>JARHVA010004279.1:782500-1130000 GCA_037957365.1 Torreya grandis
ATAATTAATGTCCACAAAAATATCAATCATAAGTCTAGTATGGACTAGAATAGAGAAAAATTGTTCATGAGGATATGTAAGAAATAATTTCCTATGAATTTAATATCTTCACTACACTTGAAATAGAGTTTATACCTACTTAGATGTGTTCTAACTTGCTATAACTCAGATGAAAACTGATCTTGTAAAAAGATGCAAGCTAATAAAAATTGAGGTATTCATTATTTTAATAGAATAAAACTAAACTCTACTTAAATACTTTCACTATACCCTACCACCAATAAAATGAAATTTGTTTCCTTTAGAATCCATGTTACCTATTATAGTTCCATCTAAGCACATATTACCAAAAACATAAAAGATCAACCACTTGGATGGGATTATAACTATTTTTTTTCCTCTCATGTGGTTCACTACAATTATTCCTTTATAATTGCACCTAAATAAGGGAAATAAATACATAAAAATTTTCCCAAACATGGGCGTCATTGCTTCTCAAAACAATCATGTGCAACTACCATTATCTGAAAGGGAATTTTCAAAATATTGAGAGTCTAAAAATTCATTTATAGCCAATCAAAGAAGTTGTACCACTTCAAAAGGAAAGGAATATAATGATTTTTAGTTGCCACTTAGCTCAAGAAAATAAAAATAATTATCCCCCATGATATTATTTTAATCTCACCACAAGAAAACAAGCAAAAATAAAAGACTAGTATGGTCACTGAATGGAATTATATATTTATTTATATACATATATGATATTATTATGTGGTACTATAATAGTATAAACTATCTAAAAGAATTTAAATGACCAGATATCTCTTATTTCCAAAAATATTCACTACAACACCATACAACAATATAATTTCAAAACATATCAAAATCAATTAGCAAAAGGAAAGGCATTAAAGCGTATAGGATATAATTTCAAAAAACAAAACACATTTTTAGGCCATTATCAGACATGATTTAGCTCAAGAACCATATGACCTACTTCCAAAATCTTCCCATAAGCTGGTAAGGAGAATCATGGATCCATACATAAGTGTTTCTAATCATATTCATTTTATATATGAGATACCATAGAATATCAAAATATGAAAAATAAATCAAAACCACTTAATAAATTCTAGTTAAATATCATTAAAAAAACTATTTATATTTATTAAATGGGTGCAGTCTAGGCATGAGTATGTCTTTATAATTAAGGAAATAACATATGAGGGGTGCTTCAATAATTTTCACTCACTTCATTTCTATATCTACATACACTATTCAATTGTTCTATTACCTATTTTGATTAATGACTGAAATGATCAGATTGAATATAACATGACATTTACTTTCATGTATAAGTAGATTAGATCCACCACTTCTCTATTATTCTAATCCTGTTCAACATTGAATTTCTCCTTTCCTCCTCAAATGGCTTACACAGATTTAACTTACTTAATTTCTCAAGCACCATTTTCCTTTGACGAAGACAAGGATAGGTTTGGTGGAAAATTAAAAGCCTATGAATATGAGACACTACCCTCCCCCATACTCAAATATAAAATTTTGAAATGATGGAGTGAAATTTGACCTAACTTCTCTTCTATGTCATTTGACTCCCAAAAACTACCCTGATTTAATAAATTTTGATTGGATAGAAATGGATATCTCCACCTAGGTGTGAACTAGGATATGGAGATAAAAGACAAAAAATAAATATTTGTAGATTTTGAATTCATTTCAAACACCTGTTAATATCCCTTCTTCCTCAAATATTGACCAACCAACTATAATTAATTTATATCTACTTCTCATGGCATATTTACTTGGAAGGCAAGAGTAATGCCTTGATGGTCAAGGCATGGTCATTACATAAATTTAAAAAAATACAAATTCTCTACTTATGTCTCCCACCTATAGCTTATCTACTATGTTAATTTACATTGGTCTACTAATCTTACACCACCCAAGAGAGTGCAGAATAAATCATAAAATTTTATCATTATTTAAAATTAGTAAATATTACTCACTAAACTACTAGATTTATAATAAAATGATTTATAATCCAATTTATTATAGCATTTTTTATTATATGTTATTAATGTAGGATATATAACCAAAACTCATATAAATATTCACATGAAACACCATCATTCATATAAATTAGACTAAGCCTAAGTCCTTAATGGTTATAAATGACCACTGAATATTATTTATGTAAAGTGATTAAAAAAATAATTACATAACCAATAATAACTTAGTTTAATTAATATAGACTAGGTGGTATAATTGGCATATGGACAATGACATACTTTGAATGATGTTACTCAACATGGAAAACATGACTAAGTGGTGTCTTAATCTTGAAACTATCATCTTGAACCAATATAACTTTCCCATATTCACTATCAATGTATTGGTGTCTTATACGACCCAATTAATATTCACCTTTCTATGTGATAACACTAATCAACATTAAAGGTATCCTTTATTACCATTTTATTTTAACTAAGAATGGTATAATAGGTTTTTAATTACAAGATTTAATGTCATTCAATGCACACTCCCCCCCATGGTGGTTTTAAATGTTCTCTAGAAATATTAATATCATATAAAAGGTTTATCTAACTTTTTTTATTCACAACAGATTTTGTGCTAAATAAACCAAACTATTATACATCGATACCTTCCCTCTCTTAATTATGTGTATGAAATAAATACAAGAATATAATTCAATGAGTATTAATTAGTCACAATAATACACTTAGCCAAAAAAACTATATATATATATTCATGCAATAAACCCAAGGATAAGACTTCACATGAAAAATTGATATGCAAATAATAGGGGGTTTCAGTATTTATAAGTGAAAAAACAATATAAATATGTAACATAATTATAATGTATATTTCATAAGAAAATATAAGAACATAACATAATTATCACTAGAACAAATTATCATACATATCATAACAAAACACTATAATACCCAATACCACTCAAACAAATTGTGTGGGTGTATGACTATTCTAGATTGATTATTTTTGCTCCCTACTACCATGATTTTCCACCCTCTCCCTTATGATTCCCTCCCTTAGGATTTTTATATGAGGTAATGGATAGGATATCATGCATCCACCTCAATCAAATAAATAGGGTATTCAATCCATTATAATCATAAATAGTTGAAAATACTAAGATAAAGAAATATATATAATGAATTATTGTATTTATAACATAATTTCATAAATAATCACATCAACATATAATTTACATAAACACTAAAATATTATAAATCAAATTTAAAATTCTAATATTTCCATATAACTAATCACAGTAGTGATAAAATTATAGTTCATAATATCTAATGGCAATAAAAAATTAGCATAGTCATAATATTTTTTCACTAGGGTAGAGTGTGATGTAAAAACCTTCCCCTCTAGGAAAAGTCATCATCTTGATGATTTTATTAAAATAAACATATAGTAATTTCCACAAGTTTAACATAATATATAAATAAAATAAATGAGGAAACAACTTTAAAAAACCTTCATAATCCTACCAAGTGGCACTATATTCAAAATATTGGTCCCACTAAACCTTACATTGAGTCACTTCTATATTACACAAGATAAACTTGCATATCTCAAGTATTTTAAGGGGATATATTATTACAAATACTATATTAAGTACCTATAAATAATTATAATCAAGGACATGATAAGTATGATCTACATATTTTTCAAATAAAATACATGGAAAACATTATGAATTTGAGCAAGTTGTGGTGGCAAAGAAAGTTTGTATTCAATAGGGTTAATCACTTTATAGAACCTAAAAAGTTCCTACATATTTTGGTGCTAATTTGAATAATTTACCAAATTTTATTGAGATATTTTTGGGTTTGATATGCATAAAAACTGACTCTAACTAAGAAATTCCTTATTATCCATTTAAAATCAACATAGATTTTCTACCTATCATTAGCTTCAACCAACATTTTTCTAATAGATCTCACTTGTTCTTCCATTTTAGCAATTTCTTTAGGCCCAAAAAATACTATATCCTCTAATATGTCCCAATTGATAGCTTTTTGAAATTTTATGTCATATAAGGCCTCAAATGGTGCATTATTTAGAGTAGAGTGAAAAAAATCATTATATGCAAACTCAACTAATGAAATATATTAATCCCACTTATATTGTTGGTCCATGAAATACATCCTTAATATATCCTCTCAAACCTTACTCACCCTTTATTTTTTCCCATATTTTTTAGGATGATAGGTTGTACTAAAATTGAGTTGGATTTCTAAGGTTGTATTAAGAGTTTTTCAAAGTCTATAGGTCATATGTATATCTCTATCAGTAATTATTTTCTCAAGAAATAAATGCAACATTTAAATTTCATACACAAATTTGTTTGATAAAACTTGTGCATCATTTATAAAATTTACCAAAAAAAAATATGCCACCTTTGTTAATTTGTCAATTACCACCAAAATCATATCATGCCTACTTCTAGATATTGGTAGCCCTTGAATTAAGTACATACTAATACTTGTCACTTTCATTTTGTAATGTGATGAGGGTAAAAAATTCTCATAGTATAAACATGTTCTACTATTACCCATTGACATTCTAAACATCTTGACACAAAATCAACTACATCTTTCTTGACTACTTTCCAAAGATATAATGGCCTCTATTTTCTCATCAACTTTATCACTTTTAGGTGACCTGAATATGGAGAATTATGAAATTATTTAAGCATTATGAATTTTAGATTATATATGTTTTTTACATAAATTATCTCTTTGAACCTTGTGATTCCATATCTCAAATGGAATCCTTAATATCTATGATCTTGTAGGTTTTCTACCAGAGTTTTCCTAACCCACTCATTAAATTCATTTCCTAGAGAGAATTTCAAAACCTAATTTCAAAAGGTTGTTATAATAGTATCCATAGATATTATTACCTTATATAGATAATAAAATCTAAAAAATTACTATAGTTTCCTTTTATGTAGATGATATCAAAGTCATAGTCTAATAAAAACTCAAGTCATCACCTTTGTCATGTATTCAAATTTGGTTATGTGAAGATATGCTTGACTACCAGATTGTCTGTCTTGAGATGCTTTAATTTTATTGATTCATGTGCTATTATTTATCCTTATTGAAATAATTTTCCACCTAAACTATCCCTAGAATCATATTTTACCATAACAAAATGTCCATTTGTATTTTGAACATGTAACATTCGTACATATGTAAGCCTATTTTTTAGGATTTGAAAGGCCTCTTCATAATTATCACTCCACAAGAATTGTTTTTCTTTCTATTTCAAAGAGGTGATAGCTTTATATATCTTAGAGAAAATGGATACAACCTACCTATTATACCCTAATAAACTCATAAAAGTACACACCTCATGAACATTTTTAGGTGTCAACCATTCAATGATGGTACTTATCTTTCATGGATCTATGGATATCCCTTTGTATAAAATGATATACCATAAATATATCACCTTATTCTAAAATAAATCACATTTTTATAGTTTTATGATGATATTACACTTTTACAGTTATCAAAATACCAATTTTGAGTGTCATAAGTGATCTTATCCATCCTTAATATATATCAAAATATAATTTAATAGGACAAGGATAAAGTAGTGTACATATTCTATGAGAAAATTATTATTAAGATTTATGAATGTTGAAGGTGAATGTTTTAGCTTAAAATTTATAATTTTGCATTCATAGTGTTCATACCTCATCCTAAAAGTTATTGTAGGAATAAATTCTTTTTTGATCCTTAACTGATGATACCCTATTATAAGGTTGATCTTTAAATATACCATTACTCCTTACATTGGATTGAAAATACCATTGATACAAGATAAAGTATACGTATTATTGATGGTTTCCTTGTTCATCATCATGTAATCTATGCATAAATGTTCTTATCCTTACTTTTGACTAACACTATAGGTGATCCCTAAGGTGATACACTAGGTTAGATTATTCATTTAGATAACATATCTTGGAGTTGGGATTTAAATTCTATGAGTTCATTTTTTTTCATTCTATAGGGTGCCTTGGATTAAGGTTTAGATCCTATAATGATATCAATTAGGAATTTAAATTCAATTTTGAGAGGTAATCCAATTATATCTTTTGGAAACACATCCTAAAATTCTTGAAGAATGGGTTAACCCTCTATGGTAGGTTCCTTGGGTTATAATAATTAATCTATTTGAATCATAAAAACCTAATATCCCTTACACTAATCCTTTCTTAATTTTATGGATAAAATTTTACTTAATAGGAAGTTCATTTTTCTCTCCTAGGATTTGAGTTTGATTTCTTAAATCATCTAAACATTATACTTTATTTGGAAATCTGTCTACCTTTGACCTATGATTCTAGAGCCAATTTAATCCTAATATCACAACACATGATCCTATTGGGGTTATAAATAAGTCTTATTTAATGGTGAAATCATGTAATTCCACCTCTACTTATACCAGGAACTTATCTACCTTAACCTTGAATTTGTTCTCATATTACATAGTCCATGCATTTTCCATATGCCCAATATTCCTAGGAAGTTTATTAATAAGTTGAGGATAAATGAATCATTTAGTAGCTCAAATATCTATAAATATAGAATATATAATTCCCAAAATAAGTACATAATGCCTCTATGGGTAAGATTTGAAGATGATCTTAATGATTCTCTACTACTGCATGGATCTATTTTTGGAATGTCCTCCAATAAGAAGATGAAGATGAAATGTTCTTAAATTTTTAATTGGGTAATATATTGTATATTTATCACCCACTCAAGTTAAAAATCCCCCTCATAAACCCTTCTGTTCAATCATATTTCCTCTCTTTATGTCTTTGAAGCCATTTCTTGGTTTCATTACCCCTGAAACATTGTTAAATCTATAATTTTCATTATTGAATATTTTTTTAAATCCTCACTATGCTTCCAATTTTTATTTTTGAAATAAATATTTGGATCTCCAAGCTTATCATGATACTTATCTCTTACCTATTTCCATTTTCAAGGCCTATTTCCATTTTCTTATTGGCCCACTAGGTTGTTTCTTCACTAGGTAATTGGTATGTTCCCCATACCACTTTTGATACTTCAGAGTAGTTTTGGATTTTTAAATAATTTTCCATTTCAATGAGAAACCCTTCAGTTCCATCATTTAGCACTGTTCCATCTAATTCTAGTGGATTCAATTTTTTCATATCATGAGCAATCTTTATTTCTACTTACTCTCTCACAACTTGATGTTATTTATCATGTTCTTGCTCTTGGTTTTCTTCATGTTAAACCTATTTTTCTTATTAATCTTTATATCCATCAACCTCATGTACTTATTATTTAAGGGATATTATTTTTATATATATCTCATTAAATATGTTAAGGATTTGATCAGGCTTAGTATTTTACTTTTCTACTAATAGGTTGAGATTGTAGACACCTAAATTTGGCTGCTAATAACCTCTAATCAGGCTTTTGGCTAATTTCCACCCAAAATGAACAATTTGGAATAAAAAAACTAAAATGCATTAAATGATGTGAAATTTACATATTCAAATGCTAATTTTGGCCAAGGTATCCCTAAATCGGGCAATCCAATTTATGGGCTAGCTAACTTTGATCAGATCATTTCAAGTCAAAATGCCAATTTTGCACCTAGGTGCTCCAGATTGCTCTTTTATATCAAAATATATTACACGAGACATGTGCCTTTGTTATTTTATATTTATAACATCCTAAATGGTAATACAATTCCAATAAATTTGACACTAACTTCTAATTCCAATCCAGTCAAAATTTGGACCAATAGGCATTCTGATCAATTTGGGTAATTTATGCACAAAGTGCTTAATCATGCTTAATATCTAATTAAACCAAATTATATCCTAATCAATAAATCCATGGAAACTTGTTGAAAACTTTATGTTATAAATGAATATTGAACATTTGCATCGTTAGGTGACCTCATTCTTGGGAAGACATCCTTAGGCCATAAATGCCACAAATATCAAGATTCATGCCCTCCATGTGTCATCAATAGATACCATGATTTCCTTCATGTCTCTTAATTTACAATTTTTCCAATTTCATGATGAGGATAGTTAAAAACTTAATTCAAAAAATTGAATTAATCCTCAACCATACATCTCAATTTTAAGATGGATGGTTCAGGTTGATTCTAGACATTCTAAAAAATCTATAAATAGAGAGGCCATGAACATCATTTCTAAGATATTTTGGTGAAAATTTATTATTCTCAAATATCTTCAAAAGATTAACTTGTGCAAAATAATAATTTAGGATTGGTTCCAAAATCTTCAAGCAACTAGTGTTACCATGCCAAATTTTTTCCAAGCCAATTCAAGCCACAAGATAAAGGTGCCAAGGAGAGATGGAGGTAGCCAAGCTTATTTTGAGGAAGAATTCATGAGAAAAAGTCACAAAAGACACTACAAAAATCATTTTGAAGCATCCAAAGAAGGTAAAAGAAGGTTTCTTTTGCATTTTAGTTGTGCGTTTTATTCATGTTTGTTAACTAATCTCTCCCTAGTGCCTAGGCCTAGAGATATTATGATAGTTAGTGTGTTTTTTTCATTTTGTTTTCATTTTTAAACTAAAACCATACTAACCATCCTCTATTGAGTCAAATTCCTAGATTCACAGAGATCAGGTTGATGATCCTGATTAGAAGTGTTTCTTTTAATGTTTTCCTTTGCATACACCATCTTATTCTACTATAATTAGATATAAGATAGATAAATGTTTGTGGACTCATTAATCTCGATCATTTAAATGTATGATTTGATACCACATGTTAAAACTAACTTTGTTTAAAACTACAATTTATAATACATTTTTTTTATATTTGGTGTCATTATAAATTCACACATGATTAGTTAAGCACTGTTTAACTTTTTATTTACTCGTCAACAAATGTAGTCTAATATGATAAAATATTATAATAAAATTCCACTAAATCATGTTATAATCATAAATTATTCCTATTAGTACTTGAATACTATAGTATAATTAACAATAATAAAATAATCTTAGATGTACATTTTAGCTATATATTAAACCTAGGTACAAAATTGTAAAAATAACATTAGCTAAAATAAAATAAAGCACATTTTCATACAATGAACATAACCACAACATATATTTTACAATATATCATAGTACTAAATCTGAATAAAATAATGTTATCAACCATTATTGAATATTACAATAAGTTAAAACATAAAATGTTTAATAGCTTCATGAGTAACAACTCCTTAATAGCCATGAGTATGTAGTAGTTGCTATTTCAAATAATTTTTAAGGAGGGAAAGCATCATATGGGTGATTTATCTCCAAACACAGACCATTGGTCCCCTACACACCTCCCCACTTGGAGTTTCCCTTCCCTTATAAAGGGTTAGATAATGGCAATGTGGACATGAAGAACTAATCTAGAATAGTGTGAGGGTACAATGACTATTACATGAATTAGTAATATAGACAAGGGATACTCTTCTGTATAATATGAAATCAAATGTATGAAACAAATTAAAATATATCTAAAAATTATTTAATGTATATTAAAATCTAAGACCAAATAAGGTAATTGACTAGCATATATTACAATACATTTTATATCAGAAACATGACCAAAATGGATCCATTAAACATAACCAAGGGATTTCTTAACACACCAAACCAAAGAAGAGGGTTACAAAGCCTATAGGAAAATTATATTATGTAATAACCATATATAGTTATAAATACATGAAATAAAACAAATATAATACTCACCAAATCTTATGGCACAAATGGGGATAGTTAAACATAAACAAACAATCAAGAAATCATGGTAGGTAAATGGGAGTGTAGATCATCCAAAATGGAAGATGGAAAGAAAATAAAACCTTATATTTATACTAAGTTTAACAATAGAGTTAATCTAAGTAAGGAGTTAAACATTTAACACATATTACTTATGCAACTTTTATCTATCAAATGAATTAGCAACAATTAGGAATACTTACCTTGGGTGAACCTATTGAGTTTGAAAATCTCCCTTGGCTAATGGTGATTGGAAAATGGTTGATATGGCTTTATATAGATTAAAATATATAAATAAAATCTAGGATAAAATACTCTTACTTTTCATCTAAGGCTTTCCACAAGAAAAGTAATATTCTATCCAAGGAAAACCCTAAGTAATGGCTCTTTCAAATGTATATTGAATAGAATTATGAACTATAATGATGAAAAAATGAATGTTCCTCTCTACTAGATTGAGATGAGCCTTGTATTTATAGAAATTGATAATCCTTAACCCTTATAAAAATTTAGTCAATAATATTGGACAACTTGATCCCATTAGTTGTAAAACGTTACCTTAGGCCTCAAACTAAGTTGTCTTAATTGACTTAGTTTAATAACATATGCTTAATCCTTTCTACAAAGATCAACATGGCCAATATTTTTTAAAAAGAGTGTGTTTTATTATTTAGGGGATATTGAAAGGATAAATTGTTAGGAAAATATGTATATGAGGTTTGGATTTCTTGAGTTGTATAAGTGGTAGTTTTAATGGGTTTATGTAATGTTAGAGTTGACCAACAATCTTATGAAGCACCAATAGTTTACCCACCCCTTTCCTAGTGCACCCTTTAAGGCATGCACTCAGAGAGATCTAAACTTGACATGTTCTTGTAAAAATAAAGCATCATTAAATAATAAAGCTAAAAAATATTATTTTTATACATATGCCCCACTCAAAGTTCATCATGTCTCATGTAGTTGTAACATGTGATGGTGCTTTGATAAATAACATAACAACACATAATGTTGAGCTAAAAAAATTTAGTAGAAAGCAAAAATTAAATTAAAGTAAATAATTTTTAAATGCATACCTTCACTTACCTTATTTTTTTTTTAATAATATTTGCATGAGAAGTAGATGGTACAGGTATCTGGTGTTTAGAACAAGAGACAAACCTAAAAAATAAGATAAAATTTGAAGTTTTGGAAAAAATTATCTACATGATTAATATTATAAAACTTATATTGGTTTGTCAAAAGAGTTTATAAAAATAAATTAATGAGAAAAATGTGGCATATACAAATAAATACTTAAAGCCTTGGAATTTTTGAAATTTTATGATAAAAGGTAGAAATTATTATTCATTTTTACATTTGTGAATATTGAGTATTAGTGATATAACTACCTTAGTTGAGTTGAGAGAAAGATTATGGCATGAGTTAAAGGAAGTAGATGCATTAGAGGATGGTTGGGATGACATATGTTGGTTTCTACATAGATGGTCTAGTTACGAATTTATTTTCAATTTTTTGTATTTTAGGATAAAAATGAACTAGTTTAAAAGTAATGCCCAAAAAAATTGTACTATAGTAGAAATCACTATGTGTAGTTTGTATGAATGAAATTTTTAACTTAGGTCTATGGAATTAATTACAATATAATTAAAAATTATCACATAATTTTAAAAAAAATAGCATGGTCAATCTAGTTAAATTGGGTAATTTTAAGTAGGTGGTTGATTCCACAGTAGATGGTTGATCTAATTAAATTTTAAAGTAGACAACTAAATTTAAGGTGTATGATTTAGCTAAAAGATGTAAGGTAGTTGACAGTGTGTACCCTAGGTAAAATAGTTAAATGAAGATGTGGTTGATCTAGTACATATGGTGGTTTATGTAGTTATTTTATATAAAGTTGGTCAATGCATAGGCTATGGTCGATTGTGTATAAAAATTAAGTGACCGACCTATTACAAAAGTGGTTGCTCTATTAGTATATGCATAAATGGGTGACTAACTTGGTATAGAAGTTGGTTGACATGATTTAAAAATATATGGAAAAGGTAAAAGAGATTGATGAATTAGTTAATTTTGTTAATCACTTGTATTTTTGATATATTAGGGAATGTCATGGTATAGGTGTATAGTAGTACCAAAATATGTTATTACATATAAACCACACTAGATAAGTCATAGAGGATGATGGTGGTGATTATATGGAGGAGATCTAGTGGAATCTAGAGGAGTATAGGATATGGCTATTATTTTACAATAGTAGGTATTAGAGTGATCATAATAATGACATAGATAGAGGTAGGTTTGAGTCACACCACAGAAACCACCATGGGCACCACTACAAGCACCACCACATGTAGAGCCATAAGGAGACGTATCAAGAAACACCTAAGCATTTACCATAGTGTAACCTATGTTGATTTGGTTTATTATGATATAAATTCATAGTGGACCACATCATGTGTGTGTGATTTAGCCTATGTATTATAGAGCCTTTGTACTACCATAGAGTCATGCTTTATGGGATGTACTAGGTGGTTGAGCCAATGGGGTTACTATTACTAAGTAACATGTATAATGTTGAGTTTGTGATATATTGATAGACATGATAGATAACTATAACTATTTTGGAGATTTATATGTTAGATTTGATGTTTATTTGGTTTACATTTTATAGACATTCTAGTGGAGGAGGCGAGATGGTCCTCCATTGAGAGAGAAATTTAGGCCAAAATTAGCCTACATATGAAACTTTTTCCTAGATATATTAGGCCACTCGCTTGGGCCCTTCAGTAACCTTATATCCACATAACTAGTCCCTTTATGGTCTTGACTTGATGATGCAGTGTAGTATCATGGGAGGTCCTAGTGTAGTGTGAGAAGTTGAGCAAATTTCTTGTTAAGTGAATGATCTAATGGTGTAAGAAAAATACAAACCTCATGACCCTACCACATGTCACTTGAAATATTTTGAAACACTTTAAGCAATTTTTAATGTGAATTTGGTGATTTTGAGTAAAAGGCCTAAAAATAAGTCTAAAACTACAATTGAAGGATCTGGTAGGTTTCCATGGTGTTCAAGCATTCAAGGGAATGAATTATATTTTAACTAAGTCTCAGATACTCTAATGAGTCAAGAATGAGGCCTAGAGAAGCTATCATGCCCAAAAGTCCCCTAAGAGTGCATTAGATGATTTAAGTGTCATTAAAATAGAAATTTCAAGTGAAAAAGTAAATTTTTGAGGAATTAAAATTGGTTTTGACTTCCTCCAACCTCCTTATGGCACATTTTTCCTTTTAAATGTGTTCAAGGCCATTTTATGTCATTTGGAGTGGAGGAGAGGAGTTTGGGAGTAAAAGGATGCATTTTGGAGCCTTTTAGAGTTATAATAAAACATGTTTTTGAAGGGTTTGATTTATGAAAGGGCTCAGATATCATATGTATGAATTCATGGTATCCCTAATATCCTCCTATAGGCCCCTAAAATTATATTCCAACATAGGAACCAATAGAGGTAAGGAAAAACCATTGGCTATAAACTAGGCATGAAATAGGTTTTTTGCCATTAATGGAGGTCCAAGAATTTAAAAAGGTTTAAATAAGGAATTAAAGTTCATTTAAATACTAAAAAATATTTTCCAAGTGTTATATTTCATAGGTAGGATTTTGGTTCTTCATGCTAAGGAAAAATTATTTTGGACAGTTTTGGACAACTCTAGGATAGCCTCATGTTTTCACTTGGTATGGTCAAGAGAGAGAAAGTTGAGATATAATATTTTGGGAAATAATAGGTGCACTAATTTTATTTGAATTTTTGGAATTGGTATTATAGGTCATCTCCCCATATTTATGAATAATCAGTAACAATTCAAGGATGTCTAGATTGACTACTCTTCTAGACAGGGTTCAGGTTTACTTTTATTGCTTCACTTTAGAATTGAATAAGAAATAATGGTTTTAGGGTTATTTTATCAAGGTAAAATAAGACATTAATTTTTTTTAATAAAATAACTCCTCTAAGAAGGTAATTATGGCATAAAACCTATTTCCTTGATATCCTTGTAAATGGTCCATTTGATCAATTTTAAAACAAAACCTAGGTTAGAGGGATAATGCACCTCCTTATCCTATGATATATCAAATAAAAAAAGTGATATTTCTCATAAATCCTTTTTATTTCATCAATTATTTGATAGGCCAAGTAGTCAAGTTACTAGTTGGATCTCTAATGGAGTTGCAGATATGTTTATCAACTACAAAGTTTTTTCATTTCTTGTAGTGGTTTCAAAAGAAAGTAGATATGATGTTTGTACCTATAATATTTAATTTAAATCACCTCTCATCCCAAGTCTCAGTCTCAAAAATATAGTATCTATCAATTGGTAGTTAAGAAATGTACCATACAATCAATTCCCTACAAGTTCCATCTGCAGTCATGATGTATGAAGGCTTTGATCACATCCATGGAGGTGTAATTAAGTCTATAATGAGTTTGAGCACATAATTATATAATTAATAATAAAACCAAGCATGAGTATATTCTCTCAAGTGATATATGCAAACTATGATGACAAATACCTCTACACACATAATCATACTCCATTAATGAGCACCTATAGGTGCTATCAAGGAGGTTAATCATGTTGGTAAAATACATGAGGGTTTGGTTTTAATATTTTTAAGAAGGGGAGAGTAAAATGGAATACCTTTTAAAAGTGTTTGAACCCTTCCAATGCTCATGAAACATTCATAATGACTATCATTTTCATTTCCCTATATATAATTATATGCACACCTATAGGTGAACCTCTCACAGAGATGTAGAAGTGTTGTACGATGGATGTTAAAACATTTTTAATTCCTTCATCATGTTTGGAGAATATGGATATGCCTTGAATGTATAGTAATAAGGTCATGTATATACATAATACATATTCTAACTTCACTATCTTAGGTATTATTGTGTGTGCATATATAGTTTAACACATAGATCTAAATGTGCTTCATGAAAAAGTATAGAGGTGTTTTGAGACCCTTATTTAATGAGATGAGTTGAATGGATTCATGAGAAACTTTCTTAAGACATTGGATTAGAAATTATTCTTGAGATACACTTCAAGACAATAATTCTAAGTTTTAGGGATGGTTTCTCTAAAAGCTCTAAAATAGATCCTTCCACACTTTTGATGATGCCATGAGATGGATAGACAGAGAACCTAGTGAGATTTAATGATTATATGTTATATCCTCCATATATGGGATTTTCCTTGAAAAAGGATATATAATTTAGATAAGGAAGATGTTAGGAGGTTGTAAAGTCAAGATTTTATTCACTATAAACATTCAGTGTTTTCTAATGAATGTTAAACTCCAAGTGACCTCATTATTCAAAGATAGCAAGGTAGAGACATGTCCTCATGGTAAGTGATCTATTGAGATGAAAGGCATATTATAAATTTAAGTAGCATCAATAGGGACATGATTAAAATGTTTTGACATGAATGATAACCTATTAGACCTTATCTTGGCCTAAATTACACACCTACAAGTTTCAAATAAAAGTAACATGTTATTAACTAATTGTTGAGTTTTAGTTTTAAGATTTAGGTAGTATGTGGGTGCATCTCACTCATTCCATGAGACCATAAGATTTGAGGAGAACCTATAAATGATAAGTATTATACATTGATATCTACAGGTGCCCCTTTTATCTAAAATGGTCACCTATAGCCAACTATAGGGTGACAAGTAGGTTAGTACCATGATTTGGTTTTATCATGATCTTTGAGCATGAAGTAGATCTAACTGAAGTTGAAGAAGACATAAATTATTTCAAATGGATAATACAATGAGACAACGACCTAATCATTCAAAACACACCTAAAGTAAATTACATTTCTTGAGCAAAGAACATAATATATAGTTGACTAAGGTTTCAACCTATTAAGTGGAAAGTATACCTTGAGAAATATAGAAGAGGTTTGTAGGATGAGCAAGTTTGGAGTTTTAAAATGATAATAATGACCACCCCATGATCCTAAAAACAATGGAAAACTATACCAAAGATGTTTTCATAAAACCCATAGTCAACAGTCCAGTCAACACCCATATTCAGTCAATAGCAAGGTGTATGTGGAAGTTTTGGCAGGGTTGGAGTGATAAGAAAGCATGGAAACCCATTCACCATAGTTGTAATAGGATTAAGAGATTCCTTACACATGGAAAAACAATAAATTAATCAATTTTCCATATAATGGAGACCTACAACAATTAATAACATAGTCATGTTTTATAGGAGGTTCATCAATTGAAGGAATAAGCAAGAGATCTATCCATATGGTTTCCATACCATGAACTCATAAAGAATGTTAAGAAAAGAACAAGATAAAATCACATTTTGGGTCCAATATTTTTTGGGTCACATACATGCTAAATCTATACAAATGGTACTCATTGACCACCTACAACCACATAAGATAGTCAAGTCTACCCCAAGAAGGAAAGTTTATTTTCAAGTAGAGATTAAAGCATGATAAAAGAGTATGAGGTGGATGGTTTCCAAGGTAGATAACATATAAATATGTGTACATATTTAAGTGACTCTTGAGTCATCTTGTATATGACCTACATCTTGAAAAGATAAGTATTTATAGCCAGGTAGGTAGCTTTGGTAAATGGAATTTTTTTGAAAGGGTATAGATAATTTAAAGAAGGATGTGAGTCATAAGACATCATATTGACATGGTCATGACTCATAATAACCTCATGTGTTCATGACATAATTACTCCATAGCCCCAATTTTTACAATCACGAAGACTACTATCAAGCATCTTAAATGAGGTCTATGATCCAAGGAAGAGATAGTGATAATCTTGAGAAACTTCATGATATTTTAGATCATCATAGAGAAATGTGATATATCATCAAATAGGAATAAGTAAGGCAAAAGTTAACTATTACTTAACCTAATACATGCAATAGGTTAGGGTCATAACATTCCCTTTCCCTTCAAACCAATGTTGTCCTCAACATTGAACAACTCTAGATGTTGGTGTAGAAAATCTTCACCTTCCTAAGTTACATCTTCAGTACTCAGGTTCTTCCACTTGATTATAAATTCTCTAATCTCTCTAGTTCTCAACCTCTTAGTACATGTTTAGAAGATCTTCTTTGGTTTTAAAATGACTCATCCTTCTTCATCTAGTTCTAGGAGCTCTGTCTGGGCTGAAACTTTCTATCTAATGACCTTATTCAAATAGGAAACATGAAATACTGGGTGTATGTAAGATAAATGAGGTAACTCGAGATTGTAAGCTACACTTTCAATTTTATATATAACTTGATAAGGGCCATAATAATTAGGAACAAGTTTGTTGTCCTTTTTCTGTTACTTCAAGGAAATCTACTTATAAGGCTGAAAACATACAAATACCTAGTCACCCACCTCAAAATTTTGCTCACTACGGTGTTGATCTACTTGTTTCTTCATCCTATTTTGTGCCAAGGCCAAATTCTCTCTCAAACTATCCAAAACCTCTTGTTGATGTTAAATGTGCTCCTCCACATCTCGAACCTTGGTTTGCACCTTTAATAAAGAAGTGATGGAAGGTAAATGGTAACCATATAGTGCTAGAAATGGATACATTTTAGAAGAGGTATGGAAAGATGTGTTATACCACCATTCTAAAAGTGGTAGCCATTTAACCTGATGTTCTTGTTTATCTAATATAAAACAATGAAGATACCCCTATAAACATTTGTTAACCACTTCTATTTATTTGTTAGATTAGGGGTGGTAAGATGAGCTATGAGCTAGCTAAGTACCCAAATAGGAAAATAGTTTAGACTAGAAATTACTAGTGAAAATAGGATCATGATCACTTACAATTATTTTTGGGATTCCATGTAATTTGAGAACTGCTTCCAGAAAAATAGCTAATACTGTACTTGCTGAAAATGGGTGTGAGAGAGCACAAAAATGGTCATATTTTGTAAGCCTATCCATAATGACCTAGATAACATTCTTACCTTTATAATAATGCAACACCGTGATGAAATCCATGGAAACCTCCTCTCACCTTTGACTAGGAATTGTTAACGGTTGTAACAAACCTAGGGTCTTAACTATCTCACCTTTATTCTATTGGCATATAAAGCATTCTACCACAAACTTTTATTCATATCCCTTGAGTCCTTCCCAAAATAATTATTTCTTAATTCTATGATAAATTTTCAAGAACCTTGAGTGTCCCCCAATTAGAGATGCATGCAAATATGCATGAATCTTATGCTTAAGCTCTAAATTTTAGCACAAGTATAACCTACCCTTATACCATAGGACATTACCTTTCTATTCAAATTTGTTAGAGAATAAATTACCTTGATAGATATACTGAATCAGAACCTGTGTATCCTTATCTTGATCCCATTCTAACCTAGCTTCATCCACCCAATCTACTTGCAACATGGACATTGCGTGAAGTAATGCTTCTATGGATGTATCCCATCTAGATAGTGCATCTACTACTACATTATCTTTACCCTTCTTGTAGATGATTTCAAAATCATAACCCAACATTTTGGTTACCCACTTTTGTTGTTCCTCAGATGATAATATTTGATCTAAAAATTATTTGAGACTATCATGATCCATTTTCACCTTAAAGTGTCTACCCATCAGATAGGGCCTCCATTGTTTTACTGCATGAAGAATAGCCATCATATCTTTCCCATAGATAGGTTCTTTTAGATTCTTATCTTTGAATTGATGACACTCAAATGCAATGGGTCTTCCTTCTTGCATTAGTACCACTCCCAACCCAGATATAGAAGCATCACATTCAACAATGAATGTCTTTGAGAAGTCTAGAGTAGCCAAAACTAGAGTGGTGCACATAGCTAATTTTAGTTTATCAAATGCTTTGGTGGTGGCATCATTCCAATGGAAGGCATCCTTATTTAACAATGCAGTGAGTGGAGCCACTATGCTATCATAACCATTCACAAATCTTTGATAGTAACATATTAGTCGTAGGAACCCTCAGAGGTTTTTGAGAGTTTTTGGCATGGGCCATTCCATCATATATTTAATCTTCTAGGGATCAACTTTGACACCTTCATGGGAAACAATGTGACTTAGGTACTCTACCTCATGTACTCTAAAATCACATTTGGATGGCTTCACATAAATCTGATGCTTCTCCAAAACTATCAACACCTATTTCACATGTTGCAAATGTGCTTCCCATGTCTGACTATAAATCAATATGTCATCAAAGAAAACTAGCATAAACTCACTTTAAAAAGGCCTAAAAATAGTGTTCATCAAGCTCTAAAAAGTAGATGGTGCATTTGTAGGACCAAAAGGCATTACCAAAAACTCATAATGGCCCTCATGTGTTCTAAAAGCAATTTTATGAACCTCTTCATCCTTGA
Organism: Torreya grandis; assembly: GCA_037957365.1. NCBI lineage: Eukaryota > Viridiplantae > Streptophyta > Pinopsida > Cupressales > Taxaceae > Torreya > Torreya grandis. Next base: position 801,831 of record JARHVA010004279.1, read on the forward strand.
TTCTAATTTGATGGTACCCTGAGCGAAGATCCAATTTTATGAAATAATTAACACCATGCAATTCATCAAGTAAATCATCAATTACTGGAATAGGAAACTTATCTTTGATGGTGTACTTGTTGAGTTCCCTATAATCTAGGCACATCCTCTATGTGTCATCCTTCTTTCACATCATGACCACTAGTGATGAATATGCACTTTGGATGTGTTGGATGATCCTTGCCTTCAGCATCTCATGGACCATCTTTTTGATTTCACTCTTCTGTGCATATGGATATCTATATGGTTTGATATTTGGTAGTTAACTCTCTAGAAGTAGTTGAATGACATGATCATGTTCTCTTTTTGGTGGTATTCCTTTTGGCATGGCCCCAAAAATAGATGGGTGGTCATCAGGAATCATCTGTAGATCAGGATGTGTAGATTTTTGTTTGGGTTGAACTTCTATGGAACATAATCATGAAATAATTCCCTCTACCCCCTTTTTTAGCATCTTGGTCATCTGATGTGAACTAATAAATTATGCATATTTCACCTGTAATCCACGTAGTTTAATTTTCCTATCTTCAAAATGACTATGCATGAATAGTTCCTGGAAGTTCATCTCAATGGTACCCAAGGTTGTGAGCCATTGGACTCACAAAACAATGTCTATGCTACCCATGGGAATAGTAAACATAGGAGAATTGAGATTGTACTCACCCATAACAAGCTTAATACTATGGAATTTTCCTAAACAATTAATTGTTCCACCATCTGCAATCATGACCTAAAATTCTAGTGTTGGGTAGATGAAATATTTCAATCAAGTGGCCAACTTATGGTTGATGAAGTTATGTGTGCTCCCTGAATCAATCAACACTGTCACCTTCTGTTTCTTGAGGAAACCAACCACCTTAAGAGTTTGTGGAGTGATAATACCAGCAAGTGAATGATAAGAGATTTTAGGTTGGGAATCCTCAGGTACCTCCTCTATCTCTTCCTCATCATCATTGGAAGCACCATATTCTTCTTCATCTTCATTGGATCCCTCAATGCAGAATAAAAAAAAATTCTTAGTACATCTATGTCATTTGCTCCACTTGCTATCACAACTAAAACATAATCCTTTTGCATGTTTCTCTTCAATTTGTTGAGGGGTCAATCTGGTAGGTAGAGGAAATGTTGGTGTCGATATGCTAAAATATTTGAAGTGAGTGAATGGCTGCTTCTTGTTGGCTATGATTTTTTCCTCAAATCTACATGTCATGATAATAGAATCAAAAATCTTAAGTGGATTAAACATGCATAACTCATGTTAAAGGTGGTCTTTGAGTCCACCCAAAAATAGGTCATTCAAGCTCTCCTTAGAAATTGTCTCCACACGTAAGGATGGGTTTTTTGAAAATGATGAATATAATCCTTGATGGAGCCAGTCTATTGAAAATTTTCCATTTGGATGAATTAATTCTCTGTCACACTATTGCCACAGTGTAATTTCAGCTCCTCTGTAAAAACTAACCAGGTGACACTGAGAGTCATCTTTTTCTTTTTAGTACACAACCATTGATACAAAATGAATTGATTAGGTTCAAGATATAAGGATACCATGGTAACCTTTTGTCCACTTGGGATCTGATGCAGATCAAAAAAATTCTCCATTTGGTTGATCCAATTGAGTGGATATTTTTCATCAAGTTTTTGCATATCCACCTTTGGTAACAGGTTCCTTTGTGGCAATGTAGTTAGATTTGAAGTAGAATGGTTGGGAAAACCACCCTTATGGGGTTGTGTAATAGTGATAATTGGATGATTTGACTAATTATTTTTCAAATCCATCATGATATATGCCAAAATATCTTGTATGGATTTCATATTAGATTGTATGCCTTGCACCTCACTTTGAATGCCTTGGACATTATAGTCAAGCTGGCTCACTTTATGATCTATGTCAGAGAACTCTAGTAAAAAGGATCTAGTAAATCCCCCTTATGACTCCATCTCTTCCTTATTAAGAGTATTACTTAGAGTTTTAGCATCCTTTCTTTGGCCCAGAGTTTGTGAACCTCCCATAAAAGGGTTTTATGATGTTGACCCTGATTGGCACTTTTAACCCAACTTTGACCAAGCGATTTTGGACTTATGTCGGCCTCAAATCAAAACATACAAAGAACATGCCCTATCCAAATTTTTATAATATTTCCAAAAATGTAAATAAATTATAAAATTTCTTTGAATTGCGCACTATAAAGCAATTTTATGAAAAATCTTAAAATGGCGATAACTTTTGTAAAATAAATCAAAATGAGCTAAAATTTTAATGGAAGATTAATTTAATTATTTCTCACGTCAAATAAAAAAATTTCATAGAAATTAGCAACATTTTTTTATATATATCCAAATTAAAAAATTTAGGGTTTCACCCATAAGATTGCCCAAATCGCAACTTTGATACCACTAGTAATGAAATTACTTCAACAATAAAGTAGAATAGCATAAATATATCCAAATATGACTGAATTATATCAGAATATATGATAATAGACAATCCAATTCAAAGGGGGAAACCTCCAAAAGCTTCAATAAGAGCAGAATTCACAATATGATGATAAATAATTACCCATTGCCTCCTATATATAGTTTATCTAGGCCATGGTTATTCCATAGGCCGACCTTCTAACCAAATGAATGCATCAAAAAGGAATAAGTAAGCCATAAGTTGGTTATTCCTTATCCTAATACATGTGATAGGTTAGGGGTGTATAAATGAATTATTTCTCCTAATCAATTTTATGATCAAGTTCAAGCCTCATAAACACACACCTACAATATTGTTGGTACATACAAACAAGATTATTGAGGAAGTAAGATCTTGAAAGAGGTGGCATGAGGTTAAAGGAAAATAAATGAAGGGTGAAATAAATGAAAATGGAAGTATAAATGACCTATTATAGTAAAAATCATCATGATAATACATCAAACCAATTCAAAATGGAGGAAAACTTACTTTTGAAATTTGACCAAGAAGGCACCTGTCACTAACTTTTGGTAAAATGGGCCTACAGGCCAAAATATGTAGGATCTAATCATGAAATTTAGTGGAGAGGATAATTATGACATAATATACCCATTAAAAATCTTTTTTAGGTTGAAAATGGTAAATATTAACTATTTTAGTATAGTCAACCTTATGTCTAATCACGGTCAACATTGGAGCCTACCTTGGAGAAATTGATCATTTTGGGTCATTTACAGGTTGATTCAAAGAAAAACATTTTGTATGAATGGTATCCATGATACAAAAAATTATCCAATGGCATCCTAAAAGTCCTATAAATAGTATAAGTGCTTGATGTTCTTACACAATTCTCTTGCAGTTTGGAAGGTAACCATTAGAGGCTAGTTGAAGTTTTATCAGTTCTATGTGCTAAGAAAGAGGTTAAGCTTTATAAAGTTCCTAAAACCATATCATATGATGTTTGAAAACTATATTTTCCTATATAATTTATCACATTCATGTTTTTCAATAAATTTTTTTAAGAAAGACAAGTTTAGGCATGGAGGAAGCATGCAAGCAACTCAAGGCAAATATTGGTAGAAAGGGTCTACAAGACAAAGTACACATCCAAAAGAATTGAAATTTTGTAGGATTGGTAATAATGACCCAATATACTTATACATAATATTTTAAAGGCCATATTATAAGTTTAAGTTTCCACTATTTATACACAGTCCCCTCCATGTCTCATAATGGTCACTATTGGTGCAGGCATACTTTTTGGAGTTCTAAGGTGCGGTTGAGATTTAAAATATTAGGTAGTATTTTAGAAAAATTTTAAGATTTTTTAATCCCCTTAAAAACCTTGAAAGAGTGTTCACACTCTAAAATTCATGAAAACCCCATAGGTAAGCTCAAAACCCCACAAATAGTCTCAAAGGCATAAAAAGCAAAGTTTGGTTTTGATAATTTGAATAGGTGTTATGAGATGTTTCAGATACAATGAGGGTTTTTCCATTTAAATAATATTATTGGAAAGGTCAATTTGGTCCTTTAAAGGAATTCATGTTTTTAAAGCCTAAGACACCCAATTTTAGCCCTTCTTTAAATGCTCATTTCTTTCATACCATGAGGAGTTGGGATAAGTGATTCTAGTATGTTTTGATTACCATTGTATAATTGAAACTAATTATGTATTTAAGTTGGTTAAGGGCCTAAGTTTTATGAAAAATCATTAAGAGGGTAAGCATGTCTGGGACACTTGTAAACCCTACAGGGAATCATCTTTACATGTGTATCTTTTCATACATTCTACATGGGATCCTAATATTTTAAAGAGTGTTGAAAGGTTATATGGAATATATATCCATGGAAATAAGTGTTGGAATATAGGTCCACATTGTATGAACAATCATCTTGAAGGTGAGCTTGTTTAAGCTGCCAAAGGAGCTTTTGACTAGTTTTGTGTTTTTGGACTCATTAGTCCATAAAGTGGCATATAATTACCTATAAATTACCTATAATATGTATATTAATACATATATATCCTAAAAAATCTATTTTTTAAAATAATCTGGCATGTTGGGGTGCCTAAGAGGCCCAAAATGGCTAAAATAATGCTTACGTTTATAGGATTTCAAAGAGAGATATGATCTAACACCATGGAAGAGGTATAATGGGACATAAAAAATCATTATATGGAACTTATATCTCTTCAAAAGACAACAAGGACTGAGTTTTATGAATAATTTTTAAGAGTGTAAGCATGTCTAGAATGCTTGTAAACCCTACAGAGAATTATCTTTATGTGTGTATCTTTTCATACCTTCTACATGGGAGCCTAATATTTTTTGGGGTGTTGAAAGGATATATGTAATATATATCCATGGAAATAAGTTTTGGAATAGATATCCACATTGTATGAACAATCATCTTGAAGGTGAGCTTGTTTAAGCTACCAAAGGAGCTTTTTGACTAGTTTTGTGTTTTTGGACTCATAGGTCCATAAAATTGCCTATAATTACGTAGAAATTACCTATAATATGTATATTAATACTATATATCATAAACAACCTATTTTTAAAAATAATTTGTCATGTTGGGGTGCCTAAGAGGCCCGAAATGGCTCAAAAAATGCTTAATTTTATAGGTTTTCAAAGAGAGAAATTATCTAAAGCCATGTAAGAGGTATAATGATACCTAAAACATCATTTTATGGCACTTATATCTATTCAAAAGAGTTTTTTACAGTTCCTTATTGAGCTAAAGGGTCAACAACCCACTTTTTGTCATTTTATGCATTGTTGCAAATTTAATAGTGATTTCCACCATTGTTATAGGTATTAAATGTTGTCTAAATATTCATTTTATTCATCATATGTATGATATAGTTATTTTTTGGAATTATATAGGTCCATAAGTGGTCTTCAAGGTGTTAAATGGTCTTGAGAGCAGGTTTCAAGGAAGTTGGTTTAAGGTAGCTCAAGCTTGTGACCTCCATCAATGGGGTCTATGAGAGTTGCAGGTTTCATGGAGTTTATTATAGGTTAGAGGATAAAATTAAATATTAAAATATAATAAGGCATCAAAAATCAAACATAAAATATAACCTCCATGGTTAGTTAAGCATCTTATGCCAAGTTAACTAACTTTTTCCAGGCACCTCCTAGAAGTACAAATGGAGTGGGTTGTATAAGTCCAAAGGAAAGAGATTTGGAGGTTTGGAGGGAAAGTGGAGTATTAATTTAGTTTTCAAATTATATGGATACTTTTCCCTTTTGATTGGATCATGACATCATCACCCTCAAAAGTTTCTATCTTCTAGTGTGTTTCTAAGCTATGAGAGGGATTGAAGGCTATTTACACTAATGAGGGTTATTTTTTTTAGCAAGGATTTGTGATAATTAACTCAAATATGGTTGAGACTCTATGGAAGGTAGTTTTGTCTCATTTATTTAATTCTATTTTCTTTTTTCTCCTCTCTCTCTCTTCCCCTTTTCTACTATTTCTCCCACTTTTTCACCATTTTTGTTAAATATTTTCATTTGACAAGACAAAACCCTACCAAAATTTGTAGGAAATACATTTTTAATTAATAAATATCAGTTTTCACCTATATTTTAGCTCTAAATTGTGTTTAGCAAGCTTGTGTATGATGGGCTTGTAAAGAAGTGTTCTTTCATGTCCATTGTCCTTCTTTCTTGTATCTTTCTAGGTGTTTTAAAGTTATTTTTAGGTCTGAAATTGAGTTATTTACACCATTAATTGATTATTTGTGTTAGTTTTGGAACTCTTCTTGGCTTCATGTATTGTTTGGTGATCCTAGTTTAATAAATACTTATGCAAATTAGTTAGTTTGTGAGGTTGTGTGAACAAAAATTGTCTTATGTTGAGTTAGTGTTTATTTCAAGCTTATATAAGTGTCAATTAATTTGGTGTATCAACCTTTTAGTTTTATTAGTCATCCTACACCCCATTTCTATCCCTTTTCCAAGTATGATAATTAGTTTATGTGATATTCCAAGAGGAAGTCAGCCTTCTCCAAAGGTTCAACCTCATTATAGGATACATATAGCCAAAGGTTGATCAAATATTATAGTTGGGAGTGAGAGATCCTAAAAAATTCTCCCACGAGGGTGTAATTCTATGCTATAAATTTTTTTGGCACTCCCAGTGGGACTCTTTCTAATAATATTAGTCAAGGTTTATATTGGTTTAATCAATTTTTAGTGGTTATAGATTTCATCTTTAGTATCTAATGACTTTAAAGAGCACTCAAAATTATGGTGATAGAGTAGTACATATCTTTCATGCTAAAAGTGACTATAATATCATCCTCTATAGGTATTCATTTTGAATTTTGTGAATTACCTTTAAACTCAGTGAAGAGGTTAAGATTTTCTAACACTCATCCCTATAGTTGAAATTTTCTTCATAAACTAGTTTTCAAGTTTACCTCTACAAGAAGATATTTGTTGGGTCCTTTCACTATCATGGTTACCCCTAGAGTTTTGTCTTTTGTGGCCTTCAATGGTAAAACTAATTTATAACTAAATAAATATGACCCTATCCTAGTGGTATACCTTAAAATCATTCCTTACTTCATGAGAGACTAGTCTACAACTCGTTCTAAGCACCTCAAAGATATAGCCAACTTTTACAATATTCATGACATCAATGAAGAAAACATGGATATCAAGTTATTATCCATCTCATTCAAGTAAAAAGGCCCTATATTGGTGTATAAACCTTATTTATAAATATATCACATCATGGGATTAGATAAGATATACTTTGTGAAAAAAAATTGAAGACAAGGATGACCACTTGTCACTTGTTGAATAGTTAACTACAATCAGGAAGGCTCCTCATGAGGTTATGTAATATTTCAATACTATGTTTCAGAAGACTTGGGATAGGATTATAATATATATTATTCATACTCCAAAATATTCTTTATTTTACTATCTAAAATATCTCAACAGTGATATTTTAGTATTAATTTAGTCTATGGGAAGAAACACACTACTTGATGCTTATAAGGTGGAAATCAGAGCATAGAATAGTCTAGTACAAGTTGGAAAGCTTACACCTAAGACACCAATTCCTTTGTCTCTTTATATTCAAACACCTCTTATTTATATTCCTCCCCTTTCTACAATTTCACTTATGCCAACACTTGTTACCATACCTACACCAAAGCAGGAGAAGGCTTCAACTAGTCAATCTAGTGACTCCCAAAAACACAAGGACATAAGAACATGTTTCAATCCTCAAGAAATGGATTTTTGAATGTGAATAGGTATAAATCCTAGTTTAATATACCTTATCAAGATCCATATCAGCCTCAGTAGTCTTATTAAGAAAATAGGCCACCCTACACAGGAAATTTCCAAGGACAAGGATAGGGGTAGGGCCAACCTAACTATGTTAGGTAAAATAATTATAATCCTTATGATGTAAGTACTTTTAATACTTTGGTTCCTATTAAGAACAACATTGATTAATAAGTTGAGGGTATTGTGCCTTAGAATAGGTCATTTGGTCAATCCATTATCCCAAATAATGAATCTAATCAAGATTTCAATGATCAATGGTAGCAGGGTGGTAGCTATGGATTCAATTAAGCTCTTATGGCTCAGAATATAGAAGTGCCTAAAATTAAAAAAATGGAATAGCTTCAACAAGGTCAAGGGCCTAATGAAGGACCAAATTAGTTAGGTGCTACAATGATTAATTATGAGCAAGAATAATGCTATACATTCAATCAATAGGCTATTTTTAGCCAAGAAAACATTCAAGTGGAAACTAATACAAAGTTCAAAATAAGGAACATGGATGGTAACTATAAATCAATAAAAGAGTCTCTTACTCTTACTCATTTACTATCAAATCCAAAGAAACCTACTAATTTTCCAAAGGATATAATAACTAAAAATAATTTGAAATAAGGGAATGCCTTCATACCCCAAAACACACAAATTCAAAACATGGTTGTGGCTTCCAAAACCCAAGCAAAAATTTGTGGTTTGACCATCGATATTATTGAACAAATGAAGAATCCCAATGTGATTTTTCCCATGTGGGACATTCTTTATATGCTTGGCTAGGTTAGATATCCTTCAAGAGGGCTTGTTAAAGATCAATGTCTTTGAGAAACCACTAATCAAGGAAAACGTGGTTCTCACTAATAAAACCAAAGGGCCTAATGAAGGACAATCAAATAAGGTGGTCAAACCTCTTCCATTCTACATTTATTTAATCATTGGTGTCTCTTTGGTACACAATTACATGGTAAACAATGGATTAAGTGCTTTAGTGATGCCAAAGTCAATAGTTGATCAGCTTGGTTTGAAGTATGAATCCCAATCCAAGGGAATTTTATAGTTTGATGGATCCTCTACCAAACTAGATGGCATTATCAGAGGTCTAAACTTGACCCTAAAAAATTATCCTAGTTGTTTAGTGGCTCAAGATGTAGTGGTTTTATAGGTGACTCCTCACTTTTCTCTATGCTTATCTAGAGAGTTCACAACTAAAATTAGAGGTTACCTAGCTACAGACTAGTCATACATGGATTTTAGAACAAGGTATGGGACCAAGGTGTCTATCAAAGCTAAGCCTATTACATAATTTCACATTGACACTTATGAGTAAAGTATCCCAAACATCAATTATACCATTCTAGATGAGGATGACCACTTGGTTGGTCAAGAATTAGACATTCATCTTGAGGGTATATCTGATATCTTCTTGGATGAGTTATGGGGTGAGAATAGATTACTTGGCCCTTTGGAAGGTGTTGAAGAAAAATACATGGGAGTTTATTACTTGCATGAAGATAATGAGTTCATGCCATCCCTCAATAGACCATAGGAAGATGTTAGTGGTTTGTGGAATTTTTTTTTTGATGGCTCAATGAGAAAACATGGGGTAGGTGCATGTGTGATGTTGATATCTCCCTCTAATGACAAGTAATTTTCATCTTATAGGTTCCAATTTAGTTGATTTTGTAATGTAGATAAGAATGAGGGCCTAATCTAAGGCCTTTAGTGGGCTAGCAATAGGGGATCCAAGTAGTTACAAATGTATAGGATAGTGACTTGATATTACATCATGTCAGAGGCTACAACACCACCAAGAACCCCTTGACGAGGTATTAAAAACATAGAGTGTGGGAAATAATTGAAGACTTTGAAGCCTTCAACATCCAAGTAGTGATAAGAGAGAAAAATTAGCATGTTGATAGGTTTGAAATTGTGAGAGCTCAGTTTGACATCCCAAATGAGTTGAAGAAGTCAAAAACACAATCACATGTTAAAGTGGTAGTGAGGCCATCAGTTTTAGAGAATGAGGATCATTGGTAAGTCTTCAATAGTGACAAGAAAATTATTTATTTATTATAGTAGGAGGTATATTTTTCATCAATGAACCAAGGTAGAACTCAACATCAGTATGAGGATCAAATTATTTAGCTGAGGTACAACAAACATCCTAAAGGTTTGGTCAATCTTAAAGCTCTTTTCTATGAGGGAGATCATATGAGGAAAGATAAGGCAGTGATGTTGACTAATGAATAGAAATATGAAAGAGTATTTATATTCAAAGATAAAATTGTCATGATTAGAAAGGTGATAAATGAGGTGGAAAGGTGAGGAATATTTAGACATATTTGCTTAGGAATATAATGATCTAAGAGGATTTGATCCCAAGCTAGCCCAACACACTATAGATTTGGAGGCCAATGCCAAGCCTGTTAGGTATAATCAAAGGCCTATCAACCTAAAAATTGAAGAGCTAATGAGTAAATAATTAACTAAATTGATTGAGTCTAATATCATTTTTCCCATCAAGCACTCCTCATGAGTAGCCAACTAGGTATCTATGTGAAATAAGTATGGTGAGATATAGTCGTGTGTTGATTTCAAGGACTTGAACATGGTCTATTTAAAAGATCATTACCCTTTACCATCCATGGATAAACTCTTTCAAATTGTTACTAGTTTAGAATGCTTCTCTCTTTTGGATGGGTACTTGGGATACAACCAGGTGCTAGGAAGAGAAGAAGACCAATATAAGACTACCTTCACCACAAAGTGGGGCACATATGCTTATAATAAAATGATTTTTGGCCTATCAGATGTTGTGGATAATTTTAAAAGATGCATGGACATGGATTTACAAGGCTTGCTATATTAGATGGTGTTTTTCTATTTGGATGACATAACAATTTTCTCCAAGAAGGATAGTGAGAACTTGGATCACCTAAGGTTGATCTTTGAAAGATGTAGAGAATATGGGATCTCATTGAATCCCAAGAAGTGTGTGTTTTATATCCATAAGGAGAAAATATTTGGACATATTATCTAGAAATAGGGACTAGATATTGATCTTGATAGAATAAGTGTTATCTTGGCATTATCGTTACATAATCATAAAAAGGGACTTCAAAGTTTCCTTGGGAAGATAAACTTTGGAGGAGTTTTATACCTAGTTTTGCAAGCTTAGTCAAATCCATTACTAATTTTTTAAATAATAATAAAGTGTTAACTTGGTTAAATGAAGGTAAATCAAGATTTGAGTCTATCAAGCAAGCCATTACCCAAGCACATATGCTCATAAATCCTGATTTCTCAAGGGATTCAATATTTTATACCTTTACCAATATTGATAATATATCAGCTATGCTAATGCAAAATAATGGTAAAGGACTTGAGAAACTAATTACTTTGTTAGTTAAGGGTTTGAAGGGTAAGAAGTAAGGTATAATTTTGTATAAAAGCAAGTCCTTGTAGTGGTAGGAAGCCTTAAAAATTAGATCAATGCTCTCTAATATAAAAATATATCATATGGTGTCTCATCCTGGAGTGAGGGACTTCCTTCTTAACAAATACTTGAATGAGAAGATCATTGGTTAGATTACCAAGGTCATGAAATATGACATAGAAATCAAGGTCACTAAGCTAGTGAGATGGAAAGGCTTATGTGAGCACATGGTGGATGACCTTCATGAAGATAAAGAGGTTATTTTGTTGACATAATACAAATAAAAAACATATACACATGCACATCACACTATCTAGCTCCAAGATATGACAAGGTAATTGATAATAGGTGAGTGAACTTGATGTATGGATAGGGTAAAGAGAAGGTATTTTAGACTTTAGTCCATACCTTATTCCTTGGTTTATGGGGTTATATTCAAAAAGGACCTTAATGGAATGCTTCTTAGGTGAAAAGATGATGACCAAGTGACTAGGCTCTTGGAGTGATTCTATGATGGGCTTTAAGGAGGCCATTTTTCTCTAAGGACTATAGTAATATAATTGATGAGAGTTGGTTATTACTAGCCTAGCTTATTCAAAGATGCATATGCATGGGTGAGAAAGTGTCAAAATTTTACTCTATTTGTAGGCAAGTAAAGATTGGTAGCCATTCCTCTGAACCCAATTTAGGTAGATAAAACTTCATGCAATGGGGTTTAGAATTCATAGGAATGATCAATCTGTTGGTTGAATATTTTGTTGATCATCATATTGATAAAAAAAATAGGTCTGACCAACTAAAGTAGGAAGATTAGTCATCCAAATGTGTAGGTTGACCACATCAGAAGGGGACTGATCTCTCCTCTCATCAAGGGGAGGTTCCCTATAGATATTATATATATATAAATAGAAAATAATACTCAAGGGTAGGACAAACCATCCATCTCTCTTTCTTTAGAGATGATGTATGTGGATCAAAAGAAAAACTCAAAGAAAATGATAGAAACCACTCCTCTTCTTTCAGAAGTACTATTCAGCAAGCCACAAGAACACTCCAAGTAGTAATAGCGAAATGTAACAAAGGATGTAATAACCAGTAAATCGAGATGTAGCATAAAGTCTATGCCTGAATTGCTCAAGATTAAGATATGAAGGAAAATGAGGGCACAAAGTCACCCCAAGGTCCTTTACATAGAAATGAAAAGAAAACACACTAAAGGCAATTATGGGGGCACAAAGTCTCTCCACAGTTGATTCTTCAGGACACCTTCTTGACTGTTGTCACTAATTCTGCTTGTTGAATTAAGGAACATAAGATATATTAAGGAAAAAGACATAAGAATAGTTTCCTCAACAACCAAGATATTACATCACAAAGTTTGAAAAACCACTTGCTTTCTTATTCCAATAACAAAATATGATAAACAAACTGAGCTAAAAGTCTCAGAAGTGTCTTTCAATTTGGGTAAAGTTTCGTTTTGATTATCAAAAAGAGATACATTTAAAATAGAAGAGAGTCCCTTATATAGCCTCTTCAAGAAGGACTCAGGAATAGTAACACATCATGTTGCATATAAATCTATTAAGAAGATAGGCTAAAACTTAGGGGCATTTACCCATTTGATTTTATCAATGTAGAGAAACAATTCATGCTATTGAAAGTTTGCAACTTTCAATGTCCACCTGGTGATTTGATCCTACCTTCATCATTCCTCCTTTTCTAGTTAATTAAATCAGGTCCTAGATTTAATTTGCTATTTTGATCCTTCCTCACTTTCTGCTAGTCTTGGCCTTGAAGTCTATGAATGCATTTGGGTCTGTAGATTCAAAGGATCAATGACTATTTTATGAGTTTTAAAATTGACGTTCACGTGCCCATCACTATGTTTTCAATGGCTAGTTTGTTGTGTTGAATTTGACATCTTTAGGTGCATCACCCCTTGGCCCTTCTTTGGCTTTCTTTTTTGGCACTTTTCTGGAAAGAAACTACCCTTTTAGTCCTTAAGAAATGATCTTTGAATGGCCTTCAGGATTCTTGTTTTACATCTTCCCAAAGGGAAGGTGACCCTTCCGCTTCAGGGAAGTGTCCTATTCGGTAGCTGGGAATCCCCTGCAAGGGAACCTACCCTTTGGGGACCTTAGGAAGCCTTTCGTGGGTTTCCTATGGACATTTTCTATAGACAAATTCCTGTGGATAAAAAGTCTGTGAAAATTTCTGGTGGATAAAAAGTCTGTAGAATTTTCGTCCTTTTGCCTTGATTATTTCTTTAGGTTTTCTTCCCGCAGCTTCTCTGAATTCTTTCAAACTTTTTTTCCAAAGGAATTCCTTCTTGCCTTAGCCTTTTTAAAATGCCTTAAATATAAATCTAAAATAATTTACCTTTTGAGGCTTCTTTGAAAATGACCCTTCTGAAGGGTATTTTTGTCATCCAAGTGCCCTCTACAAGGGCACTTGTCCTTTGGGAGGCTCTTTGAGCTTTTGCATTTGAACCACTCCTTTGAAACAAGATGATGAACCAACTATTGAACCACTTCATTGAACCAATCCATTGAACCAAGATTTGAACCAAAATGGTTCAAGCCTATGGTTCAAGCTGATGAACCACTTGATTGAACCTACCTTTGAACCATTGGTTTGAACCAACCGTTGAACCAAGTTTTGGTTCAACAGTTCAAACAAAGCCTTGAACTGACTAACAAACCATTTGATTAAACCAAAGGATGAACCAAAGCATTGAACTGCTTGGTTGAACCAAGCCATTGAACCATTCCTTTGATTGAACCTGTTGTTGAACTGGAAGCGTTGAACCTTTTGAACTTTGAACTCATTGAACCTTTGAACCAAAGTGGTTCAACGATTCAACGGTTCAATGGTTCAAGCCTCTTTTGCTTGAATGCTTGCCAATAGACATTTTTGATTGAACTAAGGCATTGAACCAATCCTAGAAATGACCAAGTGTTAGAAACTGATTCTTTTGGTTGAACCCACCTACAGAAGCCTTTGAACCTATAGAAATGAACCTGCCTACAGAGTCCATAGAAATCAAGTTTGTAGAAATCAACCTGTAAAGCCCATTAAACTTGGCCTACAGATTCCATAGATTTTCTCTTCTTACTAAGTCCATATATTTTAGCCTACCTGTAGATTCTATATATTTAAGCCTACAGAGTCCATAGATTTAAGCCTATAGAGTCTGTAGATTTAAGCCTGTAGAGTCTATAGATTTAAGCCTGCAGAGTCCGTAGATTTAATCTTGTAGAGTTTGTAGATTTTCTCTTCTTACTGAGTCTGTAGATTTTTGAGAAGCTTGAAAAATGAGGAATTTTAATTCCCAAGACAAATTTTGAAAAGGGAAGAGACAATTTTGGTCTGTAGGACCAAAATAGTTCAAATGTTGTTTCAAAAATGAGTGATATTTTTGGGGGACAACAATTGGCTCCAGTTGGGGAACTTCTATCAATTGCAAAAAGAATTGAAAGGAGTAGAATCCAGAATCTCTAGTGTCTTCATGTGTACCATTGGGTTATATAGTCATGCTAACTAGAAATGAAAGGCATCAAAAATAGAAATGAACAAAACAAAATAGAATTAAAAATTGTACACATATACATATACACAGATGCAATGATCTGATACTTCAAGAGTTGAAGTGTTTCAGATGCTACCCATTGTGAGGTAGAGAAAAGAGTGTGCCATCTTGATATTTTAGTAGAAATATATTTTCACTAATGTGTTGATGAATTATAAATGGACCTCTCCAAAGGGAGTCAAACTTTCCATGCATCCCCTTTGGTTCTCTCTTTTTGTCCCACATCAGGACTTGATCCCCAATTTGGAAATCATGATTTCTGGCCTTTTGGTCAAAGATTTTCTTTACCAAAATTTGATGAGAAATAATTATATCCACCACCATGGTTCTCTATTCCTCCATCTCAGTCAGGCACATGATTCTTTTATCAAGAGAGCTTTCATATGTCTGATCTTCAATTGCCTTTGCCAATTTCAAGACTGGCAATTCTAAGGTGATTGGTATCTCAACATTGATACCATAAAGAAGTTGAAAAGGAGACATACCAATTGCCCTCTTTGGTGTGATTTTTTTTCCCTTAGAGCATCAAACAATGCTTTGTGCCATGTCCATTGATTGTCATCTGCTAGCTTCTTGATGATAGTTACCAGGTTCTTATTATTGGATTCAACTTGTCCATTCCCTTGCGGATAATAATCAGAAGAGTGAGAGAGTATAATTATATAATGAAAATAGAATTGTGTAATCTCTTGAGAGGTGAAATAAGATATATTATCAATAACAATTTTGATTAGAACTCCAAACTTGGAAATGATATTCTCTTTGAGGAAGTTGCATACAACTTCTGAAGTAGCATGCTTAGTTGGGATTGCTTCTACCCACTTGGTGAAATAGTCAGTTGCTATAAGGACATAATCATGTCCAGCACTTGAAGATGGGTTTATTATCTAAATAAAATCAATCCTCCATTGCTGAAAAGGTTCTTCTATGATCACTGGCTTGAGAGGCATAGCAGCTAACTTGGGTCTTCCAACAAATTGCTGACAGAGTTCACATTTTCTCACCCACTTATGTGCATCTTAGAAAAGAGTTGGCCAATAATACCTGGCTTGAAAAATCTTGTGAGTAGTCATAGGAGTATAAAAATGTCCTCCATAGGCTAGATTGTAGAAATATTTCAAAAGTTGGCTTTATTGCTCTTTGTCTACACAGTGAAGGAATACTCCATCTATGCTTCTCTTGTACAAGCCATTGTCCTAAAGGATAAAATTGGTAGCTTTCAACTTGATAGTCCTCCTTTATTTATATGAAAAATGAGTAGGACATTCACCATAAGTAAGGAAATGAGTGATACCTGAATACCACTCATTGGTAGTGGAGATAAAAAGGACTGTTGGTGTCTCTTCCACTTCAGTTTCTTCAAGTTGTGTGTCTTTTGGCTTATTATCATCAATTAATTGGCATAGGCCTTTACCCCTGACTAGCTTTGTCAGCTTGATGTCTAGATCAAACTCTTGGATCTTTGCAATCCAATTACCTCTTTTCATGCCAAATTCCTACTGAATTAATATAGACTTGACTGTAGTGTCAGGAACTAAGGCAGTAGTGTGTGAATTCAGAATATAGAAGTAGAAATGTTTGATTGCTTTCAACAAGGCATAAGCATTCTTCTCTATATTTGAATACTTCATCTCATGGGTTTTGAGAGGGAAAATCATGAAAGAGATAGGAGATTCCATACCTTTCTTGTCCTATTGAACAAGAATTACTGAAAGAGTGTGTTCAGATGCATAGCTATATATGATAAAATATTTGTTTTAATCTAGGCAAACTAAGGTAAGGGTGTGATAAATGGTGGTTTTGATATCTTGAAATGCTAATTTGCCTTCTTTAGTCCAGCTGAAGATGGTCTTCCCTTTCATCATGTTCACAATGTGTCTAGATTTCTCAACAAATTTAGGGATGAATCTCTGTAAAAAAATTCACCTTTCTGAAGAAAGAATGAACATCATTCTTATTGGTAAGTAAATTAAGTTCTTGAATAGACTTGACTCTATTTGAGTCAATCTTTATGCCTTATTTGGACACAATGTGTCTAAGGAGTTTCCCTTATGTTACTCCAAAAATAGACTTTTTAGGATTTAAGGAAATACCATACTGGCGACAGCGCTCTAGCACTTGTTGTAAGTGGCATACATGATCAGATCGATGCTTTAAAAAGATAGTCAATTCATCAAGGTATACCACTATGAATTTACCAATATAATCTTTGAAAGCCAGATCCATTGCTCTCTGAAAGGTAGCACTAGAATTTATCAAGCCAAAAGGCGTTCTCCTATATACAAATGTACCCCAAGGTGTAGTGAATGTAGTCTTGTATTGGTCTGCTTCACCAAATTCAACTTGATTATATCTTGAGAAGCCATCCAACATTGATAACATCTCTAAACTTGTCACTGTTTGAAGCACTTGATCCATAATTGGAAATGGATAATTATCTTTCAAAGATGCTTGATTTAGATTTTTGAAATCTATACAAATGCAAATTTTGCCATTCTTCTTCTTTACAGGCACTATATTTGCAATCAATGTAGAATGATGGATTGGGAAGATGATTCTAGCATTTAACATTTTTTGTATCTCAGACAGAATAGTACCTGATATTTCTAGATTATACTGTCTGGATTTTTGCTTATAGGGCATTGAGTCAGCCTTGAGAGGAATGTCATGGCAGATTTCATCAGGTTTGAGAGACTTAGGTCTTCATAATAATATGCTAAGACATCCATGTATTGACAAAGTAAAGAGGTGAACTTGAATATTTCTTTAGGGGTGTAGCACTTACCAATATTGACCATCTTAGGATTTTTTTCAGTAGTCAAATTCACTTGATCGAATCCCTAAGAGAAACTCGAGTCTATTTGTTGTTGTTTGATGAATATATCATGATTATCAAATAGATTTTAAAGAGAAACTAGGCCTTTGGGAATTTTGTTTCCTTTCAACTGTAAGAATTCTTCATTTATATCTAAACTAGATTCAGAGATAAATTCATTCTTCTGAGATTCACTGCCTTCAAAACATAGTTGTTCAAAATTATCTTTTCATTCTAGGAAGGCAATGATTTGATGATCATCATTGAATACTTGCCAATGATTAACATTGTCAGGAACACTTGGTCTATAGATGAGCTCAATAGTATACCTATCTTGTTTGAAATCTGAATGAGGAACTAAGAGAGTTTCTGAAACGACAAGTGTATCAGCTCTGTCATTAGACTCTCTGGGTATAGTAGAAATGTTGAAAGCATCAAAGCTTTCAATTTGATCCCAAACCAAGTTATGGTAGTGGTGTAATATTTCATTATTGGTTTGGTATAAGTTCCTTACTTGACAAACCACTAATTCAACATCCCCTTCGGCATGAAGAAACTTGATGCCTTTTTCTTGAGCAACCTTCATGCCAAGCAATAGAGATTCATATTCAATTGTATTGTTAGTGTTGCTAAAGTGTAATTTGTAAGATGAAGGGAACATATCTCCTTGAGGAGATATCAAAACAATCCTAGCTCTTGAACCGGTAGAGGAATAGCTACCATCAAATTCTAAAGTCCATATCTCATCTGATATTGATTTTTCTTTAGACTTTCCTTCATCAGAGATGGAGGATCCTTCTTGGTCTGTACTGTAGCCTACTAGTTTTTTTGTTGTTCTTGTTGAACTAATTTGTGAGTTGACATTTTCAAGAATTATATCAAGTGTTTCATGCACTTCATTTGTAGATAGAAAATAGTTACCCATACCTACAGATTCAAAAAGAATTTGAGCTTCAGGGGCTGATGTCTGGGTGACCACATATTTTGCTTCCTTTTCAAGGAGTAACCTCTTCATTATGCCTTGGATAGGGATCCTTGCCTCATACAGATTCATGCTTAGTTCTCCTCCCATGTCCTTGTAAAAATTTTATCCAAGCAGAATGCCATATGATGCTGGGACATCAACCACCAAGACAGTCATCTTGATTCTCTTGTTTGGAAAGGCTACAAATGCAAATTGGGCATCTTTGATTTGCCCTAGCAATGGTACTTGTTTGTTCTCCATGGAGAAACATCTCCTAAATGTCTTGGTCAGTGTGAGACCAAGAGACTCAGCTACTTTAGTAGGCATGACATTGTTAGATGTGCCTGAGTCTATAATACAGTTACTCATCTTGTGGCCATTAATTAAAAGGGAAATATAGAAAGGTTCTATTTTTTTAGGAGCAACTGGAGGAGTAATGACCAGATTATTTGGGAATAGGCATATTCTTTAGAGAATTAGGAATTACCTTTTTAGCTTTTTATCCTGCAGGGATGGTTTGGTTCTTGACACATTGGATCAGCTTATCCAATTGATCAAGATTGGACTACAAATATTCAAATTTAGACATTTGTATTTTTGTCTTTTTGACATGATCGATTATGTCAAATGGCTGAATTGAGCTAGGTACAGAGAAAGGTACTTCAACTTTCTAAGTTTTAGGAGGGATGGGAGATGGGTTGGTTTGCAAATTTTAAGTAGAAAGGGAAGGTGAAATCGATGCATTTGCCTTTTAGGTGATTATCAAATCCTTTGACTGAAAAGGCAAAGTGGTTCCATGCTTAGCAATCATGACTACTAGCTATAGTTGTTCTTCTATCTTCCCTTTATCAGCCTGCTAGATTGATTGGTTTTTGGACCTGGTAAACACTGTGCATGATCCATAAAAAGCTTGTCCTTTGCTACTGGGTTCATCTTGGTAGTTTAGGAAACCAATGTGGGAGTCACCAGCTGATTCTTCTTGATTATCTTCAAGGAGATTAGCATCATTTTATTGATTCAATTTAGGCTAGAAAGATAACTCTGATTCTACTTCAAGATATCCCCTTGTTGAATTGGTTGGAGGAGCTTCCAGGGCAAGTTTCCCTTGTGGGGGAGGAAGGTGATTTTATTGCCCTTGATTCCTGGAAGCATTTCCCTAATATGACTGATTTGGGAATGTCCTTCTGTATGAAGGAGCAAAAGACATTCCTTGAGCCATTTGCTTTTTGAGAGCAAGCAACTCATTTGCCAATTTCTATACCATTAGATCTATGGTACCTGTAGATGCATATTCAGAAGATGATGAATCTCTATTTCTATTTGGATCTCTTCTTATCTTTCTTACTAAGATGAGATCATCTTCTACCTCAGTGGCCAAATGTTAAGTTGCAACAAGATCTATTTGACCAACACATCTCAAGAGAAAACTTACTTTAGGTAGTTGAGAATTAATGAAAAAGCATTTGATATTCTCAGCTGTAGGTCAAATTATTATAGGAATTTTATTTCTCAAATTTTCAAATTTAGCTATGAAATCTCTCATAGGCTCATAAGGCTCTTTCTTCATCTATGTAAGTTGAGCTAGAAGTGCATGTGCATCTTCTATAGGTTTGAATCTAGCTTCAAACTTATCTTTGAGAGTATTCTAGTTAGTTACTGAATGAGCCTGTAGATGATAAAACCAATCTGTAGCAACACCTTGTAATGTTTCTACAAATAGCCTGACTGCTACATCTTCAAATTCTACTCCGATTACTCCACAAGCTATGTTGAAGGCTATAATGTGTTCATCAGTATGAACTTTCCCATCACCATAGAATTTGAGGAAATTCTTCCTTGAAATATGTGGAAGCTCATGTAGAGGTGGAGTAAGATTGAGAGGACCAAAAGCATTACCCCATGGGCCTTGAACTGCCATTGTAGAATTATGAAAAAGAGGGATAACAAATCTCAGAGGGGTAATTATTGGCAAAGCTTTATCAACAACAGAAGTAGATACTTCATCTGGCAATGGAGATCTAACTTTAGTAAGAGGAAAGCTCTTGGTTCATTGGAGATGAGATGGTGAAGGAAACAAATCAAAATCACTTTGTTGTACTAACTCAAATACAGGGTCAATGATACCTTTATCCCTTTGGCTTCATGTATACCTGGAATCTGCCAGATTGTGAAACAAAAATGGAAAAGAATTGACCTTGCTTCAGTTAAAGCTTGAGGCTTTAAACTGTGCATTCTTTCTCGATTAGTGTGGAGGTGAATGGTAAGGCCATAAATGGATAATGGATTTTATATCCCCAGTGGAGTCGCCAAAAAATGTTGGTTGAATATTTTGTTGATCAGTGTACTGATAAACAAAATAGGTCTGATCAGCCAATGTAGGAAGATTAGTCATCCAAATGTGTAGGTTTACCACATCAAAAGGGGATTGATCTCTCCTCTCATCAAGGGGAGGTTCCCTATATATATATATATATATATATATATATATATATATATATATATATAAATAGAAAATAATACTCCAGGTAGTAACAACAAAATGTAACAAAAGATGCAATAACTAGTAAATCAAGATGCAGCACAAAGTCTACGCCTGAATTGCTCAAGAGTAAGATACGAAGGACAATGACAACACAAATTTTCCCCAAGGTCCTTTACACAGAAATGAAAAGAAAACACACTAAAGGAAATTATGGGGGCACAAAGTTTCTCCATAGTTGACTCTTTAGGACACTTTCTTGACTACTGTCACTAATTCTACTTGTTGAATTAAAGGAATAGAAGATATATTAAGGAAAAAGACATAAGAATAGTTTCCTCAACAACAAAGATATTATAGCACAAAGTCTAAAAAACCACTTACTTTCTTATTCCAATAACAAAATATGATAAGCAAACTAAGCTCAAAGTCTCAGAAGTGTCTTTAAATTTGGGTAGAGTTTCATTCTAATTGTCAAAAAGAGATACATTTACAATAGAAGAGAGTCCCTTATATAGCCTCTTCAAGAAGGACTCAGAAACAATAACACATCATGTCGCATTGAAATTTGTTAAGAAGATAGGCTAGAACTTAGGGGCATTTACCCATTTGATTTTATCAATGTAGAGAAACAAGTCACGCTATTGAAAGTTTGCAACTTTCAATGTCCACCTGGTGATCTGATCCTAACTTCATCATTCCTCCTTTTTTTGGTTAATTGAATCAGGTCCTACATTTAATTTGTTGTTATGTTCCTTACTCATTTTTTACTAGTCTTGGCCTTGGAGTCTGTGAATGCATTTGGGTCTGTAGATTCAAAAGATCAATGGCTATTTTATGAGCTTTAAAATTGACATTTGTGCACCCGTCACTATGTTTTCAACGGCTAGTTTGTTGTGTTGGATTTGACATCTTCGAGCATGTCACCCCTTGGCCCTTCTTCAGCTTTCTTGTTTAGCACTTTTCTAGAAGTAAACTACCCTTTTGGGCCTTAATAAATGATCTTTGAATGGCCTTCAAGCTTCTTGTTTTACATCTTCCTGAAGGGAAGGTGACCCTTTGGCTTCGGGGAAGTGTCCTTCTAGTCGGCAGCTGGGAGTCCCCCGCAAGGGCACCTACCCTTCAGGGTCCTTTGATGGCCTTTCACAGGTTTCCTGTGGGCATTTTCCCCAGACAAATTCTCGTGGACAAAAATTCTATAGAAATTTCCCGCAGAGAAAAAGTGTACATAATTTCCATCCGTTTGCCTTGATTATTTCTTCGAGCTTTCTACCTGCGGCTTCTCTAAATTCTTTCAGACTTTTTGTCTGAAGGAATTCCTTCTTACATTATCCTTTTTCAAATGCCTTAAACAAAAATTTGAAAGAATTTACCTTTTGAGGATTCTTTGAAAATGACCCTTCTGAATGGTATTTTTGTCATCCAAGTGCCCTCCGCAAGGGCACTTGTCCTTTGGGAGGCTCTTTAAACTTTTGCATTTGAACCACTCCTTTGAACTAAGCCGAAGAACCAACTATTGAACTACTTCATTGAACCAATCCATTGAACCAAGCTTTGAACCAAAATGGTTCAAGCCGATGGTTTAAGCTGATGAACCACTTGATTGAACCTACCTTTGAACCATTTGTTTAAACCAATCATTGAACTAAGTTTTGGTTCAACAGTTCAAACAAAACCTTGAACTGACTGATGAACCATTTGATTGAACCAAAGGATTAACCAAAGTGTTGAACTGCTTGGTTGAACCAAGCCATTGAACCATTCCTTTGATTGAACCCATCATTGAACTAGAAGTGATGAACCTTTTGAACTTTGAACTTGTTGAACCTTTGAACCAAAGTGGTTCAACAGTTCAACGGTTCGATGGTTCAAGTCTCTTTTGCTTGAATGCTTGCCAATAGACATGTTTGATTGAACCAAGGCATTGAACCAATACTGAAAAAGACCAAGTGTTAGAAACTGATTCTTTTGGTTGAACCCGCCTGTAGAAGCCTTTGAACCTGTATAAATGAACCTTCTTGTAGAGTCTGTAGAAATCAAGTCTGTAGAAATCAACCTATAAATCCCATTGAACTTGGCCTATAGAGTCCATAGATTTTCTCTTCTTACTAAGTCCATAGATTTTAGCCTGCTTGTAGAGTCTATAGACTTAAGCCTGCAGAGTCCGTAGATTTAAGATTATAGAGTCCGTAGATTTAAGCCGCAGAGTCTAGATTTTCTCTTCTTACTAAGTCTGTATATTTTCAAGAATCTTGAAAAATGAGGAATTTGAATGCCCAAGACAAATTTTGAAAAGGGAAGAGACAATTTTGGTATGTAGGACCAAAATAGTTCAAATGTTGTCCCAAAAATGAGTGATATTTTTGGGGGACAACACAATCCACCTTATAATAGAGGACACAAGTGGGTAATCACTATCACTAAATACTTCACCATGTGGTTTGAAGCATTTTACCTTAAAGAATCCAATGAGACAACATTATTGGACTTTTATCATAACATAGTAATGGGTTTTGGTGTACCAACAATAATAATATTAGATAATGCCTTTGCATTTACTGGCATGAGGACAAGTGAGTGGGAACTTTAGCTAGGAATATACCTTAGTACATCCTCAAATTACTACCCCAAATTTAATGGACTAGTAGAGAAAACAAACAAAAAATTGATAAGGATCATCAAGAGGACTATGGAAGAGAATCAGAGAGTGTGACAATAAACTTGAGTACAACCTTATGGGCTGATAGAGCAATGCCTAAAGTTGCCATTTGAAACTCACCATATGTCTTTCTATATGTGAGAGAATCCAAGTTACCCATCTCTCTTGATTTACCTACCTTGGAGCTAGCCCATCAACTAGAGTTGATGGAGAATGAACCTATGAGTGTGAGGAATGAAGAGCTCATGGAGCTTGAAGTAATAAGGGACCTTGAAATAAAGACACTAGAGTCACATCAAGCTCAAGTCAAGAAATCCTTTGACAAGAAAGCCATATCAAGGGATTTAAAATAGGGGGATATATTCCTCAAGTGGGATTCAAATAAGGACAATCCTAAAAATGATACCAAGTTTGATAGATTATGGAGTGGCCTTTACTTGATCCATGGATGCAAATAACATAATGTTTTTTAGCTTGTCCAAATAGATGGAGAGGTATTACCCATCCCAATAAATGGGATTCATATAAATCCTTGCTATTATAAGAGTTTGTAGCCATTGTATATGTTATACATTTTGTATAGTTTTTCACGTTTCCCTCTAAGTGCTTTGTGCACATCCTTTTTTAGGTTGTGTGCTTCCCTTCGCTAAGCACCTTGGGCATAGTGCTAGTTTTGTTTTATTATTGTCCCTATTATTTCAAAATGAGGTTATAAGAAAGGTAAAACCTTGTATCATTTTCATATTAGTTGGGAAAGAAAGAATTGTAACGCCCGTATGCCTAATGCATCAGATAAGGTAACTAATCTATTGCATAGTATGTCATGAAATCCTAGGAGGTCACTATAAATGTTGCCCAAAATTGGCCTACATATGAAACTTTTGCCTAGATAGATCAGGACACTCTCTTAGACCCTTCAGTAACCTTGCAAACCCATGATTAGTTCCTTTATTGTCTTGAATTGATGATGTAATGTAATATCTTGGGAGGTCTTGGTGTGGTGCGAGAAGCTGAGTAGAGTTTTTTGTTAAGTGGGTGATCCAATGGTGGAAGGAGAAGACAAACCTCATGGACCTACTAAATCTCACTCATAATATTTTAAAATACTTTAATCAAGTTTTAAGGTGAATTGGTGATTTAGAGGATAAAGGCCTAGATATAGGTCTAGAAATACTAGTGAAGGATCCAATAGGTTTCCATAGTGTTTGATAAATCTAGGGGTATTTTAGAGATTCTAATGAGGCATAGAGAAGTTATTATACCCAAAAGGACCCCAAAAAGTGTATTATATGACTTAAGGGTTCTCAAAATAAAAATTTCAAGTGAAAAAGTAACTTTTTGAGGAATTCATATTGCTTTTGACTTCTTCCCACAACATTATGGTGTGTTTTTCCATTTTAGACATGTTCAAGACCATTTTATGTCATTTAGAGTAGAGGCAATGAGTTTGGAGCAAAAAGATGCATTTTAGAGCCTTTTGGAGTTTTTGTAGAGCACATTTTTTAAGGATTTGCTTTATGTACGCCTCATATATCATATTCAGGCATTCATGGTGTCACTAGTATCCTCTTATAGGCCCCATAAATTAGATTCAAACATAAGAACCATAAGAGGTAAAGAAAACCTATTGGCTACAAATTAGACATGAAACATGTTTTCTTCCATTATTGGAGGTCTAAACATTTTAGAATGTTTTTAGAAGGAATGAAAGGTAATTTACAATCTACAAATATTTCCCAAGTGTTATATTAAATATGAAGGCTTCTATTTCTTCATGATAAGAAAAAAATATTTTGGGTAATTTTGGACACATCTAGGAGAGTCTTAAGTTTTCACTCAGTTACGATCAGGAGAGAGAGAGAGAGAGAGAGAGAGAGAGAGAGATGAGAGGAGAGAGAGAGAGAGAGATAGAGAGAGAGAGAGAGAGAGAGAGAGAGAGAGAGAGAGAGATGATAGAGAGAGAGAGAGAGAGAGAGATGAGAGAGAGAGAGAGAGAGAGAGGAGAGAGAGAGTTGGGATGAAATATTTTGAGAATTTATAGGTACCCATAATTTCCCTTCCCAATTTTTGTAATTGGAGGTTTGTTTCATCTCCCCATAATTATGAATAATTACTAACAGTTCAGAGGTGTCTAGATGGCCTACTCATCTAGACAGGGTCCAGATTTCCTTTTATTGATTCAACCTCAAAATTCCATGAGATAGAATGGTTTTATGGGTGTTATTTAAATTTAAACTAGGACATATTTTAATTGGTTTTCATTATATAATCCATCCCAAGAAGGTACTTATGGTATAAAAACCTATTTTCCTTATTATCCTTGTGATTGGTCTATTTGATCAATTTTAGAACAAAACCTGGGTTACAGGGATAGTGTACCTCCTCCTTATGCCACATAAAATTTAAAAAAATGATATTTATCATAAATCTTCTATATTTAATCAAATTATTGATAGGCCAAGTAGTTGAGTTTCTAGTTGGAGTTCCAATGGAATTGTAGGAAAGTTTATCAATTTAGGATTTTTCCTTTCCTATAGGGGTTTCAAAAAAAAAATTGGATATTATGTTTTCACCTATAATATTTCATTTAAATCAGACTCATCCCAAGTCTTAGTCTCAAAAATATATCATAAATGGAGTGGTAGTTAATAAATGTACCATACAGTTAATTCCCTGCAAGTTCCATCTTCATTCATGATGTATGAAGGTTTTGATCACATCCATAGAGGTGTAATAAAGTTTATAAGGAGGTATATCATTTTATTTTATAATAAATAATTAAAAAAATCATGAGGAGATTCTCTCAAGTGATATATGCTTACTATGATGACCAATACCTCTACACACATAGTCATACTCCATTAATGAGTACCTACAGGTGCTATAAAGGAGGGTATTCACATTGGTTGAATACATGATGGTTTGGTTTGAATCTTTGTAATGATAAGAAATTAATTGGAATACCTTTGAAAAGTGTTGGAACCCTTCCAATGCTCATACACCACTCATAATGACTATTACCTTCAATTCCCTATCTAAAACTATATGCACACCTACAGGTGGCCCTCCGACAGAGTTCTATAATTATTGTGTGGTGGATGTCAAAACATTTTTAATGCCTTCATCATGTTTGAATAACATGGAGATGCCTTGAAGGTCTACTCATAAGGTCATATATATGCACAATACACATTCTAACTTCATTATCTTAGGTATTGTTGTGTGTGCATCTACAATCTAACACAAAGATCTAAAAGTTCTTCATGGAGTATAGATGTGTTTTGATACCCTTATTTAAGGATTAGAATTGAAGGGAGTAATTATAACCTTGATTAATAAATTTAATTATAAATAAATCTTGAGAGACACTTCAAGACCAAAATTCTAAATTTTAGGGATAGTTTCCCTAAAAGCTCAAAAATAGAGCCTTCTACACTTTTGATGATGCCATGAAATGGACAAACAAAGAACCTAGGTGAGATTTAATGATTATATGTTATATCCTCCATATAGATGAGTTTCCTTCCAAAAAGATATGGAGGTTAGACAAGTACGGAATATGTTAGGAGGTTAAAAAGTCAAGCTTTTATTCACTATAAACATTTAGTGTTTTCTACAGAATGTTAAACTTCAAGTAACCTCATTATTCAAGGATAGCAAGGTAGAGACATCTACCCATGGTAAGTGATCTATTGAGTTGAAAGGAATATTATAAATTCAAGGAGAATCAATAAGTACTAGATTATAATGTTTTTACATGTAGGATAACCTATAGGACCTTATCTTGGCCTAAAGTACACACCTACAAGTTTCAAAGGGAAGTAATGTATTAAAATGTAATTGTTAAGTTCTAGTTTTAAGATTTATGTAGTATGTGACTACATCTCTCTCATTCCATGAGACCATAATATTTTAAGATAACCTAAACATGATTAGGACTCTAAATTGATATCTACAATTTTCCCTTTTAATCTAAAATGGTCACCCACAACAAACTATAGGGGAAAAGTAGGCTAGTACCACAATTTGGTTTTAGCATGATATTTGAGCATGGAGTAGATCCAATTGAAGTTTAAGGAGACCTGAATGATTTAAAATGGATAATATAATGAGATAAGGACCTAATCATGTAAAAATAACCCATAAGAAGGTACCTTTCCTGATAAAAGAACACAATATACAATTGATTGAGGTTTAGGCCTATTAAATGGAAAGTCTACTTTGAGCAATCTAGTAGATGTTTTTAAGATGATAATGTTTGGAGTTTTATAATGACAATAATTACCACCTCATGATCCTCAAGACAATGGGAAATTGGGCCAAATATGTTTTCATGAAACCCACAGTTAGCAGTTCAATCATCACCCATATTCAATCAAGAGCAAGATGTATATGGATGTTTTTGGCAGGGTTGGAGTGGTAAGAATGTATGGAAACCCCTTAAACATATTTATAATAGAGTTAATATATTCCTTCCACAAGGAAAACCAATAAAAGAATTGGGTTTCCATCTAATGGAGACCTACATCAAGTAATAGCATAATTCTATTTTAAAGGAGGTTCATCAATTGAAGGACTAATCAAGAGATCTCTCCATATGGTTTCCATACCATGACCTCATAAAAAATGTTAAGAGAAGAAAAATATAAAATAATATTTTTGGGCCAAGTTTTTTGGACACATACATGTAAAATCTATACAAATGGTACTCATTGACCGCATAGGATAGTCACGTCTACCCCAAGATGGAAAGTTTATTTTTAAGTAGAGATTAAAGCATGATTAAGTAATATGAGGTGGCTAGCTTCCAAGTTATATAAAATATAAATATTTTTATATATTTAAGTGACTCTTTAGTCATCTTGTATATGACCTACAACTAGAAAAGATAAGCATTTATAACCAAGTACGTAGATTTGGCAAATAGAAATAATTGATGAGGGTATAGATCATTTCAAGAAGGATGTGAATCATAAGACATCATTGTGACATGGTAATGAATCATAATCAATTAATGTGTTCATGGAATCATTACTCCATAAACCTAATCCATACATGCATGAAGACTACTATCAAGCACCTTAAGTGAGGTCTATGGTCCAAGGAAGAGATAGTGATGATATTGAGAAACTTAATTATGGTTTAGATCATATAAGGTGAGATGTGGATTTCATAAGGCAAAAATCATGTTAAAATGACTCTCAAGGACCTTAATAAATTTATTTTCCCTCAAATATCTACCTATAGCCTCAAGAACTCAATCTTTCATTTAGATTGGAAGGTTGAATGAGAGCATAATGGTCTCTAAGGAAGTTTCATATTGAAGGGAAAGTAATCAAGGTAAAATTGATGATATAGGATCATTGGGAGGGAAAATATATATATTAAAGGACAAAATAATTCAGTCATACACCTTGGAAATAAATAACTACAGTCATGGGAAACCCAGACCTATCTACAAGCTCTTTGTAGTTGATGACATAATGGTCAATAGTTGAACTTCATGTTCAATAAAGATGATTAAAATAGGCATAATGAGTGATGTGAGTTAAATTTCATTAATAATTTATCAAAATAAAGTTATGATCAGGTTAAATCCTCATAAACGCACACCTATAATATTGTTGGTACATATAAATAGGGTTATTAAGGAAGTAAGATCTTGAGAGAGGTGGCGTGAGATTGAAGGAAAACTAATAAAGAATGAAATAAATTAAAATGGAATTAAAAATTAAATATTATATGAAAAATAATCATGATAATAAATCAAACCATTTCAAAAAAAATGAAAACTCAGTTTTGAAATCTGACCAAGCAGGCACATGTCACTAGCTTTTGGCAAAATGGGCCTAGAGGCTAAAATATGTTGGATCTAATCATGAAATTTGGTGGAGAGTCTCATTATGACATAATTTACCCATTAAAAATATTTTTTATGTTTTTTAAAAATTTTAAATATTCACTATTTTAGTACAGTAAACCCTATGTCTAACCACGATTAGCATTAGAGCCTACCTTAGAGAAATTGGTCATTTTAGGGCATCTATAGGTTGATTCAATGAAAAAAAATTGGTAAAAATGGTAAAAATTAATAAAAAAATAATCCAATGTAATCCTAAATATATATAAATATTTAAATTTATCTATATTATTACATAGTCCTCTTTGTAATTATGAAAGTGACCATTAGAGGCCAATTGAAATTTTATTAGTTTTGGGTGATAAGGAGTATTTTAGGCATTTTAAATGAATTAAAACAATATAATATGATGTTTTAAACCTATATTTTCTTATATAATTTATCAAATTCATGGTTTTAAATAAATGTTTTGAAGAAAGATAAGTTTAGCCATGGATGAAGCATGTAGGCAGCTCAAGGTAAATTTTAGTAAAAAAAGGTCTACAAGGAAAAATATGCATCCAAAAGACTTTAAAATTGGTAGGATTGGTAATAATGAAAAAATAAACCTGTAAATAATTTTTTTATGGTCATATGATAAGTGTAAGTACCCACTATTTATACACAGTCCCCTCCATGTCTCATAATGGTCACTATTGGTACATGCATACTTTTTGGATTTTTAAGATGTGGTTGAGAGTTACAAGATTAGGTAAGTATTTTAAAATAATTTAAATTTTTTTAAATCCATTTAAACACCTTTAAATATTTTTCACACTCTAAACGTCATGCAAACCCCATAAGCAAGCTCAAAACCCCACAAGCAGTCTCAAAGGCATAAAAAACAAAGTTGGGTTTTGATCATTTGAATAAGTGTTATGAGATGTTTAATATTACATGAGGTTTTTTTAAAGAAAATAATATAATTTTAAAGGTATTTTTGGTCCTTCGGATGAATTTAAGTTTTTCAAGCATAAGACACCCAGTTTTAACCATTCTTTAGATGCTCATTTCTTTCATACAATGAGGAGTTAGGTCAGGTGATTATAGTAAATTTTGAGTACCCATGTGAATTTTAAATTATTTATGTATTTAGGTTGGTTAAGGTCTTGATTTTTATTAACAATATTTAAGAGTGTAAGCATGTCTAGAATGCTTGCAAACCCTTCAAGCAATCATCTTTATGTGTGTATCTTTTCATACCTTTGACATGGGAGCCTAATATTTTTAGGGGTGTTTAAGGGGTATATGTAATAGAGATACATGGAAATAAGTGGTTGAATGGAGGTCCACATTGTATGAACAATCATCTTGAAGGTGATCTTGTCTAAATTATCAAAGGAGCTTTTTGACCAGTTTTGTGTTTCTGGACTTAAAGGTCCATAACATGGCCTAGAATAACTTAGAAATAACCTATAATTATAGAGGACTCCCTCCATCTCCTAAATAACTTATTTTTCATAATAATCTGGCATGTTTGGGTGCCTAGGAGGCCCAAAATGGCTAAAAATGCTTAATTTTTTAGGTTTTCAAAGAGAGAAATGGTCTAAATCCATGAAAGAGATCTAATGGGACCTAAAAAATCATTATATGTCACTTGGATGTCTTCACAATATTTTAAATGTTGCTTTTCTAGGATAAAGGGTTGAAACACCATTTTTTTGACATTGTGTACATTATTGTAGGTTTAATGGTGATTTCCACCATTGTTATAGGTATTTAAGGTTGTCTAAATCTTCATTTTATTCCTCATATACATGCTAGAAATGTTTGGTGGCCTTATATAGATCCAAAAGTGGCCTTTAGGGTGCCAAATGGCCTTGGGAGTAGGTTTTAAGGTAGTTGATTTAAGGCGGCTCAATCTTGTGACCTTCATCAATGGGGTCTATGAGAGTTTTAGGTTTCATTGATTTTATTTTAGGTTGGAGTGGAAAATTAATGCTGAAAATAGAAGATAGCCTTAAAAAGTAAACACAAAAGATATCATTCGTGGTTAGTTAAGCATCTTATGTTAAGCCAACAATATTTTTCCAAGCACCTTATATAAGTACAAGTGGAGGGGGGTGTAAAAGTCTAAAAGAGATATTTGTAGGTTGGGAGGACAAGTGGAGGATTCATTGAGTTTGTAAAGTCTTTGGAGACTTTCCCTTTTGAGTGGATCATGGCATCAACATACTCAAAAAAAATTATCTTCTAGTGTGTTTGTAATCCAATGAGAGGGCTTGAAGGCTATTTGGGATAATGAAGATTATTTTTTTGAGGAATGATTAGTGATAATTAACCTAAATGTAGTTGATACTACATGGAAGGTGTTTGTGTCTCATTTATTGAATGCTTTTTGTTTGCTTCTCCTCTCTCTCTTCCCCTTTTCTCCTATATCTCCCATTTCTCCACCATTTTTGTAAAGCATTTTAATTTGATAAGGAAAAAAACTATAAATTTTTTTAATAAATACCTTTTTAAGTAATAAAAATCATTTTTCACCTATCTCTTACCTCTAAATTGTTATTAGCAAGCTCGTGTATGATGGTCTTGTGAAGAAGTGTTCTTCCATGTCCATTTTCCTTCTTTATTGCCTCTTTTTAGGTGTTTTAAATTTAGTTTCAAGTCTGAAATTGAGCTCTTTACACCATTAATGGACACTTGGTGTGATTTTTGGAACTCCTCTTTTCTTCATGTATAGTTTGGTGATCCTAGTTTAAGAAATACTTATCCAAATTAGCTAGTTTTTGAGGTTATGTGAACAAAAATTCTCTTATGCTAAGTCAATGTTTATTCTAAGATTATGTGATTGTAAATTTATATATTGTATCACCTTTTTAGTTTTATTATTCATCCTATACCCCTTTTCTATCCCTTTTCCAAGAAGAAGTATTAGTTTAGGTGATCTGTTAAGAGCAAGCCGACCTTCTCAGAAGGTTCAACCTCACTATAGGATACCCAAAACCTGATGTTGTTCTAATATTGTATCTAGGAGTGAGAGATCCTAAAAAAAATTCCCACAAGGGTGAGATTATATGCTAAAAAAGGAACATCACAATATATTGTATCTTGTGTTACCTAAGCATGATAAGACTCATATGATTGATTTCATGGTGCCTTCAACATTGATGTATGCTAGTTATTTTTAGTTGGCTATTGTGGTAGCTCAAGATTTGTAGAGATGATATAAAGTTACCTAGGTCGTATTATCCCTAAGTGTCAATGATAGGGAGTTACAAACATGACATTCATTGGCTATAGAATGAGCTACACATTTTGAGATGGATTGATAGTTTTCTTAGGTGCAGGATCAAGTGACCCATTTATAAGGACAAGTGGAAGGATTATGGACATGTACAAAGTCACTTCAGTGGAATATTCATAGAGGAGATTCATAGGCATCTATGAGTAGTTTAGCTTATCTACCACTAGATAGGCAAGATGTACCATAGTTAAAGAGTCATTGTTGTATTTTATTATGTGATATTATATGAGACATTCATAAACATTTGTTTATATATAGATATTATTTTAGATGACTAAAATATGTTATGGATGTTTTTATTTTCTCTCTATCACATGTGTTGATTTTAATATATACTATGGTAAAATGTATGATGTATGTGTTGATTAATTTATAACAAATGTGAACAAATGCATGGTTAAAAATAATGATAAAGAATGAAATTGAGGATGAGAAAAAAATGAAAAATTAAAATTTTGAATGCATGTGAAATCTTGAGGAAAGTGAAAATAAATATAAATAATATAAGATAATAGGCAAAGATGTAAATGAGAAATGAAAGAAAATAAAAATTTTAGTGTAAATAAAATCAAGAATATGTAAACAATGAAATATCAATGTAAACAACTTTGAGAATATCTAAACAAAAAATACCATTGTAAAAAAAATTGAGAATATGTAAACAAGGAAATAATAATTTAAATAATTAATATCAATGTAAATAGAACTAAAAATATGTAGATAGTTCAGATCAAATATGTGTGAAAATGAAAATAAGATAAAGAATGAAAACCCAAACTTAGAGTTTATGTTAATCAGTAAAGTGGAAGAGTAAAGTAATCATGAAAAAATATACGGTAACTAGTTTATATAGGGAAGGTGGATATTTTATGAGGAAGGCCTAGTCTTATCTGAGGTCTTACATTACAACTCACAAATGGATAACTAAGTGGTATTTATTTGTAGGAAAAATGGAATTTTATGAGGAAGGCCTGATCTTATATAAGATCTTACACTCAAAGTCACAAAATATTAGCTAAATGTGTGTGATAAATTCAAAATCAATATGCATCAATGGGATTTTAGGAATGTTGTTATGAAAATAAGGAATGTGAACCTTGTACATAGTTTTTGTAAAAACCCTTAGTATAAATGAGATATACTCAACAAATGTGGAAGTGTTTAAGATTTTATTTAGACAATAAAAGTTTAAAATACTCCTACTGATATATATAGAGTATTTTGTTAATTATTTAAGTACATATATCATCTTATGAAGTTATTTATAGAAAAACTAAAATAGGCCTACCTCTCCATGACATGTTCACTATACCTCAATACCCATTATAGAGTTGTTAAGGTAATATGAAGATTAGGTTCTTGTGTGAGAATGTAGGTGGAATGAGATATAATAATGAGACCTCCTATCTTGGTATACTAGCCTACTTCACCCCAATATACATATACTCTATTATGAGGCTAAATATGGAGTTAGAGCTTAAATTATTATATGAGATGTGCCTAAGAATTATCACATCTTTTGGTGTGATTGTTGACTTTTGAATATTTTATCTATCTTTTAATCATTTCCATTTATGTTAATGATTAAGATTTTGAATTTAATGGATTATATTTATTCCTCCTCTATATGTATTTATACATCCAAACATGATTGATATAGGTAACTAATATAAAGAAGCATATACTTTGGTTACAAGAGAGAAGTACTTAAAGTCTATGTTGGCATCAAAAATAAATTAGACTTACCCAAAAAGAAATATGCAATCTAAATACTAATTGTATGTGTGCTTAAGATGAGGTATATTAGGGGAGATGGGGAAATGAGTGAATGGGGTGGGGAAATGGCAAAGAGCCATTTTTAATAAATCTATGTAAATAATGGTACAATGATGAATATGTTTTTTAGATGATCATAAGGGGAATATGATAGTGTAGGGTGTGGTATGAGTGCCATGTCACATGAATGACTATAATATTCAAAAAATTATCTTAAAAAACATCTATGTAAGGATAAATCACCCCTAAATAGGGAGGAAAAAAAGTGTGTACAACATATATAAATAGTTTAAAATTATGCATAAAAGTTAATTACATGAAGATTAAAGAATGGTAAAGCAAGAATCAATAATGTAAAGGTGAATATGAACACATAGAAAATGGAAATAATAAAACAAATGATGAGTAGTACATCACATATGATGTGATTAAGTATGAATAAAAATCAATATTTTATAAATATGAGGCATAAGATGCCATGAAAAAATAATGTGTTCCTAAATACTGATATGTCTCATGGAATACATCATCAATAACATCTAATAATGCTATTATAACTGGAATCTATCTTTGATCATAGTATCATTTATCTTAAATGATAAGCATAAGAGTAATTCCCATCACATTATCTCATTAGAGAATGTAGTGAGGCTATAAGAAGAGGATAGTATATGTGGCATATCCTATGAAGACTAATCAATGCAAGGAACCAACAAAATAATGTGAGTGAAAGCTTATAATCTCTAAGATGATGAAGGTAGAAGAGAAGGGGTAACATTTGCCCATGAATTATCATGTGTACATTATTTAGCAGGTGATGGTTTAGGTTGTGGTAAATAATGAAAGTATTGCTAAAAGACTCTACACCTATCTATATGATGTCTAGAAAATTGATTCCAAAGGCAATATACCTCTCAATGTTTAGGGATTTATTTTGTAAGTATATTAGGAGGTAAAATATTATCATAAAACTATGACTTCTCTAAATGAATCATATAAATATATGGTTGAATCTATTGACAATGTGTAAAAGTATGCATATTTATACCATGAAAAAAACAAAAATGTTTAGTAATAGATGATTGTGGAGGTCTATTATTTATAGTAGGAATGGAACCTAAATCCTATTGTTGTCATAATAACCTTTGATGTGATTGATAATACTTATTATAATTAATAAAAACCTTATGAAACTCATAATATGGATCATATACCCATCATGTAGGTAGAGAGTAAAGTTTAGGAAAGGGTAGGATCCCATCACCATTAGTAGTACAACTCAAAATAGAATCAATGCTAGAATAAAAAATTTATTTTAGATGTGCATAATTCAAGTCAGTGTAATGTGTCTAACATCTTAAGAGGGATCATAAAACCTGGTGAATTATTATGGTCCTATCATGGCATGATTAAGAATCATGCTTTGAAGAGGATCAATAATGACTAGGTGAGAAGTAGTGTGTGTGTGTGCTTCATCTGTAACCTGTGAACATCAAGTGAAGAAGAGATAATGTTAGGTGTAAGATAATAATAAGGAATAACATAAATATAACTAATAACATGAAATTAATGTTCTAAATAAGTATTATATTTACGTATTTATGCATTTTCTCTTGAGTAACTTTTTTTAAGAAGAGGTTGTTTAATGCATAGCCATCATCATAATCAAGAGTATGGAGATGGATAGTACAAGCATCAATTATATTATATGTTGAATAATAATGAAGAATGGATTATTTTTCCTTAGAGTAATGGTAATCTCATCAACTAGTTTTTATCAAGGTTAAGGTCGTAAATAAGGAGGTAATTGAGTAACTATGTGTGAAGTGAGATCATAAGTATTGATTTTCAAAATAATCTCATATGGTTCATCATCATTAGATTATAAAATGTTGGGAAAGATATTTCCCATAAATTTAGTGTGATCATTGTAACCTTTAGTAGAATTGACAGGGCAATTAAATTATTGAGGTTCTCAAAAATGAATGTTAGGTAAAGGTTCAAGGGGGAGAAATTTACACCACATTCTTGGAATTGTTCAAAATTCCAAGGGTTTGTATCTCCTTAAATCTTGTAAATATCACCATTATGAGTAAATTTAATGCATTAGAATTCCAATTAGGTGATAGCTCTAATGTAATGTGTCTAAGGTCGACTGAGTAAGATGTTATGTGATAAAAAAAATAAAGATCATAATTTTATTAAAATAGTGATAGGAGGAACTGCGATAGGTAGCTAAACACAACCTAAAGGAGACATTTGTATTCTATAATATAATTTATAATTACTATGGGTATATTTTATATTTCATTCATTAATAACCAAATTATTTAATAAAATTAATGTAATTAACACATGTGACAAAACTTTCATAAATTAGGGCATGCTTAACTTGTACATTAATAATTTGTACACTAATAAATAATAGAGGATCATCTGATTGAAGTAAAATTTCATCAGGGATCATTAAATTGATAGTAAATTTGAGTGAGATCTAAGTATTTATGGTTTCTTCAATGTATATAGACATTTATTCACATTGATAAATAATATTATATTGAAGCCAAGACACAATGGTTTCATGCCCCACAAGTGGAGGTAGAGGGATGTTTATTTTGATTAAAAGTTCATTAAATGATTAAAATAATGAGGATATGTTCTCATGAGTTTTATAAAATTAATTTGATATGGGAGTTGAGAAAGTTATATTATAGGATCTCATACATCATAACTAGTGAGAGTTGTGTCAAATAACAGTGCATAATGTTGAAGTAAATATGTTGATGGAACTATGGAAATACATTTAAATTTATGTTGAGAAGAGGTATTTGATTGAGACTTAGATGATGTGGTTGTTTCAAATTTATTTTATTGGGTCAATATTTTGGGCATCACAGTCAGAGTATTTGTAGGAAGGGAAGAAGTTATAGTTTTAGGTAGGTTAGAGTGAGAGGTGTTTGATTATAAATGAGAATTGTAAGTTGTATCAATATATAGTTAATTATAATACAAATTTGGTGTTTGAGGAGAAACATTCAGGATGGTAGATGAAGCAGTCAGTTATGTTGTTTGATTTGTAGAGATAATTTGTTTATGCCCAAGTTTAATAAAATGAGATGGATAAGAATATTGGATAGTAAATAAAGTGTGGAAGTTATTATAGGCAAAATTTGGGTAAGATTCAATATAATAAAATACTCTCCTTATATTTTTCATATTGAAAAAATTCTCATCATTAGTATCGATGAAATTTTAAAAAATGTTGGTGGTGGGAGGTTGAGAAATACTTGGTTGATGATTAGGAAGAGGATCCTTATAAATTTCAAGATGAGTGTTATCTTGATTAAGGGCATCATGTTTAATTTTGGTTTGTTGAACTTTATATTCTACTTAGTAATCTTTTTGATGCTCAAAAAATAGTTTTTCATGATCAAAATTAGGACCAAGAATATATTCAAGAGTTAATTTTCATAATTGGTGGTAGGTGTTATGAGAATGACCCCAAATTTCATGAAACCAACAAAACTTGTATGGAGCCTACTAATGCTTGGTAAGGTTAGTAGGATCATGAGGTCATGGTGAATACCTAGGAAGATTATTTTGAATTTCTACCATGGAAATAGGTTTATAATAATATACATTGTGTACATGGGAAAATTAACACTAGGTTGTGGTAAAGGGTTCTTAAAAAGTGGTTGTGAAAAAGTAGTATCATTGGAACCAATTTTAGTAATAACATGAATAGAATCATAGTTATCCATAACACCATCATTGGTATCATGTTTATTTTTATATTTCATAAGCATTCAAATTCTAAAAATAGGATGGGAAGGCTCAAATTATCTTATGATAAAATCTTGTCATTTGGCTTGGTAGAGGGATTCTTCCAAAGATTTGGGAGAAAGGGTCCTAACACGATATTTCATTTTAGGGTGAAGAGCATTGGTGAATAAATGGAAGATATTTTATTCCAACATGTTATTTTCAAATTTATTAGACAAGGTATTCCATCATTTAATGAACACTTATGGTGTTTTAGAATCTAATTTCTTATAGTTAATGACGTGAGCTAATTTATTTTCAAGGAGGTTATTAGTTTGGAATTCTTGTACCAATGCAATGAATAAATCATATATACTAGATATAGTATGGAATTTGAGATAATTATACTAATCTAAATCATCACTTGTGAAGGTTTAAGCTATGTGTTTGGTGGTAGAAAATTTATTGTGCTTAATCTAATTTTTGTATAAGTTTTAAAATGCTTTTACGTGCATACAAGGATCAATGGACCCATTATAAATGATAGTAGGAACAATACCACCTATGTAAATTTTTATAATTTTAGGGACTAAGAGTTCATTTTAGATATGTTTGATAGTCTTGTGAGAATTAGAGTTTGAGGTCTAAGGTTACCTTTTGTATCTCTGAGGAGGGTGAGGGACATTTAGATTTCACACTCCCCATTGAGTAGGTTAAGGATGATTTTGTAATTTCAAAAGTTGGTTTTTCATTTGTATCAATTTATTTTCACTGTTAGTTTGAAAAGTCTCCATTTAGTTCATGGATTGCAATATAATTTTATTATTTTTTATAGTATTTTGACTAGTAGAATAAGCTTGAGATGCACTAGAGGCAACATTGACTTGAGCATGAATATGGGTACTTTTAGTTGGCTTACTAGAGGAAAGATCAGCCATAATAGTTGAAATGTTACATAATGTGGAAGATAAAATGGTAGAAAAAAATTAAGGAATGTTAGAAGAAGTGTGTATTGAAAAGGAAATTTTCATGGAATAAGTCATAGGATGACTTGTTCTAAGGCCCATAGATACAACAGACATAAGTGAAGGTGGAGGATCAAGGTAAGGTCCCATCATGAGATAGTAGATGATTGTGGGATATTTTCCTTGGTGTTGGGGGATTTTATTGATAAAGAGTATCATTTTGGTAGTATTTTTTAGATCACTCTCATCCTTAACAATAATCATGTGAGGAGGATAATTAAGTGAATCCAAGGTTTTAGGAAGAGGTGATCCTTAGTTTCTGGTTCTAGTAGCCACATGGATATTACCAACATCTAGATTTTCTATGAAAGTATATGGAATGTGAGAATGAAGAATTTTTTAGTGTTAATTAAATTCATCATATCATTATGAGTTTTCACTTCACTTTCATCTAAAATTTATTGCATAGTAACAAGATAAATAGAGAAACCTGCTAAGTCAAGCTTGTCAATTGATTTTTATAAGGAGGAATAGATAAAATTTGGATAGAGAACTAAGTCAAGCTAGTTGAATTAGTTATATAGGTGGAAAAATACATAATTTTCTAAAAACATACTAAGCCAAGTTGGTCAACTTAGTTTGATAGGAAGAAAAATATTTAATTTTCTAAAAACCTACTAAGTTGAATTTGTCAACTTAGTTTGGTAGGCATAAAAATATATAATTTTTTGAAAACCTACTAAGTCATGCTAGTTGACTTAGTTTGACAGGCAAGAAAATACAAAATTTTCTAAAACCTACTAAGTTGATTTGGTCAACTTGGTTTGATGGACATTAAAATACATAATTTTTAAAAAACCCACTAAGTCAAGCTAGTCAACTTAGTTTAATAGGCAAGAAAACATAGAATGTTCTAAAACCCTACTAAGTCGAGTTGGTTGACATAGATTGATAGGTAGGAAAATAAATAATTTTATAAAAACTACTTAATTGAGTTAGTTGACTTAGTTTGGAAAGTAAGAAAATGCAAAATATTCTAAAAACCTACTAAGTCAAGCTGGTCAACTTAGTTTAATAAGTAAGAAAATACATGATTTTTTGAAATTCTATTAAGTCAAGCTAGTCAACTTAGTTTAACAGGTAGGAAAGCAAAGAATTTTTTGAAAACCTACTAAGTTAGGCTGGTCAAATTAGTTTGATAGGCAATAAAATACAAAATTTTCTCAAACCCTACTAAGTTGAGTTGGTAGAATTAGTTTTATAGGTAACAAAATATAAAAATTTCTTAAAACCTATTAATTCTAGTTGGTTGACTTAATTTGATAGGTAGGTAAAAATAGAGTTATACTAAGTTGTGTTTGTCGATTTAGTTGAATTTGGAAAAAAATTTAAAAAAATATTTAAACTATGTATTTTTGAAGGTAATAATAAACTAGACATAATATTAGACTCTGTAACACACAAAGAATAATTGTAGTAATGCTAGTTAATATAATCTAGAATACATCAAAGAATAGTAAATAACAAGTAAAAAATGTAATTCTATAATTATTGATGATAACTAATTTATCTAAAAATAAGATTGGGAAGTTATACTAAAAAAAAATTATTGATTTTTAGGCTTCTAGATATACTTTATTGTATATTAGATAGTGACATCCCAATGTTTCAAAGCATTAACTATGGAGGAAGTGCCATTCTTGTATCCCACTAAACCTAGTTTCAAGGGTAAGCTGGAAGTAACTTATCGGTGCTAACTAATAACTAATGCACCACATAATCAAATGGATGGTTAGATTCTTAAGGTTCAATTTAAAGGGAAATTATAGGCATTTATAAAATACATGAGGTATGTGGAAACTAAAGACCATTTTTAGCTCTATAATATGACTATGAGTATTGGGGAAATCCTCTCATGCCATGATATTTGTAAACAATCAACAATGACTTTAAATAGAGTATCATGTATCCCTTCATGGTACTAGTTAAATATGTTTAAATTTATTGGTACATAGTTTCTCTGAAAATCTAGACAATGAAAATAAATTATTGAAATTATTAGAAAATAAATAAATAGGTAGAAAACTTTTTTTAAATCAAATGTGAGATTAATTACTCAAAAATGAAAGTGAATTATTTTTATTATGTTAAAAAATTAAGAACAAAGAAAAAGATCAACCATTCCTATATAGTTTGAAAATAGAACACAGAAAAGTTGGGCAAGATGATCCAGTTTGTTGTGAAGAGAGGCTGAAAATAAACAAAGTCAACCAAGGTGATCTAGTTTGTTCAATAAAAAAACATACATAGAATTAATTTGGCTAAGTCAACTTAGTTGACTATGTGGTATAGTTTGGAAGAATTGAAAAATTGGTAAGGATAGACTAAAAAATAAAATTCCAAATAATTTTATTGAATACAAAAATGATAAATTGAAGCAATTGACAATTTTTTTGAAATACAAAGATTTTTTAGAGTGAACCTAGAAGATATGACTAGATCAAGCAGCTTAATTTCATTTGTTTGACTAAACATGCTAAACATTGATTACTAGTTGTATTATCTAGACTTGATTGAGTCTTAAAGAGGCAAAAATCTAAAAAACACATGGATTAAACAACATTAATGCGATGGCCCTAACCTATCACATGTATGAGGATAGGAATAGCTAATTAGTGGATTAATTATCCCTCTTTGATGATATTTCAAATTTCTCTATGCATTAATTTGGTTAGTAGGTCGGCCTATGGAGTAACCATGGCCTAGATAGACTATATATAGGAGGTAGTGGGTAATAGTTTAGTATCATATTGTGAATTCTGCTCTTAATGAAGCTTGTGGAGGT
The DNA here is from genome assembly GCA_037957365.1 of Torreya grandis. NCBI lineage: Eukaryota > Viridiplantae > Streptophyta > Pinopsida > Cupressales > Taxaceae > Torreya > Torreya grandis. The sequence goes on from JARHVA010004279.1 coordinate 844,073, forward strand.
TACCCCCTCAAAGTGGCTTATATATTATCATATATTTGGATATATTTTAGTAATATTTGGATCTAATTATGATATTATACTTTACTCTTTAAGTAATTTCATTACAAGTGGTATCAGAGTTGTGATTTGGGCAATCTTGTGGGTGAAACCCTATTTTTTTAAAATTTGGATATATCTATAAAACGGTTGTGAATTTATTTGAAATTTTTTTACTAGAGGTTCTAAATAATTAATTTAAGCTTCCATTAAAATTTTAGATCATTTGGATCTGTTTTACAAAAGTTATCTCCATTTTAGTGTTTTTCATAAAATTGCTCTATAGTGTGCAATTCAAAGAATTTTTTTGAGTTATTTACATTTTTGGAAAGCTTAAAAAAATTTGGATAGGGTTTTTTTTTTTATGTTTTTATTTGATTCTGACATAATTCAAAAATCACTTGATCAAAGTTGGGTCAAAAGTGCCAATCAAGTTCGACATCGTAAAGCACTTTATGGCAGGGCCACAAACTCAGGGCCAAAGAAAGAGTGATAAAACTCTTGGTGAAAATATTAAAAAGGAAGAGATGGAGTTATAATTGGGACGTATTAGATCCTTTGTACTAGGGTTATCTGACATAGATCATAAAGTGAGCCAGCTTGACTATAGTTTGCAAGGCATTCAGAGTGAGGTGCAAGGCATACAATCTAATATGAAATCCATAGAAGATAGTTTGGTAGATATCATAATGGATTTGAAAAATAATTAGTCAAATAATCTAGCTAATGCTATTACATAGCCCCACCAGGGTGGTTCTCCCAACCAATATACTTCAAATCTAACTATAGGTTCACTGAGGAACCTGTTACCAAAGGTGGATATGCACAAATTTGATGGATAAGATCCACTCAATTGGATCAACCAAATGGATATTTTTTTTGATGTACATCATATCCTAGGTGGATAAAAGGTTACCATGGTGTCCTTGTATCTTTAAATTGATCAATTCATTTGGTATCGATGGTTGTGTGCTCAAAATAAAAAGATGACTCTCAATGTCACTTGGTCAGTTTTTACAGAGGAGCTTCAATTACACTATGGCAATAGTGTGACAGAGAATTACTTCAGCCAGCTAGCAAAATTGTGACAAACTAGCTCTGTCAAGGATTATATTCATCATTTTTAGAACCTATCCTTACGTGTGGAGACAATTTATGAGGAGAACTTGAATGACCTATTTTTGGGTGGACTCAAGGACCACATTCAACATGAGGTACGCATGTTTAATCCAATTAATATTTCTGACTCTATTATCATGGCATGTAGAGCTGAGGAAAAATTCATAGCCAACAAAAAAAAGAGATTCACTCACTTCAAAGATCATAACATGTCGACACCAACATTTCTTCCACCTACCAGATTGACCCCACAACAAAATGAAGAGAAGCGTGCAAAAGGATTATGTTTCAATTGTGACATCAAGTGGAGCAAAGGACATGGATGTGCTGAGAAGAAGTTATTATAAATTGAGGGATCTAATGAAGATGAAGAAGAAGATGATGCCTGTAATGATGATGAGGAAGAGATAGAGGAGGTACCTAAAAATTCCCAACCTACAATCTCTTTTCATGCACTTGTAGGTATTAACACTCCAAAAACTCTTAAGGTGGTGGGTTTCCTCAAGAAACAAAAGGTGACAGTGTTAATTGATTCAAGAAGCACACATAAATTCATCAACCATAAGTTGGCCACTTGATTAAACTATTTCATCTACCTAGCACCAGAATTTCAAGTCATGATTGCAGATGGTGGCACAATTAATTTTTCAGGCAAATGCCATAGTATTAAGCTTGATATGGGTGAGTAAAATCTATATTCTCCTATGTTTTCTATTCCCATGGGTAACACAGACATTATTTTGGGAGTCCAATGGCTCATAACCTTGGGTACCAATGAGATGAACTTCCAGGAACTATTCATGTGCTTTCATTTTGAAGGTAGGAAAATTAAACTACATGGATTACAGGCAAAATATCCACAATTTGTTAGTTCACATCAGATGACTAAGATAATAAAAAATGGGGTAGATGGAATCTTTGCATGATTATGTTCCATATAAGTTCAACCCACACACGCAACTACACATCCTGATCTACAAATGATTCTTGATGACCACCCATCTATTTTTGGGGCCATGCCAAAAGGACTACCACCAAAAAGAGAACATGATCATGCCATTCAACTACTTCTAGGGAGTCAACCACCAAATATCAGACCATATAGATATCCATATGCACAAAAGAGTGAAAATAAAAAAAATGGTCCATGAGATGTTGGAGACAAGGATCATTAGGCATAGCCAAAGTGCATATTCATCACCAGTGGTCATGGTGTGAAAGAAAGATGATACAAGGAGGATGTGCCCAAATTATATGGAAATCAGCAAGTACACCATCAAAGATAATTTTCCTATTCTCTTAATTGATGATTAACTTGATTTACAAAATTATACCTTCACTCAGGGTACCATTAAATTAGAATCAAGGATGAAGAAGCTCATAAAACTACTTTTAGAACACATGAGGGCCATTATGAGTTTTTGGTAATGTCCTTTGGTCTTAAAAATGCACCATCTACTTTTCAAAGCTTGATGAACACTATTTTTAGGCCTTTTTTAAGGAAGCTTATGTTGGTTTTCTTTGATGACATATTGATTTATAGTTAGACATGGGAATCACATCTGCAACATGTGAAACAAGTGTTGATAATTTTGGAGAAGCATCAGCTTTATGTGAAGCCATCCAAATGTGCTTTTAGAGTATAAGAGGTAGAGTAACTAGGTCACATTATTTCCCATGAAGGTGTCAAAGTTGATCCCCAGAAGATCAAAGCTATGATGGAATGACCCATGCCAAAAACTCTCAAAAACCTCAGAGGGTTCCTAAAACTAATAGGTTACTACCGAAGATTTGTGAAAGGTTATGGAAGCATAACAGCTCCACTCACTACATTGCTAAAGAAGGATGCCTTCCATTGGAATGATGCCACCACCAGAGCATTTGAGAAACTAAAAGTAGCTATGTGCACCACTCTAGTTTTGGCTACTCCAGACTTTTCAAAGACATTCACTGTTGAATGTGATGATTCTGGATCTGGGTTGGGAGCAGTAATAAGTAGGAAGGAAGACCCATTGCATTTGAGAGTCATCAATTCAAAGGTAAGAATCTAGAAAAACTTGTTTATGAGATAGAAATGATGGCTATTCTTTATGCAGTTAAATAATGGAGGCCCTATCTGATGGGTAGACACTTTAAGGTGAAAACCAATCATGATAGTCTCAAATACTTTTTGGAGCAAATATTATCATCTGAGGAACAACAAAAGTGGGTAACCAAAATGTTGGGTTATGATATTGAAATCATCTATAAGAAAGGTAAATATAATTTAGTAGCAGATGCACTATCTAGATGAGATACATCCACAGAAGCATTACTTTTTGCAATATCCATATTGTAATTAGATTGGGTGGATGAAGCCAAATTAGAATGGGAGTAAGATACAGATACATTGGTTCTGATTCAAAATCTCTAGCAAGGTACTTTAGCCTCTGATAAATTTGAATGGAAAGGTAATGTCTTATGGTATAAGGGTAGGTTATACTTGTGTAAAAATTTAGACCTTAAGCATAAGATTCTTATGAAGTTTCATGCATCTCCAATTGGAGGACACTCAAGGTTCTTGAAAACATATCACAAAATTAAAAAATAATTATTTTGGTAAGGACTCAAGGGAGATGTACAAAATTTTGTGGTAGAATTCTTGATATGCTATTAGAATAAAGGTGAGATAGTTAAGACCCCTGATCTGTTAAAATGATTATCAATTCCTAGTCAAAAGTGGGAGGAGGTTTCCATGGATTTCATCATAGGGTTGCCTTGTTTTGAAGGTAAGAATGTTATCTTGGTCATTATGGATAGGCTTACAAAATATGCCCATTTTTGTGCTCTCTCACACCCATTTTTAGCAAGTACATTAGTAGCTATTTTTATAGACACAATTTTAAAATTACATGGAACCCCAAAAATAATTGTAAGTGATTGTGATCCTATTTTCACTAGTAATTTTTGGACTGAACTATTTTCCTATTTGGGTACTCATCTAGATCATAGCTCATCTTCCCACCCCAAATATTATGAATAAATAGAAGTGGTTAACAAATGTTTAGAGAGGTATATCCATTGTTTTATATTATATAAACAAGAACATTAGGTTAAATGGATACCACTTGCAGAATGGTGGTATAACACATCTTTCCATACCTCTTCTAAAATGTCTCCATTTCTAGCACTATATTGTTACCATCCACCTTCCATCACTTCTTCATTAAAGGTGCAAACCAAGGTTATAAATGTGGAGGAGCACAATAAACATCAACAAGAGGTTTTGGCTAGTTTGAGAGAGAATTTGGCCTTGACACAAAATAGGATGAAGCAACAAGCAAATCAACATCGTAGTGAACAAAATTTTGAGATGGGTGACTAGGTATTTGTATGTTTGTAGCCTTATAAGAAGATGTCTTTAAATCAATAAAAAAAAGGACAAAAAAATTGCTCCTAAGTATTATGGCCCTTATCAGGTTCTAAAAAAAATTGGAAGTGTGGCTTATAAGCTTGAGTTACCTCATTCATCTCGCATACACCCAGTATTTCATGTTTCATGTTTGAAGAAGGTTATTGGACAGACAATTTCAACCCAAATAGAACTCCCAGAACTATATGAAGAAGAATGAGTCATTTTGGAACTAGAGAAGATCCTCCAAACACATACTAAGAGGTTGAGAACCAGAGAGATTAGGGAATATTTGATCAAGTGAAAGAACCTAAGCAGTGAATATGCAACTTGGGAGGGTGAAGATTTTCTGCAACAACATCTAGAGTTGTTCAACGTTGAGGACAATGTTGGTTTGAATGGGAAGGTCATGCTATGGCCCTAACCTATCACATGTATGAGGATATGTATCACTGACTCGTGGCTTACTTATCCCTCTTTGATGCTATTTCACATTTCTCTGTGCATTCATTTGGTTAGTAGGTCAGCCTATGGAGTAACCATGGCCCAGATAGACTATATATAGGAGGTAGTGGGTAATTATTTAGTATCATATTGTGAATTCTGCTCTTATTGAAGCTTGTGGAGGTTTCCACCTCAAAGTGGCTTATCTATTATCATATATTTGGATATATTTCAGTAATATTTGGATCTACTTCTGATATTATACTTTATTCTTGAAGTAATTTCATTACAATTAACTAGGTCAATGTAGTATGTACATAACTAGAAAAAAAACAATGAAAATGAAACTAAATCAGCTAAATTGATCAAATTTTCTAAAAGTTGAAAAAATAAAAGTTATTAACTAAACTAGATCAACTAACTTAATCTAGTTTTATAAAATCTAAAAAAGTAAAAACTATTAAATAGAACTATACCAATCAGTTTAATTTAGTTAAATGTAAGTGAGAAATATATAAAATAGAAAAATGAATGAATTAACCAACATGATTTAGTTCATTGGATATGAAAGTCTATAATCCAAAGGAAAAACCTAGATTGACCATCATAATTTAGTTAACTAAAGATTCTAGTTCTGTAAATAGACAAAAAGATTAGATCAACCAACATGATATAATTTATTCCATAGAGAAAACTTATGAATATATTATAATACTAGATCAACCAGCCTGATCTAATTGATTAAAAATGAAAGTATTAGGTGCAATTTAGGTTTACCAGAATGTATGCAATAAATTAAGATAGATTTGTAGCTTATTTGAATTAGTAAAAATCCAAGATCAGATAAGGTAATTGACTAGTATCTATTGAAATACATGTTTATATCAAGAGCATGATGAGATTACATCTACTATACCTAACCAATGGATCTCTTACCCAAAACACCATAATAGAGGGTTCAAAATTCTCTAGGAAAATGACACTATGCAGTAATCCTAGTTCTGTCTACATAAATGAAATAAAACTAATCTAGTGTTGACAATATATTATGGCATAAATGGGGATAGTTAAACATAAAAAAATAATCAAGGGATCATGGTGGCCTATATCAAAGAAAATAGAATATGGAAATCAAATAAAACCTTATATTTGTACTAAGTTTAATCATAAAGGTAGTCCAAACAAGGAGTTATATAATCAACACATATTACTTACACAATGTTAATATATCAAATGAAATATCAAGAGTTATAAATACTTACCTTATGTGAACCTATCAAGTCTCAATCTCCCCCTTGGCCAATGGTGATTTTAAATAAGTATTTGTGGCTTTGTATAGATCACACTATAGTAATAATATCTAGGATAAATGAATCCTACTTTTCATCCAAGGCTTCCCATAAGACAAGTAATATTCTAAGGCAAACCCTAAGGAATGGCTCCTTAAGATGTAAATTTAGAATAATTCTAAATTATAATGATGTGAAAATGAATGTTCTTATCTATTGGATTGAAATGAACCTTGTATTTATATAAATTAATAAGGCATAACCCTTCCAAAATTTCATCTAAAAAGATCATCCAACTCAATCTCATTAGTTGGAAAAAGTTACCATGAGGCCTCAAACAAAGTTAGTCTGACTAACTTAGTTTTGTAATTCATGCTTAATCCTTTATAATAAGATATACCCAGTTGATCATGTCATAAAAGAGGGTGTTTTATTATTTCAAGGATATTTAAAGGATAAATTCTTATGAAAATATGTAGATAGGATTTGGATTACTTGGGAAATTAGATAAGAAATATTTGTAATGGGTTTATGTAACAATAGATTTGACCAGAAATATTAAAAAGCACCAATGATTTGCCCACCCTTTTTTTGGTGCATTCTTTAAGGCAACATTCATGGAGATAAACTCAATAGGTTCTTCTAAGAGATAAAACATCATTAAATTATAAATTTTAAAACTATTATGTGTATATATCAAGCATACATGTAAACTAAAAATTACAGTGGGCATACAATGTCTATAGTTATAACATTACTTTGGACAAAACATTTATATATTTTAGAATTCAAAATAAGCTGGGTCATAGACCACATCAATAATACTCTCTAATATAACATACAATCAACACCATCAATCTCATTAACCAATGATGATTGACCTATAATAGGATCCTTTCCATTCCATCACCATCCCTTAATGAGAAATATATATGTTTTGACTAATCACAAAAACCACACCATTGATAATGAAATCACATGAAACGATACACATAGAAGTCACAACTCATATAGATAATGGTATATGGTTTATCACATGGTTTTTTGAGTCACCTTCAAGTACAATTAAAATATGTAGGATTTATGAAAAAAACCATTTTGCATTATTATTAATTTTATAAGTGCTTAAAATGTTCTCTTTTATGCATTCAATAATACTCATTAAGACCTCACTCAACTCAACCATGATCTAAATAGTTTCATTTACTCCATCACATATTTACTCATCATTCAAAAATATAAACTTTCTATTATATCTTTAATGAAATACTACCAAAATTATTCCATTCAATAAATTTTCACGTTTTAGAAATATAATTTGATTGTTTTATCCCTTATATAAATAATTATTCTTTTCCCAAGCCTATAAAGTTCATATTTTAAATTATTGATAGCATACTCTCCATATCACATTATTCGTGTCATACTCAAGAGTCATACCCTACGACATTTTATTCAATTAAAAAACCAACCACACTACATCTCACCACAAAAATGTTCCATACAAGTTATAGGCCTATAGTTAGTTTTAATAATTGCTTATAGGTCTATAACTTGACCACTAATCATCTTAATATAGGTAGTGTTATCTTATCAAAATATGTTTCTCACTAGTTTTGATTTTAATATAACTAACACTACCATGGTTATAATAGGTTTTACCCAATATCAATTACTTCTATTACCACCACTTAAACAATTCACACTTTAATATTAATAATCACATTTTTGTTGGTTTAGTTAATAGTTATGTTTTGCAAAATATTTCTTGAAAGTTTTAACCCTAAATTTAGAAGAAGAATGTAAATATATGTTAGGCTTACCACTTATATGACCTTATAGGTATTTGGGTATGAGAAAACCCACACCTACATACTGATAAAGGATTAATAATTTATATAAGCCTAGATGTCCCTAGAAGACTTATAAATTCAAAACCAAAGCAAAGATAAAAACCACAATAAAGGAGTTTAATAAAATTTTCTACATTTTTGAAGTTTTTAGATATTTCAAAATCACATGAAGTAATTCTTAAATAATAACCAATGTCATTTTACAATAAATAATCTACATCCAAAAATTGATTAACTCACACACACACACACACACACACACACACACACACACACACACACACACACACACACACACACACACACACACACACACACACACACACACACACATGTATATATGTATGTGTGTAACTCATAAACTCATGTATGTTCATCTAACTAGGGTAAATTAATTTATTTCCATGTTGAAAATGTTTAAGACTAAAAATGTATATCAAAAATGGTATAGCCATTTAGGTTTCTAATATTATTTTTAGTATAACAGCAGTCAAATTTAAAATGATGTTTTCTAATATAAATCCTATGGGTAATTCTATATTATTATATATTTATAAATCTTCTATAAAACAATAAATATCCACAATAGGGTGAAACCTCTTTAAACTTAAAATGGCTAATTTTTACCCATTTTCCTAACCATTCAAATAAATTCTATAAGAAGGAAACCCTCATTAAATATTTGAGTTCATTATTGAGAAAAGAATAAACTCCTTACCTAGAGTATGCATGAAATCATAGATTCCTCATTGGGGTAAGTCATAACCTCCTATTTTTACTTCAAACTCTTACTACCTTTATTTTTTGTTATTCACCCCTTGTATTCTTTAATTCCCCAAACCCCATTTTTAACATTCTCCAAAAAACCCTATAAAAACATGCCTCAACTTCACTTCCCCCTCCTACTATTATCTTCTCATTTTCTAACAATTTTTTGCCCATGAATGGACCTAATAATATACATGTGGGCTTCCACCATGGATTAAATTACCTCAATAAGACTTCACTCCTTTATTTCCCTCCATAATGAAAGGAACATTGACTTTCATGGTGGAAGTAAAACTCTAATAATTCCTTAAACAGATTGATTTTATTCATTACCTCCAAAAAGATGTTTTTTAACATTAGTAATACCGACATAGTTAATTCCACCACTTATGGTAGATAAAATTAAATTTAACAATACAATGAGTCCTGATAAGATTGGTAAGAAAGACCTAATTAATATTCATCTATCTCAATGATCACACTAATCAACATTAAAAGCATTCTTTTTATTTTTTTATTTTTAAATAAGGAGGGTATCATAGGTTTTTAGTTAAATTATACAATGTTATGCAATGAATACTCCCCCCTAACTTGGTGGTTTTAAATGTTCTCTATAACTATCATTATCATATAATGGATTTATATGATTTTTACTATTCATAGTAGAGTTTGTGCTATGTAAAAACCAAATTATTATCCATTAAGACATTCCCTCTTATAATTAAGACTATGCAAGATATATAAGAGTAAATCTCAATGAGTATTAATAAATCATGAGAATACACTCATTAAGCAAAATTTAATATAATCATGTAAGTAGCACAAGAATAAAATTTTGCAAGTAACATGGGGGTATGACATTCATAATAAAAACAAGAATATAATTATGTAACATAATTTTAATGTTCAGGTCATATATAATAGAATCAAACAACATTATTATCATGAGAAAAAATATCATAGATATCATAAAAAAACACTATAAGACCCAATACCACTAAAATAAACTATCTCGGTGTGTGACTATTCTAGATTTGCTCTTTCTATCCCCATATGTCATAATACACTCCTTATTCTATATGATTCCCTCCCTAATGATTTTATTGTGAGGTAATGGATAGGATATATTTCATCCACTTGAGTTATAGAAAGAGGATAATTAGTATTCTATAATCATAAACAACTAAAAATACTAATATAAATTAATACATTAAATGAATTGTTGCATTTATAACACAATTAGAAAAATAATCACATCAACATATAATTTTTCATAATAAATAAAATGTTTTATATTATATTTAAAATTATAACATAAAATTTTGTCACTCTAACCATGCACCCATGGATTGGAATAATTGGTTTAATGAGATAATAGTTTTTGGCACACCCGGTGAGACTCGATTTGATGATATTTACATCATCTATTGATGGATTTTTGTGTGTTATTTAGTGAATATTTCTATTTAGGGAAGCTCCTTAAAAACCATGGTGACTCTAAATATCAAATATACTAGTTAAAGTAGTTTAAGAACGTAAATAATATCAAAGATCAAGATTTAGGTGATATTCTTGGTCTTTTCCATTCTTTAGAATTAATCTAATCCCTTAGTGACTCTGATGGTATGGATTTATTATTGAAAGGGGAAAACATTATTATTCCTTGTTTTAACATTATAATGTGTTTAACTATCATGAAAAATATTCCATTCCCCTCATACTTATCAAAATGCATTTTCTATGCCTTCATACCATGCATATCAGACTTAAAATGTTGTTGGTTTTATTACAAATGGCCCTATCACAATAGGATATTTTGATTTTCATAATAATTACCTCTGTCTCACCCTAGTTCAACCTTCTTGGAAACCCATTTTTACCTATGATCAGCCTCAATAAGTCTATCTTTCTCCCAATCTACATTATTACCCTCGTAATCATCCCCAAAAGAGCATCAGTGATATATGATTTGATTTTTGGAGATAACAGATGGAGATTGAGAAAGAGGAGTATACTAGGTAGCATAAAGAGATTATTTATCATGTTTAAACATGGTATCAAGAAGTTATGGGGCATTGAATATATGAATAATAATGCTTCACTAAGCATATCACAACTAAGGAAGAGTAGATGCATAAGTTACTTGTGTAGATAAAAGAAATTGAATTATAACTAACCACTCCTCCCATTCCTAGATTCAAGAAAGATAAATTATTTACGCTTTCAAGTAAATCCCCTAATTTATAGGTTCCAAGTTTTAGAGGCCCTCCTTCATTGAAAGATATTTCCCTCATTCCTCCTCAAAAACCCTCAGCATAGTCATGGAAACCTTCTTGAACTATGCATCCTGACTTCATAATTCCCAACCTTGTAAAACCCCCTTATTTTGTGCTAGTTGAGACCTATTTCCCTCCTACCATCTCCCTTTTCAAAGGAGGACAAGTTGTATGGAAGTAAAGTGAAAACCATTTGGATGAGGATGAGGATATTTCAAGTAAGTATGATGAGGAGATTGTCATTGGCATCCCTCTTTGTGCCACCAAATCAAAAATTATAGAGTTACTATAGGAAGAGGATAAATATGATCAGCTAGGGAAATAGGTTAGTGTGTAGGGGTGAGATGATGAGGCACTTTATTTGATAAATGAGCTTCCATTTAGTATGGAATAAGATGAAGTTAGTCATGATGCTGTAATAAGGCCTCTCATGTAGAAGAGAGAAGAGAAACTAGAAGAATATTTATTTTGGGATGATATAGAGGAATTTTTTCTAGAATTGACACATAACCATCATATATTAAATGGAAAAACCATGAGCAGTAAGAACAATAGGGGGAAGTAGATGTGTTCTTAACTCAATCACTTGGGTAGGTGCATCCTAATTAGTTGAATAATGGAGAAGTAAAATGCATAATGGAGGGTGATTCCAATCACTCAAAATTTGTATTGATAAGTGGATGATATATCAGGTACCTATATTGGCTGGAAGATATCAAAGGAGAACCATAACATGTTGTGTTTAATTTAGAGCACAAAGTTGAGAATTAAGAAGAGTAGGATTAACTTGCCTATCCACTCCAAAATAGTTTTATGTTTCACCATTTAGATTGGGTAAGTGAGTTTATTTAAGTTATTATAATTGGAGAATTATATTTATAATTTTTTGACTATTCAATCCTTCTCCATATTTTTTTGGTTTCCCCCAAGCATGTAAAGCATATTAGATTAGTAAAAAAGGGCAGCTATTTTATATAACCAGTCAATGGATTTGTTTAAATAGACTTTTAATTAATTATTTTAGGATAGGTTAGATGTTTTTTATTTCCTCCAAGTGCTTGTACACACATTTTAAATATATTTTATTATTTTTTACCTCCCTCTAAGTGCCTACGACATAGTTGTGTCGTTTCATTTCCTCATTTGTGGAGGTACACTTTCAGTTTTAAAGGATTGGCTCAAGCACAAGGCTAGGTAGGTTATAGCTATATTTAATTTTAAAAATTTGAGTATTTTTGGATGATTCTAAGACTAAATGACCAATTTATTTCTTAAGGATACCTTATCTCTGCTTAGCAAGCAAGCAACCCATAGAGGTCACCAAAAATGTTGGCCAAAATTGGCCTACATACAAAACTTTTGCATAGATGGATTATGTCATTTTCCAAAAGTGTTAATTGAAATTTTAACTTGTATATGAAATTTATACATATTCATAAATAATTTTTTTAAATAAAAAGTGGAGAGGTTCTACTTTGCAAGTTTCAAGGTTTAGAGCTCTATGTGTCAAATCAGCCTGTGCAACACATTTTGAGAGCAATTTTGCATGACTAAATAATGTTATTTTCTCTCAAAAAGTTATATGAGATCATCCAAGTGTAATAATAATACAATTATTAAGGTTTTAATATAAAATAATTCTTAAATTTAAAGATACATAGCCATGAAAACAACCTAGAATGCAGATTTCTATGTGTTTTCAGGTGCCAAATTTGCTCAGTAAGCACTTTTCAAACACCATTATGCAGGGTCAAATCAAGTCCAATTTCCTTAAAATTTAAAAAAATGGTAAAAAAGTATAGGGATAATATGAAGGTAGAATTTTTGAAAAAAAATCACTCCCACATACAAACTACGCAACTATGAAAATTGGCTTCTAAGCTAATTTTATACTTAGCCAATTTTTTGAGTTTCCAGTTATTAACTCTGCCTTGTGAGCAACTTTGATTCCTATTTGTGTAGGAATAAATTAAGTATAAATTCCATGAAATTTTGAATTAATTTACCCTTTTATCATGATAAGGCAATGTATTTGGTTTTGTAACTGTCGAGTCTCTAGTGAAAAGTTATGATGATGCAATGTAGCCCTTCTGAGAAGAATTATCACTCAACCAACTTTTTTCCAAAAATCACTCAGAGGATAGGTCATAGAGGTTATTTTAATAATTTAAAAAAATTAAAAATACCCTTTTGATAATATTTTAAGATATTCCCATTGATATAATATATGATGGGTTTTGTTCATATCTTATGCTATGATTTTCCATTTTTGCATGATTTAAAGGTGTTGATGCAACTGTGTGACCATGTGTTGGTTTTTTTACCATATATTTTGATACACATATCCATTTTTGATGATTTTTTTTTTGAAATATTATTTCTCCCTATTTATTATTATGTTTATTTAAAATGGGATAAGTGTAAAAATAAATTGGTCAATACTGCAGCTAGAGCAGTGTTTTGATTTGACAAGTCTAAAGAATTTAATTCAAAAATGGCTACTAACACTGAGTATCATTTCCAAGAATTCAGATCATGGCCATGTATTATTCCAAAAAATTATATAAAATACTTCCCAAATCATGATTGAATATTTTAACTAGCCTGATAGTGTGAGATGGAGTAATGACCATGAGCTCTCTAATTTACTATATAAGCAGGTAGATTTATCATTATAAAGAGAGGACTTCTTTAGCATAGAAATGCTAAAAACATTTTCCCTCCAGGAGAAAATATATTGGATGAACCTTGAATTTTAATGAAAATTTAGTTCACCTCCCTTCATTCTTCTTGTATTATCTGTGTTATTTGTTTTTGTTGATCTTTGTCTATGGGTAACATTCATCCTTCTCATTATATTTCATTCCTAGCACCTCTATGTAGAAATTAAAATTCACTTATAGGTCATATTATGTGTATACTTAAGTATATTTAGGCATTTTATATGGATAACCTTTACCCCTATCAATGTTACCTTTTATTCCTGTGCCTCCATATGAAATAATTATGCATTTAGAGTATCCTTGGTAGACTTTGTGTGATATTGTCTCATTCTTAAAAAAAATCGTGTGTTCATTAAGGTATAAAAAGCACTCAATATATTATTGGTACATCACCCCTTATTTATTTTATAACTCTCTTACCTTCTCCCTCCCTTTCCATTAAAATCTTAGGTTTAGACTAGTGGTAGATTTATCTTTCTGCTCTTTAGGTCTGCATACTTGTCTTAAACCAATGCACCTAGAATAGAAGGAATTTGAGCTACTCCAGAGGTTCATACCAAGGATCAAAAGGGTCCAAAAACCTTGGGTATGTTCTCATTATCTCAATTAACCAATTATTTGAATCCACAGATACACAGTTCAAGTGAAAATGTCACCATTTAACTAATCACAATAATGACAAAATAGTATTCCATGATCTCTAATTGTAGTAATATATTAGTTTAGTGATATTATTTTTTCATTAGGGTGGAGTGGGATGTAACATAATGTCATCTTAGGACAAATTGTAACAATAATAATTCTAATTACATCTATCCAAAAAGATTTATGATTCCTAAGTTTTAATTATTTTATGTCCATGGATATCCTAGTAGTCACTTCACTAAGTATGTACTTTATTTTAGGAAAAGCTCAAACTATGGAATAATAATATTAAAATATTTATATAAATGTTATAGGGAGAGGACATAGATTGGTTATATAATCCTCCTAGTGGGTATTTACCTTACTTAAAGAAATTATAATAAGTTTTATTATTTAACTTTAATAAGAATAAAGTTACTAAATTCACATTAGAACATCTTCAAAGATTACAAGAAGTTCATGATGAATTTATTCAAGAATAAATTTTATGGTTTTAGAATACATTGCATTGTTTAATTTATCAACCATTTGGTTTGAAAAAATAATTTATATTTATCAAGGAGCTTATGCATCCACTTAAAAAAAAGAGAACTTTACAACTCTTATCCTTCTTTTGAGAGACTCTACATGGATATTTTCACTCATGCCTTTGATATCACTTTTGATTCACATAATTCAAAAACTTCAATTGATACAAGAGTATCTTTATCTAAGTGTAGATACTAAATATTAATTATATAAAAATTTGGTATTATATAATTGGTAAGTAATTCTCATGGTTTTACTCTTCAGTTCCAAGAACTCCCCATTGCCAAAAGGCTCACATATGGTGTCCCTTGTGCCTATTGCTTGTCTCTTACTCTAAAATATATTATTCCAAATGACTAGGTATTATATACTATAAAAAATTATTTAAACATTATCATTGTCATCCTCTATGAGTTTTAGACATAGCCCTATTTTCTATCTTCCCAAATACTCACATCCCAGCCAAATGCCTACGCCAATGCAAGTGTGTTTTGTTAAACTAATTGTCTAATGCCATAAATTCATAAAATTTACAAGTTGTAACATATTTTTATCATTATAATAACTCCTTTAATATGATATATTTATTGAAAGAATTTGTATATATGCATGATCAATCCTCAATCATTTCTCACCTAGCAAAATACCTAGTAGCTCATAAGTAAACCTACCAAAAGCATTTAATCAAACATTAAATTTAGAAAATCTTACTTATTATCTATTATTTCAATATAAATCATAGGGAATGGCCATATGTAGTGTTAAAAAATGAAAGGAGAATCCCATGATTCATATTTTTAAAGATACAAGCTAGTTCACTCTATGTACTTGTTTATCACACATTGCATTCTTATGCACACACAAGACAACACATAGGGGATAACTACATAATTTTTAGGCCTTTTTCAGAGTATTGTATATGTAGGTAGTGTCCATTTATAGAGGGGTCCTTGGGATATCTTGACACTATGATCCCACCAACCCATTTTCCCCACAATCACTCCAAGGATAAGAAAGCTAGGTTTGATCATTTGAAAAAAAGTGATACCTTGTGTCTGAGATCTTAACAAACCAAATCAAAGGTGATAAAAAACCTATAAGGCTCTAGGTGGTTGAATTCATATCCAATCATTATTTTTTTTGGACACCTACATCTAGGTTGGATATGTACATTGATAGAATTGTCTAGATCTAACACAAGCATCTAAGTCTATAGAGTGTAAATTATAAAATCTATCAATTAAAATAGAATATATATCTAGTCCACTTATAGTATATTTCAACCTATATTTGTATGTGCATAGGAAATCAACTAAGTAGTATTTTTAATAATTTATTTTAAAATCAATCATTACTTTTATTTTCCATTTTTAACATATCTCAGCATTTAAATTCAAGATATTATTTATCTAAGTTTATAAATTCATTGGTCTACTATAGATTTGTTTACCACTATTGTGATTATTTATTTTTATATTATTAACTGTATCCTATATTTATCCCTCTCAATTTAGGGTTAAACATTTGGTGCACCTAACCTTTGTGTTTATTCATGTAACTCCTAGTGTGTTCTAAGATTTTTTTGATTTCTAATTTTATAAATATGGTTAAAAAAATAGTTTATTTTCAAAATAAAAACCATAAATAATGAATTTTTAGCTAGAGTTTGTGTGCCTCTATTATCTTGTCTTCATTTTGGTATTTATAAAATTTCAAATGGATAAAGTGGAGCCTCTTCCTTTAGCTAACCCTAAGGAGGGTGATAACTTCCATACCTTCAACTAGGTCCATGTTATCACTCATCTAATTTATGTGGTGGCTAATCCTATGATCTAAAATGAAGGAAATAAATATGACCTTACTCACCTACCTCTTACATATCTTAAAAATTATTTGCATATCCCTATCCAATCTAAATTACATAGTTTTTTCACTCATAGATCTCTAAAAGATCAAACTATCACTATGAATAAGATAATAGAAGCGTTAATAAAGCTAAACCAATATATGAGCTCAAATAATGCATAACTATAATATCATATTTTACATATAAAAAACTAAAAATGTATTAGTAATATGCACACCTTTGCATCTTCTCCCAATGTCATGCCCAGTAAAGGATCATTTCAAAATCAAGTGTTCAAAGAAAATCCATTTATGATATATAATTTACACAATATGAAAAATGATAATAGAATTCAAAGTGTGATTCTAAGGGTAATACTTAGACACAACTTGATCACTTTACCACCTTTATAACCTCTCAAAAGAACAAAATATTATTATCAATATCATAAAATGTATGGGCATCACACAAATTATTATTTGGATCTAAAAGAGAGTATACACCACATAGTTGATAGTGGTGATCCTACATTCAACACATTTCAATTTGGAACATAAAAAATTCTAATAGATCAAAAATACACAAAAAATAAAAATCCAAAAATATTTTTAGCATTTGCATGTTTTATTAGTTCATTGGCATTTATGTTATTAGTTCATTATTGGTAGATAGCATATCATTCCTTTATATACACATATATGTTTCACACATATTTTTAGTGTGATAAAACATACTCAAACACATGATCTATGCAATTTTTGAATGTTGCATCTTTCCTCTACTCATGACCTATACATATTAGGGGCATCTGCATCTTTGATCATGATACACCCAAGTTATATAATTATATGATCATTTTCCATTATCATGTTTGAGTTTATATACTTACACATGCCTTTATCAGTATATGCCTTTATTTAGGCTCTTATATTTCATAGTGTACTTGATATGATATGTACTAATTTTTTTTTCTAACACATACATCTAAAGACTAGTATGATCTGTTTATGTTATTTACTTATGTTCCATGTTTTCATTTTATGCACTTCCTTGAGTGTCATGCCTTCTTTTTATTTTCTTGACTTTTTTAGCATTTGAATATGCTCCATTTTTTATGGCCTCAATTCATTTTGTCACTTACTTTGGCATTTGAATATATAATTGTTTATTGTATGGACATTTGAATATGTCATTACTTGCCTTATGGACATTTGACTAGGTGATGTCCATTAGATTGTGTGGCATTTGAACATGCCCCTTTTTTGAGGTCTCCTTGGACCATTGTCTTTTGATTTGATTTTGAGTGATCTTTTGTGTGCTTGATTTCTTGTTTATATTGTATTGTTACTATCTAGATGTTGTCATGATCTATATCATGTATGTTAGGACTTGATATGATATTATATGTACTTTAATGATATATTTACCTAGACATGTTTGTTTTATATGATACATGATACATTCATATATTACATAGTTATATTATCCTTTTAAATTAAGGTGACTATCAGTTTTTACTTCCCCTCACTTGAAAAGGGGGCATGTCATAGAGGCATTACCTCCACATTTTTCATAGTTTTTTATTCAGATTTAGTGAGAGAATGTTTTATAAACATGTTATCCACACTTATACTAATTATTACTTTAATAATTTTAGGGGTCATGTTATGGAAACATGTTCTCCATACATATACCATTTCTCAACTTTCTATTTTAGTGGGGGCATGTTGTGGGAACATGTCTTCCATACTCTTAAAATTTTAAATTAGCTAGATTACATAGTTATATGATTTAGATACACATTTTTCATAGTATTTTGTACATTAGTATCATTTTTATACCCAAGTTTCATCTTGAGACATATATTAGGTGCATATGCCATGGAAAGGGCACTTTAAATTGGAAAATAAAAATCAGATTTCGATTTCAATTACTTCTATAGACTTTAGAATATGCTAGGATAAAATTTTATGGATTGTTATTGAGTGAATTTTTTTTAGTAGTTGGATCTCTTTTGGCAAGGTTGAGGTGATTAAATGATTCAATATTACCAATTTTATAAGATGGAGTGATTAAATCATATACCTTTTCTAGATTTATAGTGTGATTTGACTTGGATCACTCATGCTCACCAGGTTATAGTATGATTGGGTTACATAGTTGAGTTAACCTCAACTATCAGTTGTTAAATCACATTTTCTCTAAGGTTGGGGATAAGTTATTCTCTCTCTCTCTCTCTCTCTCTCTCTCTCTCTCTCTCTCTCTCTCTCTCTCTCTCTCTCTCTCTCTCTCTCTCTCTCTCTCTCTCTCTCTCTCTCTCTCTCTCTCTCTCTCTCTCTCTCTCACACACACACACACACACACACACGCACAAACACTTACAAGTTTTAATTTTTTGTAATCTCTATTTAAATGCTTCATTATGAAACACATTTTTAAATCAAATTTCTAAAAAGGCAAGGCAATTTTATTGATACACAAGTGTACTAACTTTTCTCTCTTTATTTTCAAAATTTTCTAATATGTTTGATTTAAGATTATATACACTAATTATATTGTAACATGTTCCTATTTTTAGTTTAGTCACTAACAAAGCACTTAATTGGACTCATGGAAAGATAAAGTGTGTTATACATACCCAAGTATTTATTTATTTTCCTTTAAAGTATCAATTCCATTACTAGATTAAATGAGGGAATGCAAATAATAAATATGAATTATATAAAACTTTAGTATTATATACTTGGTAATTACTTCTCATGGTTGTACTCTTCAATTCTCAGACATTCCCACTATCTAAAGGCTCACATCCACTATCTCTCATGCCTATTACTTATCTCTTAGTTCAAACATATGTAATTTTGATGACCAAGACTTATCTACTATAAAAAAATATATAAACCTGATCATTGTCATCCTCTATAAGTTTTGGACATGTGCCTATTTTCCATCTTCCCACTTATGTTTTAAATAGATGTTGATGTCAACACAAGTGTCTTGTTCCAAACTAAGTGTCATGTTCCATAAAGTCATCTTTCTTATAAAAAATTAACATGTTCTTATGTTTAGCCTAAGTGCTTTAATGTAATATATTTCTCAAAAGGATTGGTATATATGTATTATCAAGCCTCAATCATTCCTCACCTATTAAAAGACATAGAATCCCATTAGGAAAATTACCAAAATCATCAAAACAAGCATTCAAGTGAGAAAATCTTCCTTATTATTTACCATTTTAATATTAATTATAAGGAAAACCCATCTACATGTAAAGGAGCATCTCATGAGTCTTATTTGTGAAGTTACAAGATATGTCACTCTATGTAATTATTTATCACACATTTCATCTGTATGCACACACAAGCTAAAATGTATGGGATAAATACATAAGTTTGAGGCCTTTTTTGGAGTATTGGCTATGCAAGCAATGCCCATTGATAAAGGAGTCCTTAGGGTGGGTCGATACCATGAGCAAACTAACCCATTTTTCCCATGGTCAATCCAAGGGTTTGAAATCTAAGGTTTGATAATTTAAAAAAGAGTGACATCCTGTGCATGAGATATGAACACATCAGATCAAATATGACAAAAAGCCCAAAAGGTTTTAGGTGGTTGCATCTAGATCTAGTTCATATTCCATACTAGACACATATGTCTAGGCTGAATATGTGTATCAACATAAATGTTTAGATCTGACACAAGCATCTAAGGCCATAGTGTAAATTTATATAATCTAACAATTGATCTATAATATATATCCATTCCACTTATAAAATTTTCAATATACATCTAAATGTGAACATTAAACTATCAAAGTACACTTATTTCCCATTTATTTAAATATCAATGAATAGTTATATTTTCCATTTTTAATATATCTCAACATTTAAATTCAAAATATTATTTATCTAATTTTAAAAATTAATTGACTTGATATATATATATATACATATACATATATATATATATATATATATATATATAAATATACATATATATATATACATATACATATATATATACATATATACACATATATATATACATACATATATATATATCATTCTTGTGCTTATATATATATATATATGTATATATATATATATATATATATATATATATCATTCTTGTGCTTATTCATTTATATATTCTTAGCCCTATACCATATTGATCCATTTTAATTTAGGGTTAAACACTAAGAAGGAAGTTACACATAAGTAAGTTGACCAAAATACATCTGATTTTAAATAAAAAATATAATTAAGATCTGTAATAAAAATGAATATGTAAATAACATATTATATATGTAAAATACTAATATAAGTTCATCTATTGCAAACAAGAATCATCCAATTAAGTTTTATAGTTTTATATATCAACCAGGTGTTGTTTTACAAAGATTAATCAATGAGAAACTAATTAAAATACATCCTAATGGTTATCACCTCCTTGCCTTACATAGGCACATAAATTAACATTTGAGCTAACATGGTGCACTTATGACCACTCCTTTTCACACTTGACTCTAGACCTATCCTAAGGCCCTTTTTATCACTTTCGACCACCTTATGCACAAAGGAATAACTCTTTTAAGTTGATTTATTACCCTATAATGTACCTATCCATCATGATATAAATTTTAACCATCATTATACCCATTATATACCATTCAAACCATTGTTTGTAACTATTTGACAACAACACCCTATTGGACAAAAGCACCCCACTATGTTGTTTTATCCCCTTCTCTTGTCCTCCCACCAAATAATGATTAATTTTTAACATTAAAAGTTATGTAAAGGTTGTAATATGTCCCTAATAACACCCTTTAAAATAAATATCAAATAAATAAATATATAAACACATATCAAATAATTTGTCACCCAAGAGGCTTCCACATTAAAAATCACCATATTTCAAATTACAAATTGATAGTGAGTTATATATTTATCCTAATTTTGATTACATACATCCCTAGTATACCAAAAATAAATTATAAATATGTTTATATGATAACAATTAATATTTAAGGTACTTAATCATATTAGTATTGCACCAACATCTAACACTTTTCAATAGTTATTCACACACCACCGTAGTATGGGAGAACTACATGAATGTTAATATTTATTTGGAGTATTAGTATGTAAATAAAAATTAAAACATGGGTAATTAAGGTCACACCTAACATAAAATTTTGACTCATTTTATACATTTTATTTTCATTTCTCTTCACATGTCAAAGAGCTAGGGTTTTTAAGGAAAAATAGTCATATAGTGGTATCCATAGCTGATCAAAAACTCCCACATAGAACACAATATATAGATGAAGGTAAAACACACATAAATTTTAGATATTCATTATTTTTAGATAGGAATTAAAAAACAAACAACAAGAACCCACCCTCTTTTTTCTAGCTTAGGGAATTATTTTCTATGATCCATTTCAGTTCTAGATTTCTTTTCATAGTCACCAAATCTAACTACCCTGCTAGTTTCAATTTTTTATTCCTCTTATAGCACTATTTTCTATCCAAGTATTTAAATTTATGTTATGATTTCTATTTATGTAGGTGTTATTCACACTATATTAAATTTTATGAGGCATCCTCTAAATATTTTGGATCAGTTAAAAATATTCACTCCGAGGGCATGAGTTGCAGGGTATTGAGTTTTATAAACAACCTATTTATGGAATAGTGGTGAGTGAGGTAGATTATTTACCATATATGAGTTGGATATGTGTGAACCTAGATATATTTTAAATTTATGGAAGGATGATGGTTATAACTAAGGTGTGTAGGATTTTGAGATAAAATCAAAAAGGATGGAAAGGTAGGGTAGGATAGGAGGCTTGTAGACGACACTAGATGAAACCTTTCAAGATAAAAAATTAAACTACAAGTTGGATAAGAGATCAAGAACCAATGCCTTTTTAAATATACTATATCACATCAATAATAAAAAAATTATTATGAGTTAAAGATAACCAAAATACATCATGCTTAAACACATGAAATCAAAGTTTGTCATGTTTGTTATATTGTAATAACACATTTACAAGGGAGATTGTGATTTATATGTAAAAGGTATTCATATTAGTTATAGTTTAATATTAATTAATATAAATAAAAAATAATTCATACATAACCAAATACTAAGAAACCATAATGATGGAACTTCTTACATAATATACAAGTTGGAGAGGAATCAAGATTTACACATCAAGACTAAAATTATAAAACTTCTTCAAATTTTCCTATTAATGTTTAAAACCAAAAATTATCCTCCCTTTGTGACTGGGAGGTTACAATTATAAATAGGACTAGTATGGGGAAGGCTTCATGTCTCAAGTAAAGTCTAAAAATAGAGTTACAAAAATAGGACTTACATCCAAATTTCATGAAAAAGATACATGTATAGTAGTCAGCCCAAAATAGAATTTCATATCTAAAAATACAATATATAAATGTAACACATATTTGGAACTAGAGTTTTGACTTAGTAATAACATGTAAGTACATAATATATTTAAATGGGTAATGATGTGGCAAAACTAGCTAAAGAATATGGTTGAGAGACTATTGGAGGGACTAAATTAGTCATTGTGGTTCCTTATGGGATCGAAAATGGTATTTTTAGAGTTTGCATGTCAACAAATACTAAAAACTAGGAACCCTCAAATAATGAGGAAATATTATCATTTAGATGCATGGTTGGAACTAAGATCAAAGTTACATCTTTTCCCTAATTTTCTCAAATAACATGTGTGTTGATTTTAAATACTTATTTATTATGTCAAAATTGAGAGGGGAAGGTTTGAAGAGTTTTATGGCCTTAGCCATCAACCTTATTTTTTTGGCTTCCAAGATCTTGAATTCTAGTCCCATGGCTTTAGACCTCATCACACTATCCTTATAAAAATTTACTAATTTAAATATTTCATCATTGGTTATATATATCATGCCTTCAACTTCTTCCTTTAAGTTGTTTGTAGTTACTTGTAGGAGGTTCTCAAAATCTATTATGTTGACTAGTTCACCTATAGGAGTAATCACATTGGTGACCCTCATATTTTTTATAATTTCTAAGGCCTCAATTTCATGATTTGTAAAATGTCTTAGAAAAATCTTCATTTGATTGTGATTATTGAGGGAAGCATCCCTTTCTGTAATTACGTAGTTAAGGCACCATGATGCATCTATGTTCATAATTAAATTTAATTGGTTGAAGGCACTAGTTTTGAATCATTGGACAAGAAATTTCAACCTTTTCTCTAGATATTTTATTTGGTGCCAAAATTTGGGCACATTTTTTCTATTAAATTAGCTACCTTTTTTGGAAACCTAGATATTATACAAAATGTTATACATCTTAGTATCTGCACTCTACACATCATAAATTATTTCCCAAGGAGCATGTATGTTTTATCTCTGATATAATATTTTATGTGATTCATCTTTCATTTTATATATTTATTTCATCACTTCATCAATTAAATCCAAAAAAGTGAATAAATATTTAGTATATTCATTAGGATCCCTTGGATCTAGATTCAAAGCCTTTCTCTTCCTCACCTTTTGTATGGTTCCACTTGTTTTATCAAACTAAGTAGAGACTATAGGTAACTCTATAATAACCAAGATTTATCTCTCATCCATTTTTTTTTCTTTTTCCCATTCAATAATAATAATTTCCCTTAGTTTTTCATCTTTTGGGCTTAGGTCTTTAGATGTGAAAGGTGAAGGAATCATTGGAGGAGGTGTTATTATTGGTGGTGATAATGATGAAATAATTTGTATGGGAAATGGAGAGGTGGATAGACTATTCTCTCACATGGTTAAGGCTACCTCAATGGAGTAACTTTATCCACATTCATGGTCAAACATGGGGTTGTCTCAATAGTCATAGTGGATGATTGTATGGGTAGAGATTGTGGCACAAGAAACTCTAGTTGAGATGAATGTTTCTTGAAAGATGATGGCCTCTTAGGGTTATATGTGGAAATAGTAACCCTACCATAGAAAAAAAAACCTTTCCTTGGATAATTTATTTGATTTTATGTTAAATGAATGGGAGAGTCAATATAAAAAGATAAAATAATATTTAGAATAGGTAGAGGCAAATCTCTAGTTGGAATATTTATAGTAGAAAAAGATGAAACAAGAGCAGAGACTACCTCAATTATATTTTTTATTTATTCTTCAAGGATAATATTCTAATCCAAAGTGCTAGCTAAATTTTCTTCTTTTTGTATGCTTTCCTTGCTCATAACTTTATCCTTTACTATCTCCACTTCCTCATCATCTCAGGCTGAATTTTCATTTGTTATAGGTCTTGACCCAAATAAATATATTACCAATGTAGGCTCCTCTTATTATAATCCTTCCTCATAAAGGGATTAATATATAATGGGGAGACAAAAATATGGCCTTTATTCTATTTATTTTTCCTTATAGTAGGTAAAAGGACCCTTACCTTTCCTCTAGTAAGTGACCATAGGGGGAGTCAAAGGAGAGGGAGATGGTGAAATAACTAAAGGATCTACATTGGTGGAAAGTATAATTACAGGTGGTCATGGAGGAATGGTGAATGTATGTATAATAATGGTAGAGGTAAGGGTGAATGGAGTAGGGGATGGCACGGTAGGAAGTGCTTGAGAGGATGCCTCCTCACAGATAGTAATGGATGGAGGTGGAATTACCAAAGGTGTTTGAGGATAAGAAGGAGAAATTAGAAAAGACATGAAATAAACGTTTAAAAACTTAGGAAGACTAACCTATGTATTAGTTTTAAGTGGTGGTAGAGATGTCACCAATAATGTTCTCTTCTACCAATCTGAAGGAGTAGATTTTTCCTTGGCAGTTCTCCTATAGGAGAGGAATGCTAGTCTTGCCCTTCTGAATATTATGGCTTAGTTAGAGGCCTCTGATGGCTCCATGCTCTTTATTATTACTCTTCTATCTATTTATCATTTTATTTAGTAATTTAGATGTTTTATTAAATATCCTGAGCATAAATCATATACCTTTATTTATCCTTTATTATTGTCCATATCTCAATATCATCTAATGTATTCAAAAAAATAACATCATGATCATATTCCTAGTGATCATATTAAATATTCACCTTCTTATTTTATTTGAACTCCCTAAGCTATCTCTTGATTTTCTTCCTAGGGTCCCATTCCCTAAATAAGATCATATTAAAATTATATTAGGACTTATATTTTTTACTTGGATAAATTATATCCTAACCACAAATTTAATTTTTCCAATACTCAAATGAGTTTTGTAATAATAGGCCTAATGTTGTTGACCTAGATCCTCATCAATGATATTGTAAAGTTCAAAATCCACCTCCTATTCTAAAATTTTGTCTATCACATGGCATGGTAGGAGTAAAATATCTACCCTTGTGCATTAAATTATAATGATTATGAAGTTAGGGTAATACCAATAATCCTCTATTTTTATAATACCTCTTATCAAATTTTTAGACAACTTAAGAATTTGGGTGCCATATATTACCTGATATACTAAAATATATATTTACTCACATATTCTCTAAATTTAATTCTTTAATATGTATATAAACATGAAATAATAATATTCATACATTCTATTACCTAGATACTTTATTGAGGGTTGCCATATATCCCATGTGTCTTATGGAATGTGTGTAGGATGACATCTAGTAGGTATTACATCATGTAAAAATTTCCATCAATTAGCCTTTGATCAAGATAAAATATTTATGCCTTCAACCCTACACTTATAACTTCACCCAAGGCAACTGACTAGTATGAAATTAAGAAAATGTCCAACAAAGGGACCTATTCCACTTGTACATAAGTTATGCTCTCTAAACCAAATATTTTATTTAGGAGGGCCATGACTATCCTAATTATAGGTCTAAATTTTATAATGATATTGGATGAAATGCCTCCCTTGGGGTTCAGCCTTTGGCCCTTAACCATCCATTATTTTAATTTTCCATAAACAATGTTATGCTCAAGCCAAACTTTATCCAGGACTTGGTTATAAGCAGTCTCGGGCCATAAAAGTCTAAGATACCTTTCAAAATCCATACTAAAAATAACTATGGATACATTTTTGATTTTCCTAATATGAAATCAATCCCCATGAAATGTTACATTGAAAATTAAACATCTAAACAGGTTTATACATGGCATTACCTCTAGTTTTATTGCCACTAGATAGAGACCTTATATTTAAATGGGAAATGATCCATCAATATATTTATTTTCATATATATATTATGTGTTATATATATTAGGGTTCCATAAACTCTAAAACATTCCTTAGGGATGAATAAATAAGTAACTTGAATTCAAGGGCACTTTAATCAAACATTGTGTCCATGAAATCCTCACTTCTAGCACAAGAATGGACTGAGAGGGATTAAACACACTCTTGATTTTAAGAGGAGGAAATTCTATCAATTTTAAATATATAATTTATTTTTAAAATCATAAATAGAAAAAATTAGGGCTCTTTCAATGCTCAAGGGCTTATAATTGCAAAGTTTGATTGATAGCTTGATGGAAAAATAATTAACTTTCGACTAGTTTTTTCATATATTACTCAAAATTTTATGTCTTCAATACATTCAAGTGTTATCAATGAAAATAATAGATTTTTATTTTATTCTCATTTCAATTTGAATATGCTAGTCAATTTTCATGTGTTTACTTATTTTCCAAATGGAAAGTATTCAATAAATTTATGTGTCTAGTCATCACATTTTAGATAGTTGTTAAATCCATTTACCTTCTTATCAAACTCATTTATGTATATTTTGAGTATGCATATTCCATATTGTGAAAATTATCAAATAGTCATCTACTCAAGACTTTATATCTACATATAAGCTTTATATACCTTGAGGCTCTGAGTTAAAATAATTGACCCACGTGGAGCAACCTCGGGTCCATAGATCTTGTAAGCACATGAGCATGAGAGGTTGGTACTTTTTAACTATGTGTGAAAGTTTAAATGTTTTGTGTAATAGAATGTCAACTCATGTAATGATATTAGGTACTTGGAGGCATGGATATTTAGATCCATGAGATCATTAGTTCATTTCTTGAATACATTTCTTTGAATGTCTAGGCCAATAGAATTATTCCAATTATCATCTTCTTAGGGCTTGGAGGAATTAGACCATGGGAACTTAGAGGAATTGGAATGTGGGACCTTCAGTCTATTGGAAATCTATAATGTTTTCATAGTTATGGGTAATTAAAAAGGTTTCAAGTGTTGAATGCTCAGATCTCAAAAGTTTGGAACCATTAGACTGGAGGAACTCAAAACCTTTATAATGTGGTAATATTTCCCTAATTACTAATTAATGAAAAGGCACCACCTATATAACTCTAAAAACTTAAAAAATTAGGACATTTAGATTATTAAATTTACCTTCAAATCTTCCAGGGCTTTATGTAACTAAAATTTTTCAGATGGCCTCTTCCTATACCTCAAAAACTTTAAACACATAGAAACCTTGTGAAATTTAAAGGCTCTATGTAACATATGAATGCCACCTATCCCAATTTTAATAAAATAAAGTGATGCATGACTTGTGAATGCTTAACAAGTATCTACTGATAGTCCTATGTATGTATAAAATATAGGAAATACTAGTACAAAAACATTTATTCCATTAGTATAAATAAATGACAAAAACTATGAAAATCCAAGATTTAGGATAAATTAAAATGATTGTTCAAGCTTTGATTTTCAAATTTCAAATTTTTGTAACTTTTGATTTCAAAGATAATCTTATAATTTTTCATGAATAAATATATGTCATGGATTCCTAAGGTTTAAAGGGGCCTAAATATATATTTTCAACTATAATGTGTCCTTGTTTGGATTTTTAAAATGAGGGGTGTGTGTGTGTGTTAGGGTACACAAATGGTGA
The DNA here is from genome assembly GCA_037957365.1 of Torreya grandis. Classification (NCBI taxonomy): domain Eukaryota; kingdom Viridiplantae; phylum Streptophyta; class Pinopsida; order Cupressales; family Taxaceae; genus Torreya; species Torreya grandis. The sequence goes on from JARHVA010004279.1 coordinate 872,937, forward strand.
CTCACAGGGGAAAATAATCTTGATTATTTTGAGAACCTATAATCTTAAAAATTTATCTTAACCAAATTTCATCCCTATCAATAAATGAATAATAAACCAAACTTTGAAACAAACTCATACTTATTCATGTAACATACTAACCCTATTTTTTCTTTGGATCTAATTATGTGACTTTGTGGATTAATTTTTCCTTCTATGAGAGTCTTGACAAAGTCCTAGATAAATAGTGTAGGTTTCATGCTAACCTCATATTTTATAATTAATTAGTAAGAAAATCTTTTCATTTATATGCTACTAGCTAGGCATCCATATCGACAGTAGATATACCTTTGATTCTACTCAAAGACTTATTCTAATTTCAAATGGACATCCATATCCCTGGTAGAGATTTCTTGAATCACCCATATTCTATCAATTTGTATGATTGAGAACATGCGCACACACACACACACACACACACACACACACACACACACACACACACACACACACACACACACACACACACACACACACACACACACACACACACACACACACACACACACACACACACACACACACACACACACACACACACACACACACACACAACCCGCGCACGCGCGCGCACGCGCGTGTGTGTGCGTGCGTGCGTGCGTGCGTGTGTGTGTGCGTGTGTGTGTGTGTGTGTGTGTGTGTGTGTGTGTGTGTGTGTGTGTGTGTGTGTGTGTGTGTGTGTGTGTGTGTGTGTGTGTGTGTGTGTGTGTGTGTGTGTGTGTGTGTGTGTGGATAGAAGAAAGGTTGGGAACCACTATTGCTTGGGTGTATGTATAATAAAACTTATTTTTATTTATTATATCCCAATAATTTTATATCTATTTCTATGTTTTTTATCCCTCATCTAAGTTTTAACATGTTATAGTGTAGTTAATATTTGGAAATGGAAAGTCTTTCTAAAATTTGCATGATTATAACATATTAAATCCTTGATGTCTAATAAACTCATTAAATTCAAGGACCTAGTTTAGTCATTATACATACATCGAATCTAGAATCTCTAACATGGATATAAGTAAGGTTGGGAACCACTATTAGTTGGGTGTATGTATGATAAAACCTATTTTTATTAATATGTCCCAATAATTATATATCCATTTCTATGTTTATTATCCCTCATCTAATTTTTAACATGTTATAATGTAGTTAATATTTGGCAATGGGAAGTTTTTCTAAAATTTGCATGATTATAATAGATTAAATCCCTAATGTCTAATAAAATCATTTAATTCAAGCAAGGCCTAATTCAGTCATAACACACACTTAATCTAGAATCTCTAGTATTATCAAATTAAATCCTTATGTGGACATAAAGGCACATACCTATGAATCATCCCCTTATTTTTGGTACTTATTTTGTAATATCCACGTAATAAATTAGTTGGTCCATTCTGTAGTTTTAGAAAAATAATCTAGAAAGAATAAAAACTAATATATTTAAATTAAAATGTAGAAAGTAGGAAATATTCCTCCTAGAAAATAATAAATTATTCTAGAAAGTAAGAAATATAATCTAGAAAGTAAATCTACTCTTATCCTACATCTACAGCTTTCACTTACAATCATTTTGAGTTATCTAGAATTGGAGCAACCATGAAATAGTGCTTCAAAAACTATCCATTGATTGGAAAGGTGAGGTCATTAACATGGAGGTATTTAACCTAGAATCAATTCTTATCTAGGATATATGATATTTGATATGGTCCAATCAATAAAGGGTTAAACTTATCATTTTGTCCTTTCTTCTCATGTGATTTATCCTATAGAATCACTAAGTTTAAGATCTTAGAGGCTTTAATATTGGATGTTTTTTCAAACTATATTTTAAAAATATCCTAATGTTTATTGAATTTGTATAGTTATTTAATTCTTACATCTTCCATCCAAACTACATCTAATAGACTAGATTGTACTTTTTCATCTTCCCCATATACTCTTGCATTAACTAGTATGTTGGTATATTTAGAGTAATGGGAAATATTGGATATTGTCGATACACTATTATAAAAGGCGAAGCCTTGAGGGCTTGCTTATGCCTAGTTCTATCTACCCATACTGTGTATTTAAATAACATATGTCATTGACTTATTGTGTCTTGTGTTAACTTATTGATGACATCCATCAGATTCTTATTGGTGGATTTAGATACTCTATTTCCTTTTGGGTATTAGTTTGAAGAAAAATTGATTATTATTTGATTATCATAGGCCCATTCCATAAATTCAAAATATTGTAAAGTTGGAACATTATCAAAAACTAAGGAAATGGAAGTGCCAAACCTAGTCAATATATTTTATTCTATAAAATTGATGACATTAATTTATCTAAAATTATTTTTTTCAATAGATTTTGTCCACCATATAAAGTGATCATTAGATGTGAAGACAAAATTGTGTCCTAATGAAGATTTTAGGTTTATCATCCCAATAAAATAAAGACCCCATTAGACAAAGGGACATCCCATAATGATTGGTTATAATGGCATGGTAGCATTTAATTCTATCTTCCTAAATACTTGGTAGTCATATAAAGTCTTGACATGATTATGGGCATCCTTTAAGATTGTAGGTCAGTATTATCCCATTCTCAAAATATTATGAGATGTTTTATTCCTTGAGGGATGCCCACTATCTATCTTATGATGTAGGTTGTTCAGAATATCTACAACCTCTTCTTTTGAAATGCATCTCAAATAGATGCCCTTATAATTATTTATGTACAATATTCCTTTATTGATCATGTAATGAGATAATTTTATCCTAAGTGTGCATATTTTCTCATTTTTTATCTTAAGAGGATAAGTGCTTATGAATAGATAATATATGATTTGAGTGTATCACTCATCACTAGTTACCTGGGTCTTATTACTTTGTTCAATAGTGATCCATGGATTAGTTTAGTCTTCAATTAAATAATACCTTATCCTCTTAACATCTTATTTAGTCTTATTTGAAGTTCAAAATCCTAGAGTTTGGCCATCTATTTACCTATTCTTTTTCCTAGTTCATTTTGGCCAATCATAAACTTGATAGCATCATTTAAAAAATGACGTATGTTTTATTTTATAAAATATAGAGCCTAAATTTTTTGACAACTTCAATCAAGACATAAATCTAATTATCTATCATAAATCACTTCAACTCATCATCCTTCATATTGGTACTTATGAAGTAAATGGGATTTTCATTATCTTCTACCTTTTGTTTGAGCATAACAACCACAATATGTTTAGAATAAAATGGATAGAGATAGAAATACTTACTAAAATATGGACTAATAAGAACTAGATCTTGAACAATGGTAGTTTTGATGTATTATAAAACTCTTTGAGTTTATTTTTTCCACTCTATATTAGCATCTTTCTTTATCATAGAATTTAATGTCTTGACAATATTTGTAAATCTAGAAATGAATTTTTGCACAAAGTTCATCTTACCAAAGAAGGAATTTATATCCTTGTTACTACTTGGAAGCATCAACTTGGATATGGTCTACACCTAATCCAAATAAATTGAAATTCCATCTTTGGTGATGATATTTCCTAATAGATTCTCTTCATTAACCTAAAATATGTTTTTATTTAGATTAAGTGACACCCCATACCTTCTACATCTCTCAAATTCCTTTTAGATATGTTCTACATGGTTAGATATATTTTAAGACAACCTGATGATTTCATCTATGTATATGATGATGTAGTCTCCATCCAAACCTTTGAAATCAAATTACATGGCTTTTTGAAAGTTTGATCATAAATTAATTAGGTTGAATGACATCATCTTAGTAAAATTTTGCTACTTCATTTGATCCTCTGCCTCTACCAGTAACTGATTGTAGCTAGATATCCATCCAAGAAAGACATCATCTCTAATCTAATACCATTTGAATTACATAATCTAGTGAAGGCAAGGGTTATTTATTTTTCTCTGATAAATTTTTCATGTTCTTAAAATTGACATAGAGTCTAATTTATCCACTCTTATTCTTGATTGGTACAAAACTAGTTACCTAAGTAAAGTGCATAATTGGGAAAACACTTCTAGCTCCAACTAATTTTGTACTTATTTTTTAAGTAGAGGATCCAAAGTTATATTTATTAGCCTTTTTATTTTTTTTAAAGGCTTATGATATAGCTTCAATAAGATAGTGTGAGTAATTACTATAGGGTCAAAGACTTTCAGGTCTTCATATGTATAGAATATCACATCTTTTAATTCTAGTAGTAGGTATTTTATCTTTTATTTCTCAATATGAGTATAACTTAGGCATACATTCACTTACTAAGGGTGTTGGTTAGTGCTCAAACTTTCTTTGGTAAAAGTTAATTTAGCTGATTTTGGTGGTTTCTACTTTTAAGCTTGGGGTTTTGAGTCAAAACATCATTCTATAGATACCATGCCCAAAGGGATGTGGTTCTCCTTTAAGTGTAAAACACCATGATCTCCTAAGTCTTCATCATGCATGGATTTGACATCCTTTTTATCTATTATATGAGCTTTAAAATATTCAAAGTTTTTATTGAATTAAAAAATCTATTGTTCATCCTAAAACACATGGAAATTTTTGACATTATCTTGTATGGAAAAGAAAGGGACCAACTCTACTATGAACTTATATATATTCAAATCTTGGAGTGATGCCAAACTAGTAGCTAAAGCTACTAGTGAATCCATTTTCTAGTTTTACTCTCTAGGAATGGCTTTGATGTTGAATAATTTAAAGGACTAAATCAAGTCCAAATATCTATGATTGTACTTATCTAGGTCATTGATCTTACACTGATACTTATTCTTGATCTGATTGACTACCAGTTCAAAGTCACCAAAGATCTATAGCAATTTAACAATGTGTTTGAGTGTAAACTACAAGTTGGGGATCCAAGCTTCATATTTTATTATATTTTTATTGTAGGGGAAATACAACCTATAAGTATCAAGTTAATTCTTTCTATTCAGATCTATTAGGGCCATGACCACACCAGAACTTGTTTTGATCTAGATCTATCAAAATGTAGAGTTCATAACTAAGAAGGATCTTCAAATTCTTATTCATGTAATGCATGTTATTATCTAGTGTTAAACATGTATATGCCTACATGAGAAGATAAAAAGTATACCTTTTCATTCATGTCATTTTACTTAGTGATAATGGGTCTCATCTTTGCTTCATGGTCCACTCTGATCTAGTTGGCTACCCCATTCTAGGGCAACCACATATGCAAGAAGTCAGTGTCCATGTATTCATTTAATGTCTTAGACTAATATTAGATCAGTAATAACACACAATATTCTATAATGTTAGTGAAAAAGATGTCAATTGTATACTACACATGTGGCTTAAATGTCAGCTTAATGTTCATGTTTGTTAATTCTCTAACACATGGGATTAAAGACTTATCTAATTATAATACCACTCTCTTTGACTTATTAGGGGTTAAGCCTAAATTCTAGCACACAATCATCACCATCATAATGGCAAAGACACCCAAGTTAACCAAGTAGTTATGCACATTCTTACTAAACATTCATATAATTAGAATAAATGGTGTAACTTTAGGTTTATCTTTAAATACCATCACATTGGCATGTGTAACTTTAGATTTGTCCCATGTAGAGGATCTCCTAGTTAGGGATTTAAGTAACAATTCTCTTTATTTTTTGATATAATCCCATTAATGCAGGGTGATATTAGCCTTAATATTCTTCATGTCTTTGACAATTTTGTACCTATCCCTACTTTATGGTAATACACTACAACTACTCATCTTTCTTAGGGAGAGGTGGGTTGTTGTTGACCCAAGAATCTAGAATATTAGTAGCATTATTATTTATAGGAATTGAAGTAGTAATTAGATATTTTGTCATATTATTGTAGTTATTCCTTTGGAACTATTGGAATGCATGAATCTCATATATATTTTGCTTTAGTTCATTATCATCCTTTTTTAGAAATGGGAGATCATAAGTCTCAAAGACCATTGATGTGATGGAGTGTCTAGGATCAGTAGAGGAATAAGGTTTTATTTAATTTACAAATCCATCTTTCTTATCCAAATACTTTTAAAATATCTTGAAGGCTATGCATAACTAGATGTAGTACATCTCATCATGTTGTATAGTGTTATGAACCCTACACCAATTAGGAAGGGATACTTCCATAATAATGATCTTTGGCATCATGTTGGATGGGACTTATCATTATTAATTATTTATAGACTTTTTGAAAGGCCTATTATCTTTGGAATCCAAAGCCATGATTGGTATTTTGTCCTCCAATATTACCCATGTGTTTTTTCATGTTCAAAAACTCATTTCTTAGTTTCTTGACCATCCTTTGCATTGATTCCAAATATTTTTTTATGGAATCCAAATTAGTTACCCATGTTGTATTGTTATTTATCAGTATCAATGATTGATTCAATATTTTTTCATTGGGTATATAGTTATTTAGGAAGCTGAGATGTTGATTGGTTAGAGCCTAGGTTATGGGTAACTGATTATAAACTAAGTTCTATTTTTGGGCCATATTATTCTAATTTATATTTTTAATTAGATTGAAAGATATAAAAATAGTACCAAGAGTGAGTGGAGAAAAAGAATACATTTGATCATTTAATTATTTTTCTACACTGATATCTTCAGCATAAACCAAAGGTAATGTATCAATACAAAAAACTCTATGTAGAAATACAATAGCCATAGAGTCTAGATCATTCTTGTACAAATCCAAATCCAACTCCTCATTAGGTGTGTAATTAGTCTCAAGCTAGTTGTACGTCTTTTTTAATATAGCATTGAAGGCTTGGATTGGCTCATTTGGCTCTCTTCTCATGTTTTAAAAGTGTTGGCATGCACTGGTGACCTAGACAAATTGTGCCAAAAGTGTTTTGACATTCTTACCAAGAGGTGAATGATCCTTTTGAGATATTGAAAAACCAATCATAGGCCACATCTTGTGATGTGAATGGAAATAGTTTGTATGACATGTCTGCATGGGTTACATTCAATATTTCAATAGTATCTTTGAATGCCTTGATATATTCTTCTATAGTCCTTCCTCTTGAGGAAGAAAAGGAAGAAAAAAATTTCTCGAGGTTTCTAGGTAAGTCATGGATAAATCTTGCAACGTTGATAAAAAAACAATCAATCAAGTTAGAGCCTAAACTATATCTTAGATTTTAGGATGTGGATGGCCATCAAGAGTAATAGAATATGGGGTTATATGCCTAGATAGAATGACTAAGATTGGGGTTCTATCCTAACTCCTTTATTATACCTAACTTTTTTATGCATTTTCAAAGGTATGAATAGTAAGTTATTATCTGATTTTGACCTTGTAAGTCTTTTGGGTGATTCTAGTATAACTCAAGTCATTCTTTTAAATGAAAATAAAGGTGAAGGTTCAGTCCCTCCTTAAAGCACCAGCTTAAGTTTGTATATTTATTTATGTGTATTTTATGTAGACCATAAGAAAATTTAAAAGGTATCATATAACATTTTATGATCGGTGAAAAGTATTCACTCTAAAACATGAGTTATAGGGTATTGGGTTTTATAAACAACCTATTGGTGGAATAATGTTCAACGAGGTAGATTGTTTACCATAAATGAGTTGGATATGGGTGAACCTATATCTACTTAAAATGGGTGGAAATATTATGGTTTTAAATAATTTGGCTAGTATTTCAAAATAAATTCAAAAAGGATAGAATAGTAGGGTAGGAAAAGAGGCTTGTGGACCATACTATATGAAACATCTCAAGACCAAAACTTGAAATTGAGGTTGGACAAGAGATGTAGATAATATTCTTGATACAAGATAATTTATCATAACAAAAATAAAACATTATTAGGAGTCAAATATAATGAAAGTATATCATATTTAAACACATTAAATCAAAGGTTATCACCTTTGTTATATTATAATAACACATCTACGAAGGGGGGTTATGATTTATATGCAAAAGATATTTAGATAAGTTATAGCTTAATATGAATTATTATAAATAAATTATAACTCATAAAAAAATAAAAACTAAGAAACCATAATGATGGAAATTTTTACATAATCTAGAAGTTGGAGAAGAATCAAGATTTGCACATTCAGATTAAAATTATTGAAATTTTTCATAATTTCTTATTGATCTTTAAAAACCAAAATTATCCTCCCTTTGGGATTGGTATATTACAAGTATAAATAGTCTTTGGATGGTTAAGGCCTCATTTCTAAAGTTAAGTCTAATAATACAATTAAAAAATTAGGACTTGCATCCAAATTTCATGTAAACGATGCATGTAAAATAGTCAACCCAAAATAGAATTTAACAACTAGAAATATAATATATACATGCAATGTATATTTAGAACCAAATTTTAAACTTATTAAAAACATGAATGTAAATATTATATTTATATGGTTGTTAATGTGGTACCACTAGACAAAGAATATGGTGGTGTGCCTACTATAGGGACTAAAGTAATCACTGTGGTTCCTTATGCAATTAAAACTAGGCCCATTAGAGTTTGCATGACTACAAATCCTAAAAATTGGGAATCCTTGGATGATGGGGAAACACTAATAATTGGTTTCATTTTATAACTACGCTTGAAGGTGACTCTTTTACCTTGATTTACTCAAATAACATGTGTGTTGATTCAAACTCTTTATTTATGATGTCAAAATTGAGAAGGGAAGGTTTGAAGAGTTTGATGGCTTCAACCATCAAATTTATTTGTTTAGGTTTTTATCTCTATAATTTTACTTCCATGGATTCAAATCTCATCACCTGATCCTTAGAAATTTATACCAATTATAATATTTCATTTTTAGTTCTATATATCATGCCTTCAACTTCCTCCTTCAATTTATTTGTAGCTGATTAGAGGAGGTTCTTAATATTTATCCTATTGACTTTTTCACATATAAGAAATCATATTTGTGACCCTCATGTCTTTTATAATTTCTAAGTCCTTAATTTCATGATTTGTAAAATATCCCAACAAATTCTTCATTTGATTATATTAATTGATGGAAGCATCCCTTTTTACAATTATGTAGTTAAGGCACCATGATGCATCCATGTTGGTCATTAAATTCAATTGGTTGAAGGTAATAGTTATAGAAAATTGGACCAATAAATTTAATATTTTATCTATATCTTTCATCTAGTGCAAAAATTTCTTCACATTTAATATATTAGCTTGGCTCCCTACTCTGGAAACCTAGATATTATACAAAATGTTGTACAACATATTAGCAACACTACACATCATCAATTATTTATTGAGAAGCATGTATGGTTTGTATCTACTACAATATTTGATTTAATTAATCGTTGATTTTATTTCTTTCATAGATTCACTAGTTGGATCCACAAAAGTTAAGAAATATTTAGTATATTTATTAAAATCCCTTAGATCTAGAATCAAAACCTTCCTCTTCCTCACCCTTTGTATGGCTCCACTCTTTTTGTCCAACTAGGTAGAGACTATAGGTAACTCTATGAGAACTATGTTTTATCTCTCATACATTTTATTTTGCATCTCCTTTTCCCATTAAAGACTAACAAGTTGCCATGGTTCTTCATCTTCTAGGCTCAGGTCTTCAAATGTGTAAGGTGGAGTCATTAGAGAAAGTGTTATTTTTGGTGGTGCCAATGATTAACTTATTTTGTATTAGGAACTAAAGAGGTGGATAGACTATTCTATCCCATGGTGAAGTGTCCATCAATGGAGTAACTTTAGCCACATACTTGGTCAAGGTTGGGGTTCTCTCAATAGTCATAATGGTTAACTTTATAGGTGAAGACTATGGCATAGGAAACTCTAGTTCAGTTGAATGTTTATTGAGGACTGATGTCCTCTTAAGGTTATAAGTGGAAATAGTAACCCTTCCTTGGAAATGGAATCCTTTCTTTGGATCCTTTATTTTCTTTGAGGTTGAAATAATAGGAGAGTCAATAGAACTAGATAAAAGAATAATTGAAAGAGTTGGAAGTAAATATATAACTAGAATATTTATAGTGTAAATAGATGAAACAAGAGAAAATACTACCTCACTTATGTTTTTTCTTTGTTCTTCCATGAGTATTTACTAATACAAATATCCATCCAAAGTTTATTCTTGTTGTATGCTTTCCCTGCTTATAGTTTTATCCTTTTCTAGCTCTACTTCCTCAACATCTATGGTTGCCTCTTCACTTATTATAGTTCTTGACCCATTCATTATTTGCACATATTATTTATCTTCATTAGATGAATACTCAAATAAATATATTACCAGTGTAGGATCCTCTTATTTTTTTTCTACCTCATTTAGGGATTCCTCTATAGTGGGGAGACCAAAAGATGACCTTTTTTATTTGTTTTCCCTTGCAAGTGGTAGAAGTACCCTTACATTTCCTCTAGTAAGTGACCATAGGAAGAGTGGAAGGAATGGAGATGGTGAAATGATTAAAGGAGATATAGTGGTGGAAATTATTACTATAGGTAGTTGTGAAGGAATGGTGAATGGAGGGATAACATTGGTTGAAGAAAGGGTGACTGGAGTAGGAATTCACATGGCAGGGAGTTGTTATAGGGTAAATATGATCATAAAACTACATGGTTTGATGCATGTGACCAATATATATCATATTGGATTTATTGTTACATAGTTATTTTAATTTCATCTCAAACATATTTTCTCCAAAAATAGCTTAAGGAAGTTAGAACAAACACCATATTCACACACACACACACACACACACACACACACACACACATGTTTTTACCAAATGTAATAGTGGGGTTGTTGGAATTATTATAATCATTATTTATTTATACAAGTATGGTGGATTCATTTTAGTAGAAGGATTGATCAATAAATATTGATCTATGTTTTGATCATTTCTATAATGGATAATTAGCTAAATTTCCTATGGTTTTATCTCTATAGTCATTTATTTATTTGCATAGTTGGATAGATATAACTGGATTTTTTCATAGTTATATTAATGATGTTCTACTTGATGCATAGTTATACTTGATTTGTATGAGTATTATATCTTCTTAATATTATAACCTGTGTTTCCTTTTGGATGTGTTATATTATTTCAACTATCTATGTTTTCTCTCACTTCCTAATTTTATTTACATAACTATCCCTATAATTATCATGTTCTGATTGTTTCTCTACATTTTTGCTAATTACATTCAAAAGAAAGAAGAAACTAAAGGTTAAAGGTCAAGGGTTTGATTGATACTCAGATTAAGTTGCGCACCGTATCCAAGCATTGTGAGAGCTCCTCTTTGGCTATGGAGGAAACACCTGTAGGAAGAAAGAAACTCAAACAAGGAGAATGTTAGAATAAGATAAGGTGGATTGCCAAGCTACGCGCTTGGTCCTGGAAGCGTAAAGCTTCATGAGGGATGACAGTCCACTATTTAAGACAAAGAGTGTTGTATAAAAAGAAATGGTGAAAGACTAGAAAGAGAAATAAAGATAACTCATACCTGTTCTCTGCAATCAGTCTATCACAATCACTGACATCGATAGTTCTATCAAGGTTGGTTGGTCAATGCTGCCGACATTGGTTATTCTACCGATGTCAGTAGGGGCAATGTGCCTTGGATAGGTTTTAGAGTTATGTCTATGGTCGACAGAAGAGTCTAGAAGCTTAAAGGTTTATGCAAGGTTGTAAGACAGTGAATAGGGTCTGAGAAGGGGCAAAGGTCGAGGATAGGTATGAGAAGAGGATAAGAATAAGAGGAAGGCTTTTCAGCCTCTCCACAAAAGCAATCAAGTTTGGTTGATAGTATTTAGAAATATTAAATAGAAACTAATTACTAATGTATTCTAAATTACTAAAATGAGACAGAAGAATACTTAGCTCTACTTGGTGAAGAACCAGAGGTGTGAGAACGCTTATTCCTATTATGGCTAATGTTGAGGTCCTCATGCAATGTCTTCAATCCAACATCTGGAGTGACTTGTGTAGAGTTTCAGTAGCCAAGAGAGCATTAGTCAAAGTTTGATGATTGGTTTCAGAGTGTGCACGTTGATCTTCGAAGAGGTGGGGGCCAGAGGGCTAACTCAATGTTAGAACTTGGTTTATGTAATCGACATCAGCGATCCCACTAGTGTCAGCCGATAGTTGACTAATGTCGGTGGCTAGAGAATGGGTAAAAGGGCTATTTTTAGCCCTTTGCCCATTTTTCCATCTACCAAATGCATTTTCCATTAGAGAATGGTCAAAAGATGGGTTTATTAGGCATGAGAGTTAGTTAGGAGGTTAGGATGGAGTGAGAATAGGTCATGCTTAGTTAGGATTAGATGACCTAGTCTCAGGGTGACTCATAGGGTAAGAAATGGTCTTAGGGTGAGGTGTCTAGGTGAGGTGTCTAGGCGAGGTGTCCAGGTGAGGTGTCCAAGGTGAGGTGTCTAGGTGAGGTCATTAATTTAAGATAAGTAATTTATTTTAAATTAATAAAGTGTATAAGTGGTTAGAAGGGGACCAAGGGGGGGTCAACATAATATTGGTGTCTACATTTGCCCCTTTTTGTCTTGTGGTTTGTCTTGACGAACTGCAAGACAAAAATAGATGTTGTTTGCCCCAGGTAGGGGATGAAGTATTCCCCCTCAAAGTGGGAGTCGAGAGAAGGGAATCCAAAATCAGGTGCTGATTTGATAGGTAGTGGATGGGTATGGTGAAGTTGAAGTATGAATGCTGCAATAGTTGAGATTGTGTGTATACCACTTCACATGATAGGTAGGTCAAATTATCATAGGCAAGGTCAAGGAGCACTAAAATTGAAGTAACTGGTCCCCAGATTTTTAGTCATAGATGATTAGGTTAATCGATCAAAGCTGTAACTCCAATGGTCATCATGTTCCAAGTATCCAGGCTAAGAAGTGCTCCTGGAAAACATGAAAATGTCACAAATATTGGGGATCAACATGGTCGTGATCTGACAATATGTGTGAGGGTCATAATGTGGGGTGCATACAATTTGCTAACTATTCATGAGGTAGCATATATGCAATCAAAATAACCAAGGCAAAGTTGTCTCAAAAGTGGTCGTGGTCCGAGGAGATAGTCACAATCTCCAAGGTCATTGGTCGAGTTGGGCTGAGATATAAGTGATCTCAAGTTTTGTTTGTTGTGGTTAGGGAGATGTATGTGATCTCCAATGTGCCCCATGAAAAGTCTAATGTGACTTCTATAGTGTTTGGGCTGGTTGGTTGGTCATGATTTTGGGTTGGTATAGATCGAATAGTTGGTCCATAGGTAAACAGATGAACAAATGGCCGAGCTAACCTCAGAAGACCCCATGTCAACTGAGCACTGCCTGCATAGCCCCTATTTTAAGGGCCTCAGGCCAATGTAGTTCTCCCCAAAATGGAAGAAGAGGGTAGGTTATGGATTGGTTTTGACTAGGTTAGGTCATGGTTAAAGGTTATATGGTTGGTCCATCAGGTAGACGAATGAATGAATGGCTGAGCTAACCTCAAAAGACCCCATGTCAACTAAGTGATGCCTACATAGCCCCTATTTTAAGGGCCTCAGGCCAATGTAGTTCTCCTAAAAAGGGAAAATGGAGTGAAAGAGGTTGTTGGTTGGTTTAGTTATGTTTTGAAATGATGAGTGTATGATGATGTTACAGCCTTTTCCATATTGTGTGATGGTGTATCCTGTACCATAGTGTGATGTGGTTTTTCATCCCTAGCAATGTTCCATATTCGTGATGGTGTATGCTAAAAATGAAATGAGTTTATTTATGCTTCAGCAAGTTTCCATATTGGTGATGGTATATGCTTGACATAAATTGTGTTTGGTTGATAGTTTCCATGTGTATTGTTTTCCATAGAAACTAATGTAAATAGGCTATGATAATTTATATAACACAAATTGGTGTTTGCATTAAATAAATCATGATGTTATGTTAATGGTTAGAACATGTTTTGGTTTGGTTTGGTTTGGGTTGGTTTGGGTTGGTTAGAAAATGTTTTGGTTTGGTTTGGTTTGGTTTGGTTGTATGTTAAGAAGTGAAAGGCGCGTTGCTCTTTCATTGACAAGGACCATAATGATAGCATAGATAGGGTTTTTGGAAACAAAATCCCCGTTCATGCATTACGTTATTGACCATTGATTTGTGTTAGAGAAGTATTCTAATTACTTGACATTAAGTGAGCTCAAAATACCTTGGGTATTGTGGGGTAATAGGTTTGATTATGTGATATGTGAGGATAGCATAACCCTTTTTAGCAGGGATAACTTTGCCCCTTTTATAGGTGACCTTGAGAACAACTATAGGCAAGTCCATGACTTAATAGTTTGTCAGTCATTTTTTTTTTTGAAAGAAAGAGAAATTCTGATTTATTTTTAGACCTCAGAATGATGTGACCTTACCAGCTCAAAAAATTAGATAAAAACAAAAAAATAGATGATGGCAAGCAACCTCTAAAATGTTAAATTCCTAAGAATAAATTTTAGAGTCATGGTGGCTTATGCCTTAGAAGAATATGTTTGGGAATTGGGATTTTAGAACGGGTCCTAAAGAGGAAGTCTATGGTTGGTTTTGGGTTATGTTTTGGTGCTCAAAAATCTATGTTAGGTTCAGTACGTGGCCTGGTGCTGGGGCTTGCTCCCTTCACTTCATGAACCCAGAGCTGAACTGGGCCACTTAGCTAATATATACTTTGCCTATAGTTTATACTCTATAAGAGAATAGAGTGGTTCCTCCTCTTGGTGGTGAAATCCAAGTAGGATCACCGGGAAGGGTAAGGTATCTGCTAGGTGATGAAATCCTAGATGGGCCTTGTCTCAAGTATGTTATATGTTTGATTTGGTGTGCTTGTGGTTTGGTTGTGTAACATTTGTGCACTATGATTTATTCATAATGATTTTTTAATTACTAAGTGAGTGGGCTAAGTATGCATTCAAGCAAGAATGAAATGCAATAGTTTTTTTAACCCAAATTGAAATGTTTTGTTCAGATGCAAACAAGTGAAGAAAAGGTTAAGAGTATGAATTTTCACTACTCTAAGATGCAAGAAAGAAGTGACAAGAAGAAAAATAGAGATGTTCTTTTTAACTTGTGCTAATGGTTTCTTTTTTAAAACAAAAAGATAGAAGAGAGGATGCAAGAAAAGGATATTTTCCTAATGCAACTATATGAAAATTTGATTTTTAGAAGAATGAACCCAAGGAAAACTCCAGGGGTCCCACCGAGCATGCCAAAATGTTTCTCTACATTTTTGCTAATTACATTCAGAAGAAAGAAGAAACTAAAGGTTAAAGGTTAGGGGTTTGATTGATACCCAGATTAAGTTATGCACCATATCCAAGCATTGTGAGAGCTCCTCTTTGGCTATGGAGGAAACACCTGTAGGAAGAAAGAAACTCAAACAAGGAGAATGTTAGAATAAGATAAGGTGGACTTCCAAGCTACGCGCTTGGTCCCGAAAGTGTAAAGATCCGTGAGGGATGACAGTCCACTATTTAAGACAAAGAGTGTTGTATGAAAAGAAATGGTGAAAGACTAGAAAGAGAAATAAAGATAACTCATACCTATTCTCTGTAATCAGTCTGTCATAGTTGTTGGCATCGGTAGTTCTGCCGAGGTCAGTTGATTAATGATGCTGATGTCGATTATTCTATCGATGTCGATAGGGGCAATGGGCCTTAGACAGGTTTCAGAGTTATGTCTGCGGTCGACAAAAGAGTCTGGAAGCTTAAAGGTTTTTACAAGGTTGCAAGATAGTGAATAAGGTCTGAGAAGGGGCAAAGGTCGGGGATAGGTATGAGAAGAGGATAAGAATAAGAGGAAGGCTTTTCAGCCTCTCCACGAAAGAAATTGGGTCTGGTTGATAGTATTTAGAAATAGTAAATAGAAACTGATTATTAATGTATTCTAAATTACTGAAATGAGACAAAAGAATACTTAGCTCTACTTGGTGAAGAACCAGAGGTGTGAGAATGCTTATTCTTATTGTGGCTAATGTCGAGGTCCTCATGCAATGTCTTCAATCCAACATCTGGAGTGACTTGTGTAGAGTTTTGGTAGCTAGGAGAGCATTAGTCAAAGTCTGATGATTGGTCTCAGAGTGTGCACGTCGATCTTCGAAGAGGCAAGGGCCAGAGGGATAATTCAATGTTAGAACTCAGTTTATGTAACCGATGTCGGTGATCCCACTAGCATCAACTGATAGTTGACCAACATCAGTGGCTATAAAATGGGTAAAAGGGCTATTTTTAGCCCTTTGCCCATTTCTCCATCCACCAAGTGCATTTTCCTTTGGAGAACGGTCAAAAGATGGGTTTATTAGGAATGAAAGTTAGTTATGAGGTTAGGATGGAGTGAGAATAGGTCATTCTTAGTTAGGATTAGATGACCTAGTATCAGGGTGACTCATAGGGTAAGAAATGGTCTTAGGGTGAGGTGTCTAGGTGAGGTGTTTAGTCGATGTGTCCAGGTGAGGTGTCTAGGTGAGGTCATTAATTTAAGATAAGTAATTTATTTTAAATTAATAAAGTGTATAAGTGGTTAGAAGGGGACTAAGGGGGGGTCGAAACAATATTGGTGTCTACACTGATGAATCATTTAGAACCTCTACTAACAATGGTGTAGTGAGCATGCAACATCATTGGCTAAGGAGATGTTGTGATAGTTACCCAATCAATGAGTAGTGTAAATTTAGTTAGAGCATAATATTCATATATTCATAGAGGATTAATCATAAAGGATATGATTTACTATAATATAAATAGTACAATAATGTATCTATGGAGAGACTTATGAAGTCTTTTAGTGTGAACTAATTGGACTATTAGCTAATTGGATAGCATGATTGGATTATCCATGTTTATAATTTAGATATATATATATATATATATATATATGTTATTATATGGACTAAAGAGAAGATATAGTGGTTTCAAAACCTAGAAAATAGTTTGACTTGTTATATCAATCATCTGATAACTGATACCATTGATAGATAAATAAATAAGTTTGTAGTACAAGGGTATATAGAATTTGAAATGGCAAAGGATATATTTATTATGGGTTCATTGGATAACTTCTACCATCAATATATACATAACTCCCTTTTCTAATCAATATGTTGTCTATAAAAAATGCCATGGTACCTATTTAGGTCAGAATAGAGTAATTACTTCAGGTGTCATGGGGATGTGTATGAAAAAAGGGTGAACAATGAGATAATAAAAATGTAGAGTTTGCACCTAAGTGTAGAATATATAACCAAGAGGATAATAATAATAATAATAATAATAGTTTGGATTTAGAAAGAGAGTTTCAATAATAGAAATGGTGGAATAAATAAAGTGAAACCTAGGAAGTTAAAAATAGGAGTTATACTAGCATAGAAGACAAGAGTGAGAAGGAGAGGAGGGAATAAGATCTAGGTGATTCTAGGATAATTAATGATCCTAGTCTTAGTTTGGATAGATGATGATAATCACAACATTAATAATACCATCTGATGATTTTAATATCCATTATTTACTTTCAATTATATAATTTTCTTCAAATTTGTCTTAAAGATAGCTCTATCCCTGATTTGACTATATCTTATTATGTCATAAGAATTTATTTAAGTATTGATCTTGAAATACCAATGGATATCTCTCATTTGCTTGAATCTCTATGTTTTAATCAATAGACACTCTCAAGGACCTTAAACAATGTACTCAGCTCCAAAACTATTATCAACCTTTTGACAACCCCTAAATAAACCAAATACACTTCCACTCTTATTTGAAATAAGTTATATGGGTATAATCTATGTTTTAAAACCCAATATTCTTAGTTTCCTTTACATCATGATGAATATCAACACTCAAAACTCATATGAAAAACTCAACTTGTAAATAGGCCTATTAGGCTTAATTATATATTTTAAGGATTGAACCCAATTTCAAAGTTAAAATATCCTCTTTTAGAAAGTATATACTAGTAAATAACAACATATAAACCTTTTTGTAAGGTTAAGACATCAAATCCTAAGGACCATAGACCTAAATCTCTCAATTATGCCTTATCCCAAATAACACTTACAATAATCATACATACACTCCTCCCTACTTGAGTATTCAAGTAATATTTTAGTTAAAAGATAATAAAAATAGTTTAAAACAATGATAATTTTACCTTATATGTTTTTACATATACCCAAAATATTTTATGGGTCACCACTTAACAAGAAACTTGGTTCATTCTTAATTCTACTATAGTACTAGTTATAGGCCTATTTGATCTTAAATATATATTATTCTTCTCATTTTCCTCAATATATTCATTAATAATTTCTATATATTTTTTTATACTTTAAATAATGCTGAGAAACCAATTTATTTTATTGGTTTATTAATAATTAAACTTCAATGCAACTCTGCTCTTTAGGTCTAAATTAGCCTCATATGCCTAGTTGGAAGGATGTTTGCTTAATTTGATTGTAAAATGGATTTTATTAATTTAATAAAGTATTTAAATTTTTTTTATAAACTATTAAAAAACTTAAAATGAGGTTTAGACATAAATATTAATATGATCATAGTCTACATTCACTTTCTAGACCCTTTTCTATGACTACCTATAGGAAACACAAAACATAGTCCTGTATAAAAGGAGCCACAATATGAATTTGATCATGATACATATTTTAATAACCTATATACCTTCTATATCAACTTACCTATTAGTTTTTTAATATTACACTATTTCAAATGCAAGCTATGGATCTTTTTGTCACACATACTTTATGTTAGGGTTTCACAGACTTACAATAACATGAGAGCTATTAATTTATTATTCATAGAGTCTATGAATTGTTTTATTTTTATAAAAATAATACTAGGACATATAAATTATATTAGTATCTCTTCAACCATTCAACCCAGTCTGTGTAATGTTTCACATGTATGGCTAATGATTGTAATGACTGTAGGCATATAAAAACAAGGCATTTTAAAGGTTTCAACTACTTCGACTTTGAATCAAGTGAAAATTCACCTAAATTTTATTTGGATAATATTAATATATTAAATATTAAAATTAATACAATAAACCAAACCACCATGTCCCTTTATTTTACAACAAAATTATGTTTCCATACACACATACTCATATTTATATTAGTAGACTATCAACAAGACTCTTTTTCATATCTTATCAGTTATAATTCACCTTGGAATCATTAGAAAAACATGTAATAAGTATAAATATATGTTTAAAATTAATTTTTATCCATAAAACATACCTTCAACACTAAATAAGCTTACTTTATTGATCACTTCACATAGTCTTATTTATAACACAGGTCTAGAGGCCTTCTTTACTCCTCTCCCTACCTTAACCACACCATATTACTCTTATTTTAAATATTAATAATCTTATTATTTATATTTATTTATCCTATATTTACTAAATTTATGCACAAACATATATTTATTATTAATATAGAAGACCTAAGTCTTCTCAACAATTTTCCCAACATAGAATATGCTTGTTTTACCTTCTCAAGGTAGGATTCTCCTGTTTATAGATGATGATGAGGTTTTTATTACATTTAAATTAGGATAAAATTTATTTTACATCATGATATTGGCCTTATATAATAAAATTATCCTTTACAAATCATCACAAGGGCTTACAAGCCTTATTGGTAATTTGATTTTTCAAACATGAAGCTTTTGGTGGGAAAGTGCCAATTATGAGAATTTATCAATTTAGAACCTATATGAAAGAATTAAAATGATTAATATGATTTATAAGATCCTTTATAATGTTTATTTAATCATTATATTACTCTAAACCTTCACAACACAACTCATTTAATTCATATAGACCATTATGTATAAAATTTACATGTGTTGACTAATGCTCCTGCATTAGACTCCTAGGCTTAAAATTTCTCATGAGCTCATGCTCATGAGATTATTAATATTCCCTTAATTTCTTAAAACATTAATTTTTTATCCTTATTCAATTATCCTCTCATATATGTGGACATGTTCTGTACTGCTACATTTATACCTTGTCTTCTTAGCTTCCTTCTCCAACCAAGCTACTACTTGTTCTCTTTTTATCTTATCTTATATCTTCCTTTTTTAAAATTTTCCATATATAAAGAGGATATAAAATTCCATATTATTATATTGAGCTATTTATATATCTCTCTTATCTATACATTTCACCTCCTTATCTACTATATCTACACATACATAGTCTAATATGATATTAGATATAAACATTTGAGATCGTGGGGTCTCTCTACACCTTTACTTCATCCATATTTATTGCTCATGTATGAAACATATCTTATCAGCCATACTTCATACTCTTTGGCACACCATTTCCTCAATCCAAGTTTCTACCTCTTTAGTTTATATTTTAGGATAAATTTATCCTCTTCTTCATTATTTATGGCATGCTCCAAAGTTATCATCTCTTCTTGCAATTACTCCAAGATTTCATAAATAGAATATGTGTTTTGTTTCTATATTAGAAACCCTCCCTCACATAAAATTTATTTTTAAAATTTCCATGTATCTTTCAAGAGATATTATTCATTACAAATTGAAATATTCTTATCAAAATCAGTTATATTATCACTCTCCAAAAGAAAACATTCACTTTTTTGTTTACCTTATACATTATTTATTGCTTCATGTATTAGAAAATTTGATTTATTTTCATCAAACCTAATTAATTTCTTTTAATATTTGACTTGAATCTCTTTGTCTTCATACTTAATGACTATCGCACCTTACTTCCTTTCACTATCTTCATATTTCATATCCTCTTGAGTGAGGATTATTTCTTTTTTAACCATCTAGATGCACAATTAATCTTATTCAAGTTTTAGGTCCCTACATGGAGCCTTCACTTTATCATATCATTTATTCATGAGCCTATTAATTTTATGAAAGACTTCACCTTCACCAACAACTTGTTTACCTATAAATAAAACATCCATAGCAATGTTAGATTCAAAAAATTAAGTCCACATAGCCTCTTCAGTTTTTTCTTATCATTTTTATTATTATTGATTTGGTTTTCCAAGCATCTACCCCCTTTCAATATATAAAATGTTTATTTTAATATATTCAATTTTATGATCACCTTATATTTGACTTGTAATATGTAAATCCAATCTAATCTCTTCACTCTTGATATGAAACATCTTTTCATTCCTTGAAAAAATCTTAATTATCTACCTTTATCTTCTCTCTAATATTAATATTATTATCCATCTCACTCTTATTTTCATTTCCCATCCATACCATGGGTTATTCTTATTGTTTACCATGAACCTCATCAGTGTTACCTATTGCTTATATTCATCCATTTCATTTTGTAAATCTTCTTCCTATTACTTTCTTCTCCTTTCCCTTTATTTCTTCTCTTTCATCTGGGTCTTGATTCTAGTTAACCCCTTTATCACTTTCTTCACCCTCTCTAGCAAGTCTTTTTCACCTTTATCCATTTATTTCCTCACGCAATTATTTTTCACCTTTGTCTTTTGACAACTTTATCAAACTTCTCTCACCTTGGATATTACTTTAGAGTAATCACTATGCTCTTAACCTTATCTTTTAGCTTCACTAACTCTTTATCTTCTTTTTAAGCCTTAATGGCTTTGACTACCTAAACCTCCTTTCAAAAACACATGAAACTTATCACTACAATAAAAACATTGAAAAATAAATTATCTTCTCAATAGCTTATACTAAAGCTATAATACCAAAAATTGGAGAAAATAACAACATTAATAATACCATCTGATGATTTCAAGATCCATTATTCACTTTCAATCATACAATTTAGTTAAAATTTGTATTAAGGATAGTTTTATCCTTGATTTGACTATCTCTTTTTTGACAAAATAATATCTTTTAGTATTGGTCTTGAAATACCAATGGCTATCTCTCAATTTATTTAATATTTATGTTCTAATTAGGAGACACTCTTAATGCAATAAGCTCCAAAACTATGATACATTTACAAAACCCCTAAAAAAACCAAAAACACTTCCAATATTCTTTGGAACAAGGATATATGGGTATCCTCTATGTTTTAAAACTCAATCTTCTTAGTTTCCTTTAGATCATGAATAATCTCAATAATCAAAACTCAAATGACAAACTCAACTTGCAAAAAGGCCTATTAGGCCTAATTATTCATTTTAAGGATTGAAACTAAATTAAAGGTGAAAATATTGTCTTTTGGAAAGCCTATACTATTAAACAAAAACATATAAACCTTTGTATAAGGTTAATACTTTAGTTCTGAAGGATCACAAACCTGAATCTCTCAATTCTGCTTTATGCCAATGAACACTTATAGAATTCATACACACAGCCCTCCCTACTTAAAGATTAAAGTATTTTGGTTCAAGGATAGTATAAATATTACAAAAAAATGATAATATTCCCTTATATTTGTTTACATAGACTCAAAATACTAGCTACATTACCACTGACCAATAAATTTGATTCATTCATAATTTTGCTATGGTATTGGTTATAAGGCCTATTTCGTCTTAAATAGATAATTTTATTATTCATTTCATAAATATGTTCTTGAATAATTTGTGTGTGTGTGTGTGTGTGTGTGTGTGCACGTGCATGTGCATGTGCGTGCGTGCATGTGCGCATGTGTGTGTGTGTGTGTGTGTGTGTTTTTTTATACTTTATTTAATTATGATAAACTAAGTTCTTTTATTGGTTTTTTTAAGAATTAGACTTTAATGCAACTCTACTCTTTAGGTCTAGATGAGCCTAATCTACCTACTTGGAAGGATGTTATATTTATTTAATTTTAAAATAGATTGGATAACTTCAATAAAGTGTTTATAAAATGTTTTTAAATTATTAAAAAAATTCACATGAGGTTTATACAAAAATATTAAGACAATCACAATCAACTTTCACTTTCTAAACCCTTTTTGTGACTACCTATAAGAAACACAAATCATAGTCCTATATAAATGAGTCACAAGATGAGGTTGATCATGATACCTATTTAAAAAAATTATATAACTTATTAATAAATTTTCCTATGATTTTATGAGGACTCTATTGTTTCAAATGCAATTTATGGATCCTTTTGTCACAAATACTCTGTGTTAGGGTTTCACATACTTATATGAACTTGAGAGCTATTAATTTAGTTTACATAGAGTGTATAAATTATTATTTTTTTATAAAAATTATAATAGGACATATATAATATATTATTACCTCTCTAACCATTCAAACTAGTCCATTTAATGTTTCACATGTATGACCAATGACTATAATGACTACAGGTATATAGAAATGGGGTATTTTAAAGGTTTCAACTACTTAGAGTTTGAATCAAGTGAAACTTAACCTAAATTTGAGTTATATCCTATTAATCCATGAAATAATAAAATGAATAAAATTAAATAAACCACCATTTCCCTTTATTTTACAATAAAATTATGTTTCCATTCACACATACTCTTGTTTACACTAGCAGACTATCAACAAGACTCTTTTTCATATCTTATCAATCATAATTCACTTTTGAATCATTATAAACACATGTAAGGATAAAAACATGTTGAAAATTAATTTTAATATAAAAAACATACCTTCAACACTAAATATTCTTACTTTATTAATCACTTCACATAGTCTTATTTACGATACATGCATAAAGGCCTTCTTGACTCCTCTCCCTACCTTAATGACATCATATTCCTCTTCTTGTACATATGAATAATTTTATTATTGATGTTTATGTATCCTATATTTACTAAAATAATACATAAACATAGGTTTCTTATTAATATATAATACATAAGTCTTCTCAATAATCTTCCCAAAATAGAATATGCTTGTTTTGCCTTCTCAACATAAGATTCTCCTCTTTGTAGATGATGATGAGGTGTTTGTTACATTTAAATGAGGATAAAAGGTATTTTAAATCATTATATTTAACTTATACAATAAATTTATCCTTTACAACTAACCACAAGTGCTTACAAGCCTTATTGGTAATTTGAATTTTTAAATATTAAGCTTTTGGCATGAAAGTGGTAATTATGAGAATCTAGCCATTTAGAACCTAGCTAAAAGACTTAACATGCTTCCTAGGATCTATAATAACCTTTAAAATGTTTATTGAATCATTATATGACTCTAAACATTTAAAATAAAACTCATCTTACTAATATAGACCATTATATACAAAGTTATTGATGCTCATACATCAATAGAGAACATGAGGATGAGGAAGATCGAGAAAGAGAGGGAGTGTAAGAAGACAATGTATAAGTAGATTAGGTAATTAAGAGTTCATAGATGTATATAATAGTATTCCATGGAGTAAAAACATGATTTTCATATAGTCATAGACATAACACAAGTTCAAGCTCTAATAAATATGTTGTTAGAGATACATATGATTTACCTTGGGAGCACGTATCCCCCAAGACTATTTTTTTTAGAATAATGGTAATTTAAATACCAATTTTTAATATGAGAAGTGGCAAGGATAATTCACAAAAAATATTCACTATAAAGGTATCAAGGCATAAAAGGTAACACGTTGTGAAGTTGCACATAGTTTTTCTAAACAACAGAAGAATAATATCCAAGAATTAGCATCAAAAGAGATAGATCCCATAATTATTGTGAAAATAAGGGAGTTAATCACACAAATTAATATCTTGAAAGAAGAGTAAAAATACAAGGATACATCAGAGACTATATCATCACCAAAATGAATAAGGATATAGAAGACACTAAAACCCTATGTATTCCCCTCAATTCCATAAAAGTTGAAAATACCAATCAATTATGATACCTATGATAAAATATAGTATGGTGGCTTGGTTAGGATCATTTATTAATTTGGCACCCTATGATGGGTCTACGGACCCAAAACAATACTTGCTCACATGTGACATGAAGTGATAGGCCAAATAAATTACCAATTATATGATAAAGAAGTGTGAACTAATTAGAGATATGTATGGTTATGTGATGGAAAAATATGTTAATCAAGTGGATCTATGACAATTAAATGATATAATTATCACAAAATTTATATCAAGAGATGTTCTAATCAAACTATACAAGATTTTAAAAAAATCTATCAGGAAGAAAAAGAGATTGTCTTTGAATATGATCATAGATTATCTAATGTGATGAATAAAGTGGAGTTTTATATAGAAGATAAAAAGAAAGTGTTTTGGTTTATATAAGGACAAAAAACAAGAATAGGGTTTGCCATTACTCAGACATAATTCAATACCAAGGTATATGTAAGAGAAGTTTTGAATAGTGTTGAATATTTCTAATAGTATGGTGATACTTCAAATTCAACTTCAAAAATAGATAAAACTCTAGAAACACTCTTGAGAAGGATGGATCAGTATCAAGAGGGAGGAGACAATTCTAAGTCTAGTTTATGGTGTATAGAGTGTGGTAAGGAAGGGCATTATAGAAATGAGAGCCCAATAATCAAAATAGAGTTCTATAAAATATACAAAGTGGTAGGGAATATGACATATCACTACCATATCCTTAAACAATGTCAATATTCCATAGACTCAATATTATAACTTTTTGAAGTCACCTAATCATGATAAAAATTATCTCTCTAAGAACTAAATTAGGATATTATGAAGAATGTGTTTACAGTCATTTCATAGTAAATAACTACTATGACTAAAATAATTCCCAATCCAAAAGTTAGCATAATAGTTATAACACAAAAGAGTGCACCATAGATTCCAAAGGGACCACAATATCAACCTATAGGTATGGCTAGTTGGACACCACCATCTCAAGTTTGGACAACTCCATCCCAAAACTAGACACATCTAGAATGCAATACCAATCTTCCTCTCAATGAAATCTTTTTTTTCCTAGGAACAATATATAAATTAGGTGATATCACTTCCTAAATACTAATATGATGGGTATGATTGCCTAAAAAAAGGGTGGGATGCACAGTAGGCTTTTAGGATATTTAGGACACAACTTTAAATGGTTAGGGATTATAACCAAATAGAGGAAGATGTAGAGGTGGATATAGGTGAGGATACGATGGTGGTACACAAGGAGGTGGGGGAAATAATTATAAATGACCTATAATTTAATGATAATTATGTAGAGAATTTAATCATGTATATAGGAATTGTATATAAAATCCTCAACAACAATCTTACTATGCCTATTGTAGAGATTTAGATCAACATGACATAAGAGTATTTTTGGTTTTGGATAAATAGTGAACCGATAAGGAAATAAGGAATGTGAATATAATTAATGCATAACCTAGAAAATATGCATTTAAATAACTAGTCACATAGAACAATATGTAGAACAAGTATTACCACCTCTACAAATGTCAAAAGATCATGGGATAAGAAATGTTTGGTAAGAAAAATATCCCAAACCAGTCACCAAGAAAGGACTAATGTGAGAAGATGCATAGATTTTGAAAATAATACAATAGCAAGAGACTACTAAAGATGATGTTGCAACTACAAATGCATATATTTATGGATAAATAGTGTGTATTATATGACTGGTGTTGTCATTGTATTGACACATTTAATGAAGTTACTTAGTATGCTGGATAATGAAGACATTTTATATAATATCACCAATCTGCTCCATAATTTATTATAATGTGCATAATAAAGCTAAAAACTAACAAATAAAATGATATGGTATGTTAAGATTTAAAAACCTTGGGATGTTGATTTTAGGATCAATATCAAGTTATCAGGGAATGAAATACCCAATGTAGTCTTTAATTTTGGTAGTAATTAACATGATCCCAATATCAACATGGGTAGCTATTGGGTGACCTAATCTAAGCTATATTCCTATCACTTTAATCCTTGTGGACTATAGATGATTTGAAACTATTTAACATATGAAGGATGTGGAAATAAAAGTCATAGAGTTTAGTATATGTGGTAAATTTTAAGTCATTGAGATGAAGATAGATGAGACTCACTACGTTACATTCATTAGAAACAAATGGGCATATGATGGTTAGATGACCATCAATATGGTGACGAATCAATTAGAGTCTCATCAGGGAGATAAGATTATAGTAATTCCACTAAATAAATGTGGTAAGAAACCATATTACATACCAAAAAAGTGTGATTCACCATATGTTTGTGGGTAAAGTAGCTAGATGAAATTGAATGGAGAAGATAAATAAAAAGCTCTACAAGCTACTAAATATAGTGTTGACCAAATTTAACTATTAGGTCAAATTGGGGCACCTATAGGTAAAAAATTGACTTTTAGGTGTTTTAGGGGTCTAATATAGATCTCACAAGGTGTTTATAGTTTGATTTATGTCATTTAACATTATAATAGCCTTGGTCTTAAGTCATTTTAGTCCTTTTAGTCATTTTGAAGTCAAAAAACGTGCATTTAATGAGTTATATAGATTTATTTGAAAGTTTTAAGGTTAATAAAGATGATTTGACATATTGTGTGTCCTAATAGGTCTTAATTAACTAAAACCAAACGAAAAGTGGTAGGTTCCTCAAAAAAAGGATAGTTTTCTTAAGAAAAAAGGTGAGTTTAGCACTTGTACAGCCCATGGGGAAGTGTGCCACATGGGATAAGATCATGGCATGTCTATTTAGCTTCCCCAAGATTATTTCCACATTTTAAGTACTTTGAAATTGCCATATTTTCCCAAAATCATTCTACTTTTTTATCACCCTTATTTGTAAGCAAAAGCAATATATATGTTTGTACTTAGTATGACCATCATAAGAGGTTTTAGACCAAACACCTTGGGAAGGTTTTATTAAACATAGATACCTTCATTTCCATATAAATATTTTTAATAATGATTTCCTATGCTTCATGAACCATCCTTATGAAGTTGACTACACTTTTTTGATTGTTATTCCATGCACCCTATAGGTTTTGCTTCATTTTGGTCAAATACATACAAACCAATTGGTTATTTTGACTCAAATATATGAATTATATCTTATAATATTATTTTTATTATTATTTTCATGTTTTAAAGTGTTTGGATAGGTCAAGTACATCAAGGTTACAAGAGAACCATCTTTTTGTGTGTTTGGTAGGTTTCTACTATTTACAATAACTTCATGCTTTGGTAATGGTTTTAGAAGGTGGATATTGGTTCATCATCATGTTTTTAAAGTCATATCAATCCCATAACCTTTAAATTTTATTCTCAAAATAAACATTCTCCTTGAAGTTACAATCACAACCACACATACAACTAGTCTGCCTTATGACTATCATATACAGTTAGCCAGGTTCTTGCAAGTGATTTTAAAGTTGAAATGGATGTTTTGGAACTGGTATTAATATCTCACTAATTTAAATTATGAATTTTAAGGTTTTAAATTGAGTTTGGGTTGTTATTTAAACCATTCATTTACCCTTGTTGCTTTGTTCTGTACTCACTACCTACATATAACTCATCTACATCTATAGGAGCCTCCATGATGACATCATGCTATGATAGGAGATTAAAATGTGGTGTCAATATATTTGAGACATGAGGAGTGAATTTTGGATATTTTTTTTCATTCACAACTCAATATATAGTCAAATCAATGCATATTATTCACATTCGCATATATTGTCTACATATTTGACAATGTCTACCTACATGATTTATTGGCAGAGAAGTAAGGGCATTTAATGAAGGGATTTGAACAATTTGGAATATATATTAAATTTATAGTAGTAATTTTTTATCATGGAAGACATAATTTTATGTGTCAAGTTGATAAATATAAGTGAAAACCATGTTCAAGGAGATGACTATAGGTTCAAGACCATTTGTCCCTAAATTGAGAAAATAGAAATCCTAGAGTGTTTTGGGAATAACATATGACATGGATACATGAGATTTTTGGGAATACTAATGGGTTGGTTTTTTAACCTCTAGAATGGATAATAACCATACAAATTTGTAAGGGTAGAAAGTTAATGGTGATTAGTTTTTTGGGGTCCTAAAATTGCCTACAAATTACTAAAATCCTACAATATCATCCACAAAATTTTGAGCTTGAGCAACCTTTGTTTGAAAGTTGATAATATAAACCACATATTCACACTTTAATGGTTCCAATTGGTTTTCATGAAGATTTTATGATCCAATGATCACCTAATAGGTTAGGATACTATGTTTAGAACCCTATACACACCTATAGTCCATAAAAATGGCCTAAAAAGATGCATCTATAGGTAGTATAGGTTTCAAGTTTGAAAGGTAGCTCCTTCTTGCATGTATGGGTGTTAGTCATGTTTATTAATTTGGAAATTTATTAGAGGTTTATTAAAATTTTTAAATTGTCTCAATAAGCAACCATGATGATTTTCCAAGATCCATAAATACTTTCAAATCATCCACCTACAACTTTCCTATAGGTGCCTATGGAGTTCTTAAGATGAACTTACAAGATTATAAGCCTATAAAAACAATCACCTACCTTGAAAGATTTTTTTTTAATTAAATTATTTAAAATGGTTATCCAAAATATCATAACACCTTTTAATATAAGAGTGTCCACCTATAGGTCTTGAAACTCCCATACACTCAGCTGAGGATGATTGAGACAAGCAGTGAGATGAGAAATGTGCCTAAGTGATGATATAAGGTCACTCATGGTGAGATAATGATTAAAAATAAATTTTATATGGTAATGGAAGATATATGATAGGTAATATACACTATTTTCAAGCATAATCATGAATTTTCACCTATAGGAAAGAAAAGACTTAGTCAAAAGTTGACCCCAGTCTAGGATGATCATGGTAAAACATGAACAATCATAGTTTGGAAAAAGGCCAAATAGTATACATTATCAAAAATTTTATCCCAAGTCAGGTAATAATTTCCCATGGATCTATCATAGTGGATTTTTAACAAATAAAGGACTCTAATATTGCATAACATAGTCCACTTAGGAGAAGCTTGTGCACAATCTATTTCTTAATAGTCTGCCTTGGAAATATAAGGAGTTTGGGAGGAAAATATATTGATAAAAGCCTAAAAATTAGTATATATGGTATCCATTACTTAATAAACCTCTCAAATCTTTATTTTTTTTGATAAAATAAGGAGAGTGCCCTTTATTTTATTTCAAATAGAGTGCACTCGCTTTATGCATGAAACCCTGACAATTTTGGGAAAAGGTGACAAAGGGAATCTTAAGGAGTTGAATGAAACCTTAAATTAAGTTTTTTAATCTGTAAAACACCTATATAAATAATTAAAAAATTTCACATATAGGATAAAGCCAATGGGATGATTTGGACCATCAAGTTTACAAGCATGCCTACTAGGTAGGTTTTGGCCTAGTGCCCAAATGAAGGGTCACTCACACTTATGGACCTAATTATTATTTATAACTTTTTGAGACATTTTTATGAGGAAAAAATATAAATTTTTAATATATTTAGATGGAAATAAAACATTATGAGATCCATTTTGAGCTTCAAGGACACTTAAGCCTATTTGACATAGTTAGGTCTAGTTTTCAAATGCAAGGTCAAATTCAATTATAGCCTTATATATGAATTTAAAACTATTATATAATTTTTTTAGGGTTAATAAAAAGTTAATAAAGATTTTTTATGACAAATAATCCATTTTTGAGCTCAAAACTAACTGAAAAATGTAGGAATTGTAAAAACAAGCTCGATAGCCTAGTTTTAGATCTCATATCTTTCATGAGGCCTTGCATGGATTCAAAAAGATTTTATAGGTGTTATAAAGGTCCTTGAAAATCATCATTATGTAATTTTTTTCAATTTAGATGTTAGATATTTATAAACAAAGATGAAGAGTCAAAATAATCCTAAAACCTTTGCAAACCCTCAATCAAAACCTGATTGAAGAAATGAAGCTAGAGATGAATTCCAATGGAATATTTTGATCATAAAATTTATTTTATATTTTATAAGACTCACTAAGGATCCATCCCATACTTTTTATCTATATAGACTTGTATGGACAGGGTATAAAAGAGGCTTTTCTTGATAGTTTTTTGCATTATGTAGGCTATAAGAGGAGTTTGAAGATAAAATAAATTTTGGATGGAATATTTGGAATTTTCCTAACTCCATATTGTCATTTAATTCCAATAAAAAACTCCTAAGTGTCTAAAAATATATCTCATCTTAGCCAGTCAAAACTGGCATAGTGGACAAGCTAGTGAGAAGGTGTCCTTAATGATTATGAAGCCATGGAAGGTATTTAAAATTATAATAAAATTACTCCCAAGTATTTTCATGTAAAAATTAATCCAAATTTGTGGCCAAGTGTGCAAGGTGCATGAATGAGGATTTTTTTGAACTGTAGATGATGATAGCTCATTTTGGGAAATTTAAAGATGACCAAGCCTATAACTAATGTATGGAGAGGAATTTTTGATATCCTTTCCCTTATTTTAAATCATCATACCTATCTATAATAATTTTTGGGATGTTAAAATAGGTCCAAATAATGAAGGTAGTTTTTTGAGCCAGAATGAGGAGTTTCATGCCACTTTTCATTAGTTTTATGACTTGGATGGACACTTGTATCTTATAAAATTGTATGGTTCATCCCATATCCTATTCTCATTCAAAATTAAATTATTCTCTTATCTTGAAAATTTTATTTGTAACCTTTAGAATTCTCTCTTCTTATCTCTCTCTCTCAAGTTCTATAAGAACTAGCCATTTTGGCCATTGTAACTTATGCTCCACCTGAGAATGGAGAAGATTTACTAATTTTCATACCATTTGATCAATAATAATACTTATTTTTACCTCTTCATTACTTTTTATAAGTGTGTTTGACTTTGATGATGAATCTTGCTTAGTGAAGACTATGGATTCCTTAGCATGTTGTCTCTTTTTTTCACCCTATTTATAGTTAGAAAACTTCTTCTAGGGCATGTGGAGTATTATAGGAAATTTCAAGGATTGAGTGAGTTATTATATTAATTATTTACATTTAATTCCTCTTTTCTATTCCTTATATCTTTTCACATTCATCCATAACCTCATAATGTAACATAGATGCGAGAAGATGCAGATTGGAAAAGTGTATGTTTAGTTTGTCCCTTGGTTTCATGTGTAACATGTAGTTGGTTTGAAGTCATCATCTTATTTGGTGTATAACCTACCTTAGATTATTTTTCTTTCATTTATCTCTCTACCTTTTCCCTCCCAAAATTTAGGTGTAATTTCAATCCAAAGTGGTACATCAAGGGAGGTATCCCTATCTAGAGATTCACCTCATCCTTAGGCTACCCACAATCCTAGAGGTGTTTCTATTGTGACACATGGATGAGGAGAGCTTAGGAATCTCCTAAAAGAGTTAAAATCCATGTGAAAATGGTTTTTGGCATGCCTAGTGGGACTTTTGGTCCAAGAGGTTGAAAGATTTTTGGTGTTGTCTTTCAATAATCAGCCTTTGGAGGTATCTATACAAGCATCAATGGCAACTCTAAAGTTATATCAGTTGGTCAAGCAGTGAAAGTTATCCTTGGAATTTTTTTGGTAACATTTTCCTTTGTTTTATTTATTTCAATTAAATTTCATGGATGACTTGATGTTGAGTTTTTTTACACAAGTTGGTGAGACATTTCAAGCTTATGGCATTCCCTATCAATAAGAACAAGTTCTTGTTCAGACTTGTCATGATTCTTACCAGATTCAATATGAAATTAATCAACTAAAATATGATCCTTATTAGTATTTTCATGAAGTTTATCAGTCCTATATCCAGCCTTCTCAATGCCTTACTTCCCCTAGTCAACCTAGCCACTTCTTAAGTCAATCCATTTCCACCTTCAAGAAAATATTTTTGGGCTATCAGAGGTATATGTTAGGTATTAGCACACAAATGGGATGTGGTCAAGATTTTACTATTAATATGATGAGACATGCATTATATTTGGTCAAAAGAGATTGGGTACCTATTGAGAGAGCCAATTGGTAAAGGTTCACAAGTGAGATGCTTGATGTGAGTGGCCTAGTTTCTTATTTAAAGGATAGGATAGGAGTTCATGAAAGGCAACCTCACCAAACATATCAACCTTCATATCTACTTCCCCAAGTTTCCTATCAGCCATATGTGATCCCTAATTATGATCCCAATAAAGGATATCAAAGTCATCCTTCTCCCAATCAATTGGAAGAGAGAGTTGAAAGGAGAAACCTTATTTTTTAAGCCAATCTTGACAGGAAAATTGAGTTGGCTAAAATGAATTTGCAAAAATCCATGTTGGCATCAAATTAATTTGAATTCAATCCCTAATTATCCTCTCACATTCCATCCCTACCACCTCAAAAGGAGATTTATAATCCTAACAATCTAAACTGGAATAAGATAGTGGAGTCATGGGGAAAGAGAGAGGAGAAAAGTCTTGATATTGAGTGTGAAGTTGAGAAGGATATTGATCCTATGCATACCCCTCCCATCCTTACTCAATACAATAATTAAAATCTTAACATCCTAAGTTGGAGTAATATAGTGGAATCATGGGGAAAGAAAGAAGATAAAAGCATTGTTAAGAAGTGTGAAGTTGAGAATGAAGTTGATCCTTTGTAAGTCCCTCCCACCCTTTCTCAAGAAACCTATTATACTCCTCTTATAATAATTATTCTCATGATGATGATTATTAATTTTAAGAAAGAATTTTATAATACAATCTATAAAATAAAATTGAGGAGTTGGATTCAAGCATGAAGTTGTTAAGTCAAGGTGTGATGGAAGGTTTAAACCCAAAAGAAGATCCTATTCCTAAACACACCCCATATAACCTCCCTAAATAAAATGTTAAATAAAAATTAGATTTGAATGAAGTGATTTTAAATAGTAAGGATAACCAAGCTATCTTAGCCCAAGGTCTGTCTCTCCTTCCCCAAAAACAACCAAAAGAACCTCTTACTTTTTATTCTCAACCTAATTTTGAGCTATGTGTTCCACCTACACCAACTAGTTCCTTATGTACTCATATCATCACCCTTTGAATTGGTGGACCTATGGTATGGGAACCTAAATAGGAGTACTTGGTTGAGTAAAATTCATATATCTTTCTTGAGGAAAATATAACTCCTTGGCAGCCTCATTAGGCTAGGTCACTAGATTTCAAGATGCCTACTCTTGGCATCACCATGAAGGCAATGGAGGATCTTGAAACCATTGAGAAGTAAAATCAGATTATGATAGATGAGATATAACTTGAGATACCTCAATAGGTCCTAATTATGGAATAAGAGGTGAGTCCTTGTGTTGAGTAATCTTATTTGGTTGATGGTGACGAATGCCTTCCCTACGTTGAAGAGGAAATCTTGGATGAAGTCTT
Organism: Torreya grandis; assembly: GCA_037957365.1. Taxonomy (NCBI): domain Eukaryota; kingdom Viridiplantae; phylum Streptophyta; class Pinopsida; order Cupressales; family Taxaceae; genus Torreya; species Torreya grandis. The sequence goes on from JARHVA010004279.1 coordinate 907,347, forward strand.
TTTGGGTTTTAAGGAAGAATATGAAGGATATTATATTGTTATTCCCATTCATGATGTTGATCAAAAAGAGGAGGAATTGTGGTAGTATTTTTAAAACATTTTTAATGAGTTTGAGTCTCTCAAGGGGTCTACTATTTCATTGGAGCTGATTACAAGTGATGATAAAAATGACATTGTCCAATATATCATAGATTAACAAGATGATATTGTACAACATTTAATATATTAATAATATCAAACTCCACATCAGCCTTTGGAGGTCAAGATAAGCTTATATTAGACTCAATTTTCTAAGGAACATGAAATAATTCTTTTTGAAACCATGCCTAAAAATAAGATGAAAGTTGATCATGAGATAAAGAGTATGCAAAAATATGAGGTATGTGTCCAAAACCAAGATGGATAATTTTACCTTGGATACCTATTTTAAGATGTTATACTTGAGAGCATAACAAGTGAGCTGCCAAAAAGTAGGTATGGTTTAACAAGTGTTCAATCCAAAGAGCAACATGCTTGGAATCATGATCCATCTCATGAAGAAAGAGATGCAATAAATTTTCCTTTTGACCATAGAAAGGGAGGTATTCTTGATTGTTAATTTTATATAGTTGTTTTCTTCCTATTTTTCCTAAGTGCCTTGAGCACAGGTATGTGTCTTCTTAGCTTGTTTGCTTTGTTTGGTGTATGTACTTTATTTTGTGTGGTTGAGGTGGTCAAGTGGTCTTATTTTGATCAAATACTTGTGGTTAATGGTCAAATATTTATTTATTTTTTTAAATTTAGATGACTCCTTGAGCCTAATGGACTGATAAGGTTACTAGTCTAGTTAGTATAGCAGACATACTACCCCTATGAGTCACTAATTTATTGACAAAAATTGTGGTAGTTATATGTAAAAATTTGACTTTTAAGTGTTTTTAGGGGTCTAAAATATATGTCACAAGGTGTTTTATAGGTTGATTGATATCATTTAATGTTATACTAGCCTTGGTCCTTAGTTATTTTAGTCTTTTTAGTCATTTTGGGTCATTTCAAGGTTAAAAAAGGTGCATTTAATGAGTTTTAATAATTTATTGGTAATTTTTAAGGTTTTAGAAGATGTCACATCCCATGTGTCCTAATAGGTCTTAATTAACTGAAACCAACTGAACAGTGGCAGGCTCAAAAAAGGTGAGTTTAGCACTTGTATAACCCATGGGGAAGTGTGCCAAATGGGAGAAGATCATGGTATGTATCTTAAAATTACCCAATATTATTTACACTTTTTAAGTTCTTTGTAAGTGCCATTTTTGGCCCAAAACCATTCTACTCTTTTTTCACCCTTCTTGGCAAGCAAAAATAGTCTTCAAGTTTGTACTTGGTATGACCAGTAGATGAGGTTTCAAACCAAATTACTTGGGGAGGATGTATTATACTCATATAAATTAATTTCCATATAATTATTTTTAGTAATGGTGGTATGTGATTCATGAACCATCCTCATCAAGTTGATTGTAATTTTCTACTTATTATTTCATGCACCCTATAGGTTTTACTCCATTTTGGCCAAATATGTATTAAATAATTTGTGATGTTGAGTAAAATATATTTGGGATATCTTATAATATGCTTACCATTTTTATTTTAATGTTTCAAAGTGTTTTTATAGGTCAAGTACATCAAGGTTACAATAGAAGCATCTTTCTATGTGGTTGGCAAGTTTTTACTATTTACAGTACCTTCGTGCTTTGGTAATGGTTTTATAAGGTGTATATTGGTTCATAATAATTTTTTAAAAGTAACATAAATCACATAACTTTTAAATTTTATTCTCCAAATAAAAATTTTCTTTGAATTTATAATCACAACCACACATACAACTAGTATGTCTTATGACTATCATATACAGTCAACCAAGTGATTACAAGTAATTTCTATGTTGAAAGGGATGTTTTGGAATTGGTATTAATATATATTTGAATTAAATTATTAATTTTAAGTTTTGAATTTGAGTTTGGGTTGTTATTTAAACCATTCATCTACCCTTGTAAACTCCATTCTGCACTCATTGCCTAGATACAACCCATATGCATTTATAGGAGCCTCCATGATGGCATCCTGATATGATCTTTAGAAGTGGTGTCAATATATTTGAGACATGAGGAGTTAAATTTGAAAATTTATTTTGGTTCACAACTCAATAATTACTCAAATCAATGCATATTATTCACATTTGCATATATTGTCTATAGATTTGACAATGTCCACCAATATGATTTGTTGGTATAAAACTAAGGGCATTTGATGAAGGGATTTGAACAAGTTGAAAACTCTCTTTAAGTTATATCATTCATTTTTTAGCATGGTATACCTACTTTTATGTGTCAAGTTGATAAATATAAGTGAAAACCATGTTCAAGGAGATGACTGTAGGTTCAGGACCCTTTGCCCCTAAATTGAGAAAACATATATCCTAGAGTGTTTTGGGAATAACATATGACATGGCTACATGAAATTTTAGGGAATCATAATGGCTTTTTTTTTTAACCTATATCATGAAGAATCACCTTGAAAATTTTTAAGGGAAGAGAGCTAATGGAGGTTGGTTTTTTAGAGTCCCAAAATTGCCTACAAAACACTAAAATCCTATAATATCATCTACAAAATTTTGAGTTTGAGCAACCTTTATTTTTAAGTTGATAAGATAGAACAAATATTCACACATTAATGTCTCCAATTGGCTTTCATGGATCTTTTATGATCCAATGATCACCTAAGTGGTTATGATACTATGTTTAGACCCCTATAAACACCTACAATCTATACAAATTGTAGACACCGAAATCGTGTCTACTCCCTTGGTCATCCTCCCCTTTTCTCCCCCTTGGTCCTCTTAACCACTCCTAACCTATGTCTTATTAATTTGAAATAATTATCTTATTTTAAGTTAATAATTCTCTCTCCCTTGCCACCTCACCAACCTTGGATACCCTTCTTTAGATTCCCTTCATTCCCCACATGGCCAATATTAATGCCTAGACCCACATTCCAACTTCTCCCCTTTAACCTCTCGCCCATTTTAATCACCTTCGACCGTTTCTTCTTTGGGCTCACTGACCCGGCAGTTGGGAAAATGGACGAAAGGCTATTTTTAGCCTTTTTCCTGCCTTCTAGCCACTGACGTCGGTCAACTATCGACCGACGTCGGTGATATTGCCAGCGTCAATTTCATTCATAATGGTTTTCTATGTCCGTTATCCTCCTTGGCCCCTACTCTTCATCTGACTCTGGAATCTTTCAATCTAATCAATCAATCCACCAACCTTTAGACCTCTCTCTCTCTCTCTCTCTGACACATAGCAAGCTACAATAACCATAGGTACTCTGCATCAGCTTCCACCAGTAACAGGGCCTTCACACCAGCAACACCAGCAATAGGCACAACTAGTCTGCAACATCTATTCTCCAGCAGGTATGAGGTAAGTATCTCTACTATTTTCATTTTAGTATTTTCTTTTAATTCATCTGTCATTCAGCCTACTACCCATTTTCAGCCTCTCCTACCTAGACCCCTTCCAGACCTGCTCTTCCTAGAGACGTTGAAAGGCCTCCTCTACCCATTTGTCCTTTTTGACATTCTATCCATTATCCCAGACCTCTGCATAAACTCTCAGACCCTTAACCAGACCCAAAATCCTTCTCAGACCCATCCACAAACCATAAACCTATCTAGACCTGACCAAACTTCATCCAAAGCCTACTACCCCGATTGACACTAACCGCAGAGACCACTACCCCCACTGACGTCGATAGACTAACCGACATCGGCAGACCTTTATGAACTGACGCCGGTGACTGTGACCAGGCCAATAACAACATTCAGGTAAGTATTTGCTTCCATTTACTTTTCAGTCTTCAATCATTTTAGTCTTTCTATCATTCTATTCTTTATCAAACATTATTTCTATCAGTCAGTGGGTTGACATCCCTTAAGGAAGTCATTTTAATTTTGGGATCAAGCTTTTGCTTGGCAGCCCACCATCTCCTCATCTAACGCCTTTTCATGTTTTAGTCTCTTTCCTTTTCAGGTGTCATCCTCCATAACCAAAGAGGAGTTCTCATGACGTCTAGATAAACAGTGCGCAGACTTCATCCAGGTACATACAAGCCTTAGACCATTTCTTTTAGTTTCTTATTCTCTCCTTGAATGTGAAAGCGAAAATAGCATAGAAACATTCTGGCATGCCTAGTGGGACCTTAGGGTCTCCCTTGGGTTCCTTTTCTTTCTGTTCATATAGGTGCATTAGGATTCTCCTTTTCATCTCTTTCTTCTATCTTCCAAACGACATGATAAGTGGGATTAAAAATAACCTTTCTTTCTTTTCTTACATTTCATAGACTAGTAAAAAATCATGTTCTTCAACCCTTTCTCAACTTGTCTTCATACGAATTAACATTTTGACTTGGGCTTAAAACATGCTGCATTTCATTTATGCTTGCTTGCATTTCTTAGTCCACATCTAGTAATTAAACCGCATCATGGATTAATCACACTTATGTTACACAACCGAATCACCTGCACAAATCAAACATCAAACTTACTTGAGATAAGGCCCGACTAGGATTTCATCACCTAGTAGATACCTTACCCCTCCCTGGCAATCTCACTTGGATTTCACCACCAAGGGGAAAGCCCACTCCATTCTCTGGTGGAGGATAATCTCTAGGGAAGGTATAGTTTGGCTAAGCGAGACCAGCTTACCACTGGGCTCATGAAGTGAGGGGAGCTTGCTCCTTAGCACCAGGCCACATACCGAACCTAACCCAGACTCTTGAGCACCTAAACAAACCTGAAACCATCCATAGACTACCTCTTCTAAGACCCATTCTGATAGCCAACCTCCCAAACATCACTTTAAGGCATAAGCCACAAGATTCTAAAAGTTGATTCTTAGGATCTAACGCTTAGGGTCCGCCTATCTCCATCTCTATTTTTCTATTCCTATCTGCTTGTTTGAGCTTATGAGGATGTTCTTCATTTTTTCCAAAAACTCTCAAATCTTTTGAGTTTTTGGAAAACACAGTCACCGACATCAGTTTTATCACCGACGTCAGCAACCCTTCCTTGCTGGCATCAGTTATCTGACCGATGTCAGCCATCTGATATCACTAACATTAGTTTTTTAACTGACGTCGATCACTGTCACAATCCTTTTTTCAAAACAACAGCCTAAAACTTGACCCCTTTTTCTGCCAAAACCACATTTTGAGTTTTTGAAACTGAAAAAACATAGTTTCTGAAACTTGACCCTTCTTGCCTTGAATGGTCTTGACACGCAGTCAAACCAAGGCTTTTGTTGACCACGCGAGGCATCAACTGCTTCCATCTTCCCCGTCCATAACTAGTCCTATAATGGAGTTCCACTCAGAGACTGAAAGAACTCCTACTCAACCGACCCCAACTCAGACCCCCATTGTCCTTGAAGGGGACCAAGATTTCAAAAGATTCTTAGACCTCAATGTCAAATCCCTCCAAAACTATCTCGCAAGAAACCAAATGTGGGACCTTTCAGTCGCAACGACAATGACATCGACGTCATCCACCACCCAACCCATCATGACTCAACCTACTGTCTCGACCAGTCACTCAACCATGGCCAATACGCAAAGTTTGGCCTCCCCATATATTTTTGAACCTACCTCCATCAGGGTTTCATTACCCCCTCAATCACACATAATTCAACCAAGTTCTACACCATACTAAAACTTTATTGTCTTGACCTCCCCCACTCTTACACCTATACAAGCAGGAGTGACAACCTATCCTTTTACTAGTGCCACCACTCAACCACCTATGGTGGTATCTAGTCAACTTTTGTCCTCCAACTTCATGGCACGAGCCCCTTTGACCATGACATCTATCCCTATGACACACTACCCATATGTTGTGCCTACACAAGCACAACCAAGTACGTCATACGCCTCTTCGACCACCTTCTAGGTACCCTATAACCTAGGGGGTGCCCCACCTACCAATCCATCAGTAGACATAATCAAAATGCTGATGGACAAAATGTCTAGTCTTGAGACCTCTATTTCTGGTTCACACAATGTCCTTTCCTATGACCAAATTTGCAACGAACCCATTCATCCTTCTGTGCCCATCTGACCATACCTCAACCAGTGGGAACTCCCTAAATTCACTCTCTTTCAGAGTAAGGAGGACCTACAATAGCACCTATGAGCATCCAGACACGCTTGTTATCTCATAGCCCATGACGATGCGTTACTTCTATGCACGTTCCCCATGTCACTTTCTGGCCCCGCCCTTGACTTGTATAGCTCTCTTACCAGACATTCTATCTTTTCATTGGCTCAACTCATCCAATTATTTCTCGACCATTTTTCTATCAACATCACCAAATAAGTCTCAATCACAGACCTCTATTCCATCAGGCAATTTGACGATGAATCCATAGTTGATTTTGTCGCCCGTTGGAGAGGCCTGATCAACTAGCTCTCCTTCTCCTTGCCTCAACCTGAGCTCATCGATCTCTTTTCTCAAGCATGTGCCAGGCACATCTCTTCTACCTTGTGGATTCAAACATTCCGCACTTTCGACGAAGCTTTCACCATGGCAAGAAAGCTTGAACTCTGTGCCATCGATGAAAATAAGGTCAAATTGCATAATAACAATGCAAAATCTAATGACCCTTCTTCGTCTAAACCTTCTTCTACCCACTCCCAATCCAAGGGGTCAGCAAACACTGTCATCTTTAGACCATCATCTTCAACACTAACCAACTGACCTCAATTTTCAACATCAGACTACATCAATAAACACTTCCAACGACGATCCATACAACGTCAATACACTCCAATTGGAGAGTCATATGCCTCTATCTTGGATAAACTTGTCAAGCAGGGGGTCCTTAATATCCCTTCAATCCGACCACTTCAATTCGACCCCTCAACACCTATCCCTACATGGTACAAGGAGAATGACTTTTACAACTATCACTGTGTCAAAGGCCATGACACGGATAACTGTCAAACCTTCAAAAACATTGTCCAGGACATGCTAGACAAGGGTGATCTCATCTTGGACAACCTAAACACCCCACCCAACAAACACCTTGACATCTTCAAACAACCCTTTCCTAATCACCCACCTACTCAAAACAATGTCCAGACCATGACCAATGACCCTCAAGACCATGATATACACACGGTTGACACTGTCTTTTCTCTTGTCCCTGACCAACCTCCTTCATAGGTGGAAGACCCTTCTTCCCCTTTTCCTCCTCCACAAGATGAAGAATTTTCTTCTCCTATTAGTCCTCCATCAACCTCTCTAATATTGGAGGATGCTTTGATGGCACCCACACCGGCTACCTCACCCTCATCCTTTTTGTCATCAATGGGGGATCATACATTCCCCACGCCTAGACCACACATCGATACCATGACCATTCCTACGCTCTATCCAACTGTAGAGCCACACTCTCCTATTTCTTCTCCACCAAGAGAAGAACCAGTCTCTTCACCCATTTCGATTGAGGAAGACCCAGTCATAGTTTTCTCTTGCCCTTTGCCTGAGATTGTTACATCTCACTCACTTCCGTCCACATCCGAACCCAAACCCATATCTAACCTCACCTCGTACAATAGTGGCCCTCACCCCAAATCAAAGAGAGCCACTAAACCACACCGAGGGATTCCTCCCCCACCTTCATCATTACCTTCAATTTTGGGCCCACATCTATCCACTTTAATAGGGGTGCTTCCTACCCCCATACCTCACAGAGGCAAGTCACCTCCATTACTCCCTCAATCCATCAGACATATATTTCTTCCAAAACATCCAACACTTATCACCACCAAAGTACGATCTCCACATGTGATTACACCACCCACAAAAATGATGGTATGACCAACACCTCGTATGCCTCTCAAACCAAAGTCCTTAACCCCCACTGTAACAATACACACAGACCCATTAGCAGGTTCTTATGCCCTACTGTTACAGCAATTGTTGCAGTCTTCTCGCATCAATCTCCTACCTCTTAAACCATATCAATCCCTCAGACCAAAACCACCCTAGTTCGATGACACTCAGATTTGTGCATATCATCGCATGCTTGGGCACAACATTGAGCATTGTTGTGCCCTCAAGGTTGTCATTCACCAATGTTTGGAGAAAGACACCCTTCTTCTTGACCACACTATCAACAAACCTTCAACACTGCCCCACTCATCAACTCTCGGATCAAGACCATCTTGGTTCAACAACTCTAAATTTTGCCATTATCATCACACTCTGGGACATGACACTGAGCATTGTTTTGCTCTTAAATCTGTCATTCATCAACACCAGAAAAAGGATACCCTTCTCATCAAGGATCCTCTTGACCACCCCTTCGACAAATCATCAACACCGACCCATGCTTCTCAAACCTCATCACTTAAATCGGGATCTCCACGCCAGATTATGGTCCCTTTGCCACCTTTAACCCCCTTATTCGACATCAACACAGTCAATTTGACCACCAATCCTCAACTGACCTTGACCAATCTATCAAACATTCTCCCTATCTGCTAGGGGAATTCAACCTTCATCCAAGCCTCGACCAACCTTTCAACCCAGTCTTGACCAAATATCAATCACTCTTTTAATCCTAAACCTCGACCAAGCCTCGACTATGCCTCGACCAAACAAGCATCAACCTGACCTTGACCAAACATTCAATCCAACCTCAACCAGACCTCAATCAAACCTTGATCAAATATCAACCAATTTCTTTAGCATCGACCCCACACATCGACCAAACATCAACCAACTGCTTCAACATCAATCAACATGTGACCAATTTGGAATGAAGCAAATGGGGTGAGTTTGCTCCTAATTGATTTAGACCTTACATCATAACACAAGCATAGGTCAGGACTTTGTCAGTTATGCCTTACATCTTAGACCAATCCACTGTTAGTCAAGTAATTATTCATTTGACGTTTAACTTGAGCTCGATCCCTTGAGCAATCTCTGTCACCGTCATTCTTATCTCCTTCAACCCCCAATCCTAACCCTTTTATCAAGCATGAATGATTCATCCTAATAAAAGGGAAACCTTCTAAACCTCTATAGTCAAGTCCATGACCAAAAGTCCAGTCAACAAAAAAAAATCAAAACTATAAAAATGGGATGCATATTCCAAGGTCATATAAACTATAAATGTAGACTACTCCCTCAAAAGACAGCTACATCATCATTGTTATATTTACTATACTACTCCCTTGAAGGATAGCTAGGCCAAAGTCATATCAAAAACATATAAAGCAGAATATAGACCACTCCCTCGAAGGATGGCTATGCATAAATTTTGCTACATACACAACACTATCTCTGAAGCTTCCCGCATCGATCAGCTTCACAACATGACCACCAAGCAAGACAACATCCCCTCGTAGGCTTCCTGCATCGATCAGTCTGCACCCTCAAAAAAAAGAAAAACCTGACTGACAACCTTTAGAGTCATGGACTTGTCTATAGTCATTCTCGGGGTCACCTACAAAAGGGGAAAAGTTGTTCCTGCCAAAAAGGGTTCCCCCTTCCATCCATCTCATATCATCAAACCTATCACCCCTGCATACTCAAGGGATTTTGAGCTCACTTAACGTCAAGTGATTCGATTGCTTCTCTAAACACAACCACTGGTCAATGATGTAATACATGAACGGGGCTTTTGTTCTAACAACCTCTATCCATGCCATCATTTTGGTCTTTGTCAATGAAAGAGCAATTTGTCTTTCTTTCCTTTTTACACTTTGGTCACATTCAAACTTCATCATTTGTCAAATCCAACTCAACCCAATCTCTTTTCAGACCAACATCATCATAGTCCATTTCATATAGTTTCTATGGACACCAATACACATGGAAACTATCAACCAGCCTCCATTTATGTTAAGCATAAACCAATACTTACTGAAGCATATATAGACCTCAATTCATTTTTAGCATACATCCATCATGAATATGGAAAATTTCTAGGGATGACAGACCCCTTGACCAATGTTACAGAATACACCATTTGGAAAAGGCTGTAACATCATCTTAACCTCATCATTCATCATGACCAAGACCAATCATCGACCATTTTGCCTCTTTATCCGAACTACATTGGTCTGAGGCCCTAAGACTGGGGCTATGTAGGCAACACTCAGATGACACGACTGTCTTTTGGGGTTAGCTCAAACACCCTCATTTGTTCATCTCCTTGATGGACAAACCATTCTATCCTTCGACCATGACCTTGACCTTGACCAAGACCATCGACCTCTTTGACCCCTCTATCTGAACTACATTGGTTTGAGGCCCTAAGATTGGGGCTATGTAGGCAGCACTCAGATGACATGATGTCTTCTGAGGTTAGCTCAACCACCCTCATTTTTTCATCTCCTTGATGGACAAACCTTCTTTCCTTTGACCAATCCTTTGACCTTTGACCATGACCTTGACCATAACCATAGCCAATCATCACTCACTTTGACTCTTCATCTGAACTACATTGGTCTGAGTCCCTAAGACAGGGGCTATGTAGGCAGCACTCAGTTGACACGACATCCTCTAGGGTTAGCTTGACCACCCTTGTTTGTTCATCTCTTTGATGGACACACCCTTCTCCAATCCATGACCTTGACCTTGACCAAGACCAATTTCATTACTTTGACCATTCCTCCCTTTTAGGGAGAACTACATTGGCTTGAGGCCCTTCTAACAGGGGCTATATAGGCAGCACTCAGTTGACACGGGGTCTTCTAAGGTTAGCTCAGCCATTCCTTCATCCATCCACCTCGACCAATGACCATGGAGATCACGCCTATCTCTTCCAACCCTGACCACTTCCAAGATGACTTTTGTTTTTGCATGTATGCTACCTCATGAATGGTTAGCAAAATTGTGCGCAGACTATTTTTGACCCTCACAAGTATAAGATCGCAAGCCGGTTGATCCCCACTACTTGTGACATTTTCATGTTTTCTAGGAGCACTTCCTAAGCCTGGGATACTTAGAACATGATGACCATTGGAGCTTCAGCTTAGATTGAATAACCCGATCAGCTACGACTAATGCTGGGGCTCAGTTATTTCAATTTTGGCACTCCTCGAACCTTGACCTGTGACACTTTGACCTAACCATCTCATGAAATGGTATACGTGCAATCACAATTATTATAGCATTCACACTCACCATTTTTCATCCATCTCTCTATCAAATTAGCACCCAATTCCAAGTTCCCTTCCCTCGGCTCCTATTTTGAGGGGGAATACCTCATCCATAATCGGGGCAACCAACCCTCTTGTTTTTGTCTTACAGTTCACTTAAACAACCAACAGGACAAAATCAACCTTATCCCATACCTGGGGTAATCAACTCCTATTTTTGTCTTGCAGTTCATCAAGAACAACCAACAAGACAAAAAGGGGCAAATGTAGACACCGAAATTGTGTCTACTCCCTTGGTCGTCCTCCCCTTCTCTCCCCCTTGGTCCTCTTAACCACTCCTAACCTATGTCTTATTAATTTGAAATAATTATCTTATTTTAAGTTAATAATTATCTCTCCCTTGCCACCTCACCACCCTTGGATACCCTTCTTTGGATTCCCTTCATTCCCCACATGGCCAATATTAATGCCTAGACCCCCATTCCAACTTTTCCCCTTTAACCTCTCATCCATTTTAATCACCTTTGACCATTTCTCCTTTGGGCTCGCTGACCCGGCAGTTGGGAAAATGGATGAAAGGCTATTTTTAGCCTTTTTCCTACCTTCCAGCCACCGATGTCAGTCAACTGTTGATCGACATCAGTGATATTTCTGGCATCGATTTCATTCATAACGGTTTTCTACATCCGTTATCCTCCTTGGCCCCTGCTCTTCATCTGACTCTGGAATCTTGCAATCTAATCAATCAATCTTCCAACCTTCAGATCTCTCTCTCTCTCAGGCACATAGCAAGCTATAGTAACCACAAGTACTCTGCATCAGCTTCCACCAGCAACAGGGCCTTCACACCAGTAGCACTAGCAACAGGCACAACTAGTCTACAACATCTATTCTCCAATAGGTATGAGGTAAGTATCTCTACTATTTTCATTTCAGTATTTTCTTTTAATTCATCTGTCATTCAGTCTACTGCCCATTTTTAACCTCTCCTACCCAGACCCCTTCCATACCTACTCTTCTTAGAGACGTTGAAAGGCCTCCTCTACCCATTTGTCCTTTTTGACATTTTGTCCATTATCCCAGACCTCTGCATAAACTCTCAGACCCTTAACCAGACCCAAAATCCTTCTCAGACCCATCCACAGACCATAAACCCATCCAAACCTAACTAGACCTCATCCAAAGCCTACTGCCTTGACCGATGCCAGCCGCAAAGACCACTACCCCCACCGACGTCGGCAGACTAACCAACGTCGGTAGACCTTTACAAACTGATGCTGGTAGGACCACCGATGTCGGTGACTGTGACCAGGCTGACAATAGCATTTAGGTAAGCATTTGCTTCCATTTCCTTTTCAGTCTTCAATCATTTCAATCTTTCTATCATTATATTCTTTATCAGACATTATTTCTATTAGTTAGTGGGTTGACATCCCTTAAGGAAGTCATTGTACTTCTGGGATCAAGCTTTTACTTGGCAGCCCACCATCACCTCATCTAACACTTTTTCGTGTTTTAGTCTCTTTCCTTTTCAGGTGTCATCCTCCACAACCAAAGAGGAGTTCTCACGATGTCTGGATAAATGGTGTGCAGACTTCATCCAGGTACATACAAGCCTTAGACCATTTCTTTTAGTTTCTTATTCTCTCCTTGAATGTGAAAGTGAAAATAGCATAGAAACACAAATAACCTAAAAAGATGTACTTATAGACAATATAGGTTTCAAGTTTGAAAGGTTGATACTTATTTCATGTATGATTATTAGTAATTTTTATTAATTTATAAAGTGATTATATTTTTATTTAAAATTTTAAAGTGTCTTAAGAATCAACCATGATGATTTTCCAAGATCCATAAATACTTGCAAATCATCCACCTACAACCTACATGTAGGTGTTTATGGAGTTCTTAAGATGAACTTGGAATATTATGAGACTATAAGCATAAGAAAATGTATTGAAAGTGAAATTTTTTATTAATTTATTTAAAAATTTTATCCAAAAGAGCATATCACCTTTCAATAGAAGAGTCTCCACCTATAGGGTTTGAAACTCCCATACAGTTAGCTAAGGATGACTGAGACATGCAGTGAGATGAGAAATGTGCCTAAGTGATGATATAAGGTCACTCAAGGTGAAATAATGAGTCAAGATAAATTTTATATGGTCATGGAATCTTTAGGAGGGGTCATCTCCAATATTTTAAAGCCTAATCATGAATTTTCACCTATAAGAAAGAAAAGACTTAGTCAAGAAGTTGACCCTAGTCTAGAATGATCATGGTAAAGCATGAACAAGCATATTTTGGAAAAGGATAAATAGTATACATGATTAAAAAAATTATACCAAGTCAGGAAATAATGTCACATGTATTTATAATAGTGTATTTTGAATAAATAAATGACTCTAATATTTTAGAACATAGTCCACTTAGGAGAAGCATGTGCAGAGTCTATTTCTTAATAGTCTGCCTCAAAAATCTATAGAGTTTGAGAGGAAAACAGATTGATAAAAGGATAAAAATTAGTATATATGGTATACATAACTTGGATAACCCTGTCAAATCTTTATATTTTTTGATAAAATAGGGGGAGTGCCCTCTAATTTGTCTCAGATAAAGGGCACTCCCTTTGTGCATGAAACCTTGATAGTTTTTGGAAAAGGAAACAAAGGGACACTTAAGGAGTTGATTTAACCCTTAAATAAAGTTTTATATGATATAAAAAACTTATATAAATCATTTAAAATTGTCACATAGAGGATAAACCCAATGGGACGATCTGTACCATTAGATTTATAAGAAGGCCTACTTGGCAGGTTTTGGCCTAGTGCCCAAATGAAGGGTCACTCACACTTTTGGCCTTAATTATAATTTATACATTGTTTATAAATTTTTATGAGGACAAAATATACATGTTAAATCTCTTGTGATTGAAATAAAACATCATGAAATCCAATTTGAGATTCAAGGACACTTAGGCCTATTTGATATGGTTAGGTCTAGTTTTCAAATACAAGGTCAAATTCAATTCTAGCCTTTGATATGGATTTTGACCTATTTAATCATATTTTTTTGGTAAATACAGAGTTAATAAAGACTTTTAGGGCATATATGTTGCAAATAATCCATTTTTGAGTTTAAAACTAACTTAGACATGCAGGAATTATAAAAATAAGCTTGATAGCTTAGTTTTAGATGTTCATATCTTTCATGAGGCCTTGCATGGATGCCTAAGGATTTTGGTGTTATAAAGGTCCTTTAAAATCATCCTTGTGTAATTTTTTTTCAATTTTTACGTCATATATTTATAAACAAATCTTAAGAGTCAAAACATGCCTAAAACCCTTGCAAACCCTTAGTCAAGACCCAATTGAAGAAATAAAGTTAGAGATTAATTATAATGGAATATTTTTATCATGAAATTTATTTTATCTTATAAATTACTCACTCAAGATACCTCCCATGCTTTTTATCTATATAGACTTGTATGGATGGGGTTCAAAACAAGATTTTATTGATAGTTTTATGCATTGTGCAGGCTATAGGAGTCTGAAGATAAAATCAATATTGGATAGAATATTATGAAATTTAATAAATAATTATGGTAATTTAAATTCATGAAAAAAATTCTTAAGTGTCTAAAAAATAGCTCTCATCTTAGCCAGTCAAAACTAGCATAGTGGATAAGCTAGTGAGGAGGGTGTAAAACTTTATATGAGCTAATTTTTAAGTGTACCTAATACCTATAAATACATATAAGATCTTGAAACTTGTCATAAAATTCATCCCATTTATTTTCTTTGAAAACTTATTCTAAATTTGAGGCCAAGTTTTTAAAGTACATGAATGAGGAAATTTTGGAATGCAGATGATGATAGCTCATTTTGAGAAGGTTCCAGATGACCAAACCTATAACCAATGAATGGAGAGTCATTTATAATATATTTTACCTTATTTTAAATCATTATAATTATCCCTAATGAATTTTTGAATGTTCAAATAGGTTCAAATCATGAAGGTAGTTTTCTAAGCCAGAATGAGGAGTTTCATGCCACTTTTCATGAGTTTTATGGCTTGGATGGACACTTGTATCTTATGACATTACATGGTTCATCCCATATCCTATTCTCATGCATAATTAAATAATTATATCAGATTAAAAAGTGTCCTTGTATCCTTTGTACTTCTCTCTTCTTATCTCTCTCTCAATTTCTATAAGAACTAGCCATTTTAGCCATTGCAACTTATGTTCCACCTAAGTATGGTGAAACCCTACTCATTTGCATACCATTTGATCAATAAGACTACTTATTTTTACCTCTTCATTACTATTCATAATTTTTTTTTACTTTGGTGATGAATCTTGCTTAGTGAAGAATATGGATTCCTTAGCATGTTGTCTCATTCTTTCACCCTTTTTGTAGTTGGAAAGCTTCTTCTTGTAGGGCATGTAGAGTGTTCTAGGAAATATCAAGGATTGAGTGAGTTATTATATTAATTAGTGTCATTAAAGGCCTCTTATATATTCCTCCTAGATTTTCACAGTCATACATAACCTCATAATGTAGCATTGATGTGAGAAGATGTAGATTGGAGAAGTGTATGTTTAGTTTGTCCCTTGATTTCATGTGTGACATGCATCTGGTTGGAAGTCATCATCTTATTTGGTGTATCACCTCCCTTATTATATTTTTATTTTATTTATCTCTCTCCCTTTTCCCTCACAAATTTTATGTGTATTTATAAACTAAAGTGGTACATCAAGGGAGCTATCCCTAACTAGAGATTAAACTTGTCCTTAGGTTACCTGCAAGCCAAAACATTTTTACATTGTGCTACTTGGATGATGAGATCTTAGGCATATCCTAAAAGGTTGAAAATCCAAGTGAGAACATATATATTTATCTATGATAACAAAAATCCAAAAACACAATCTCTCTATAAGGAACATCTACCGTGTAATCATGTGTTAAATTGCATAGAGATTCAATATTTGGAATTAGAAGATGTATGATTTATGTTTGTAAGGTCATCAAGTTTATTTGACATACACTTATTATATCAAACAGGTCACACATAATAATATTACATAGAACCAAATATGAAGGCACTATACCATGGGATATAACTTCTTGAATGAGTGAGGATTATGATACACACATATTCAATTGGGTCAAGGAATATCATGAGATATGTCCTCTCCAGATGGTCTTTTTGACAAAACACCGAATAACCCAATATTTTTCCATTGAGGATGTCAACCAAATTATACTCTGATTCCAACATGTACCAGATACTAACTAAAAGGTGAGTGTTCTTAATTACACATTTAATGGGATTATTTTGAACTAGTGGTCAATTCTCCATGATGATCAATTGAGTTGGGATGAAGTGTGTGAAATATTGTTAGCCCAGTTTCAATTGCTAGAGAATGTTAGAAAACATTGGACATTGTTCAAAGAGGAAGACTATGTAGAAATTCATATTCATTGATGAATCAAAATCTAACTTTTGGAATTTTTGGCTTTGAAGTACTGGGTACATGTCTTCAAATATACACTAGATGGTTTCCCAACTTCATAGTACATATATCAAGAGTGTAGGCGAGAGATGAAGCATTGGGCATAGGTCCAAAGTGACTTCATTAAAACATTATTTTTTTAATATGACAACCCCTTTATGGACCAAGAATTATAAAAGTTAAATAATTTTCTTTCATGAGAGAGATGTGGACTTAAACATTATGGTTGAGTCATATTCACAACAAAGCATATCCTGCAACCTGAAGGATGCCTTATAGACCCGTAAAGAGAAAAGGGGAGGGAATAAATCATCATTAAACTTTTATATATGATAAAATATCAAGATGATTAGATGTATAATTTAGATGATGTGGATGGCATGGATTTATCTGATCTATTTGAGCTTGAATGAGAAGTTGAGCCACTTCTAGATCTAGTCATAGAGCAAACAAAAGAAGAAAAGATGTAACATATAAATTTTATACAATGATAAGACCAATTTATATTATGTGAATCAATTAATGATGGGGAATGAAACATATATTAATAAACTCTAAAAAACATGTGGGGAACATTGGAATAGAGGTCAATCCCATGTTAATACATATTAGATATTATTGGTCTTAGGAAGACATATTAGAAGTTATGCAACTCTTAATCAATCACCAACATGTCTTCCCTAAAAAATTCATAGGGGTTAATGGTTTTTCCTTAGGAGAAATGAACATTGAGTTTAAGGAGTGTGCATATCTAATCAAGAAAATATCTTACCGATTAAATCCAAATATGAATCTTAAAGTGAAAACTGAGTTGTATCACATGCAAGAAGTTGGTATTTCCTTTCTTGTAGAGAAAGATGACTAGGTTATCCCCATGGTGGTGGAAAAAAATAATAATGGTGAGATATAAATATATGGAGACTATTTCATATTGAATGAGGCTAGTATCAATGACCCATTTCCTATTCCATTCATAGATGAAGTTTTATAAGTGGTCACAGGGCATGAAGTGTATTCCTTCATAGATGGATTCAATGGATATCATCAAATCCAAATTATAGAATAAAATAGGGCTAATACCACTTTTATAATTGAATGGATCTCCTTTTTATATAAGTTAATTCCATTTGGTTTGAATAATGTACCTATAGTTTTATCTAGAGCTATAGTCACTATATTTAAGGACTTTATGTCATGTCCCCTTTTTCATGGACATTGACAGACTTGATGATTAGCCTATTATGCGACCTTTGTAGGCTAATAGGATGGATAGAGGGTCATAATAGAGCTTGGCTTGACTTTGATTCACAGAATTTCTACATTTGGTTTTCATTCAAATTATTTTAAACACATTGGGCCTGAGCTCCTATTATTTAGGGATATTTGATATGAAGTGGAGCACCCTTGTTTTGATATGGTCATGTGCAGAATAACTCCTTGGTTCACCAGCTTCAGACGGTTCGAGGATCCGACATGTATTGAGGGAGATATTAATATTTGATTAATTTAATCAAATATTAATTATTTAGTCTAATTTTAAATTAGATATTAATTAATTATTAATTAATTAATTATTTGGTCTAATTTTAAATTAGATATTAATTAATTATTAATTATTTGGTCTAATTTTAAGACCCCAATTCTAATTTAAGAATTGGTCTAATTTTAAGACCCTAATTCTAATTTAAGAAGCCCAAGTTCTAATTTGAGGAATTCTAATTTAAGAACCCCAAGTTCTAATTTGAGGAAATCTAATTTTAGCAAGCACACCTTTGGAGGGTATAAGGATCTCTCATGGGAGAGAGTTTGTATTCATGATTATTATTGATATTGATTCTTGTTAAGAAATTCTTCTGTGAAGACTGAGCCAAGGGTTCTAGGATTCCAATTGCATTGAAGAACGTCAACTCTTCATTGTGTGCGATTCAGAGGTTGTGAAAGATCAGCCGATCTATTGCCAAATTGAGAGATAACTTCACCCAAAAGTTATCATAGTATTACAGGTATTTGAGAGATAACTTCACTCAGAAGCTATCACAAGGGTTTACAGGTATTTTCATTATTTTTGGGTTTTGATTCAAGAATTATCCAGATATAGATCTTTTGTATTAGCCCATAATTCTACAAATCAAGATCAAGCATACAGGTTATGTTATATCAGCGGCCGTACGAATTTCATACAGATCTATGAAAATTCGTACGCATCAATAGAAAGTATAGGCACTGACATCGGTGAACAGAGACCTACAGGGACTGACATCGGTCGACATACCACCGACGTCGGCAAGTTAGCGAATACAGGTCGACCGACGATGGCAGTATAACCGACGTTGGCGACTGTGTTTTTACACAGCAGGCCGAGACGAACCAGATTCAGAATTCTTTTCCAGTTTGTAAATATTCAGGCTATTCAGGCCGTACTTTTGATATTTTTTGTATACTTAATAGAGGATCTCTATTGTAAGCTTATGAGCAAATAAATAAGAGTTTATACTGTGATTTATTTATCTAATTAAAGATATTCTGCAGAAATTCATATAAGCAATTCAGAGCTTTTGTTTTGATATTCAAGGGGATATTACAGTGGTATCAAAGCTTTATTTGCTATATATGAGAGTTGTGTAGAGACAAAAAGAGGCCTTAAGTAAGGGACATCACATTGGTATCAGAGCTTTTTATTGCTATATATCAGAGTTGTGTAGAGACCAAAGGAGCCCCTAAGTAAGGGACATTACAGTGGTATCAGAGCTAATGTCTTGCCATCCTATTGGGTAGTTTGGGTAGATTGAATCAGCGAAGTATCCATGATGACTTCAAGTACTCAAAAATAGTGGGACAAGGATATGAAGATGCTGAAACAAAGTTTGAACCAGTTGGTTGAAACCCAGAGGAGGATGAATGAAATTCTTTCAGATCCTACATTTGAAGACAAATTAGTACGATATATGGCATCCACTCGTAAAAGGTCCACATCACAAAACAGAAAGGAGAAACAAGAGGTCTGTACAGGGGTTGAGGGCAGCCCTACACCAATTGTTAGACATGTCAATTTGACTCAAGAGGATATGAGGGCAGCCATGGGGAATGAGTTGTCTATATCATCTTTGCAAGAAGTTTCACTTGAGACTTCTACATTGGAGACCAGCATAGAGCATGCTAATGATATGGATAATAAGAGTATGGATTCTTTGCATGATCATATTGCTCCTTCATCTTCACATCAAGAACATCAAACTTGGATGGATATGGAAAGGACCCAAAATTTATGTGATATGTGGTCATAAAAGGCCAAGGAGGCTAGATTGGTGGCTGCCAATGCGAGACAACATCTTCAAAACATAAGGAGACAGAAAAGAGTTATAGCGGGTTCTTCTTGTGACAACTTACAGCAGATCAAGGAGGGCATGGAGGCAATGAAGGTGGCTCACTCAGATTCTGAGAGACATGTGGTCAAGCTTAGTCATGAGGATTTGGACTCTCAGTTAGTTGCAGAGGACGAGGGAGATAGAGATTGTGATGATGAGATAGTTTCAGTAGCAGCTTCTTCAGAGTTAGATGAGGATGAGTCTGATGCTAGCATTCAGAGTGTGGAGGTATACTCAGAGGTTAGTACATTGAGTGTTGATTGTGAGTATATTCCTACAGTTGTAGCTGAGGAACATGTTGTTCGTAATGACACACATGTTCAGGATTTGGGAGTTCTTGGTCCTAATGAGTTTGGCATACCAGTGGAGTCAAGTCTCCAGATTGATTCTTCTCATACAGATGACGGTGTGGTACAGTTGGTTGTGCCACCTTTACAGAGGGATCAGTTATGGGATGGATTGGCACCATCTTTTGTAGATGGGATTGATAGTTTGTCGGTGCATGACTTAGAGTAGGATTTGATCAGATATGTTGACCACAGTAGAGGTACAGTGTGTGGATTCTCCATACTTGGCATAGTTCCATTTGGGAGTTGTTGCAGAGTTGGAGCATGCCTTCCACATAGCATGGTGGAAGGTGTATATGATATTTGTGATCTTAGAGGTTGGTTGAGTTGCATTCGCCAATTTGATTATGGGTTCCTCTTTGTTCTAATTCTGCTGATGTTGCAGGTACTTGCATTGATTCACAGTAGTGTTGAACATAACTACATTTGGGATCTAGGGGGATCGAGTGGTTCATTGTTTCAAGATTGCTTGGGGACAAGCAATTTCTGGAGGGGCGGATTGTCATGTCCCCTTTTTCGTTGACATTGACAGACTTGATGATTAGCCTATTATGCGACCTTTATAGGCTAATAGGATGGATAGAGGGTCATAATGGAGCTTGGCTTGACTTTGATTCGCAGAATTTCTACATTTGGTTTTCATTCAGATTATTTCAGACACATTGGGCCTGAGCTCCTATTATTTAGGGATATTTGATATGCAGTGGAACACCCTTGTTTTGATATGGTCATGTGCAGAATAACTCCCTGGTTCACCAGCTTCAGACGGTTCGAGGATCCGACATGTATTGAGGGAGATATTAATATTTGATTAATTTAATCAAATATTAATTATTTGGTATAATTTTAAATTAGATATTAATTAATTATTAATTAATTAATTATTTGGTCTAATTTTAAATTAGATATTAATTAATTATTAATTATTAATTATTAATTATTAATTATTTGGTCTAATTTTAAGACCCCAATTCTAATTTAAGAATTGGTCTAATTTTAAGACCCTAATTCTAATTTAAGAAGCCCAAGTTCTAATTTGAGGAATTCTAATTTAAGAACCCCAAGTTCTAATTTGAGGAAATCTAATTTTAGCAAGCACACCTTTGGAGGGTATAAGGATCTCTCATGGGAGAGAGTTTGTATTCATGATTATTATTGATATTGATTCTTGTTAAGAAATTCTTCTGTGAAGACTGAGCCAAGGGTTCCAGGATTCCAATTGCATTGAAGAACGTCAACTCTTCATTGTGTGCGATTCAGATGTTGTGAAAGATTAGCCGATCTATTGCCAAATTGAGAGATAACTTCACCCAGAAGTTATCATAGTATTACAGGTATTTGAGAGATAACTTCACTCAGAAGCTATCACAAGGGTTTATAGGTATTTTCATTATTTTTGGGTTTTGATTCAAGAATTATCCAGATATAGATCTTTTGTATTAGCCCATAATTCTACAGATCAGGATCAAGCATACAGGTTGTGTTATATCAGCGGACGTATGAATTCCGTACAGATCCGTGAAAATCCGTATGCATCAATAGAAAGTACAGGCACTAACATCGGCGAATAGAGACCTATAGGGACCGACATCGGTCGACATACCACCGACATCGGCAAGTTAGCGAATATAGGTCGACCGACGACGGCAGTATAACCGACGTCGGCGACTGTGTTTTTTACACAACAGGCCGAGACGAACTAGATTCAAAATTATTTTCCAGTTTGTGGAATATTCAGGCTATTCAGGCCGTACTTTTCGATATTTTTTGTATACTTGACAGAGGATCTCTATTGTAAGCTTATGAGCAAATAAATAAGAGTTTATACTGTGTTTTATTTATCTAATTGAAGATATTTTGTAGAAATTCAGATAAGCAATTCAGAGCTTTTGTTTTGATATTCAAGGGGATATTACAGTGGTATCAAAGCTTTATTTGCTATATATTAGAGTTGTGTAGAGACAAAAAGAGGCCTTAAGTAAGGGACATCACACTTTATCAATGAATTTTTAGAATTTTACTTAGATGATTGGGAAATGTTTTCTTTGTTCTATAATAAGATGTCTAAACTTATAATTATTTTGGAGAGATGTATGGTGTTGATAATTATGCCTATTTTGAATAAATGTTTGTTTTGACACTGTTTGGATTTATGCTAGGACATGTAGTCTGTAGTAAGGGAATCTTGGTAGATCAATCTAAGATCATAGTAATTATGGTAATGCCTCCACCTATAAATTCAATAGATATGTGATCTTTTTTGGGACATATAGGATACTAGTAAAAGTTAAATAAGTGGTATGCAACCATATCTACCCCTTTGGATAAATTATTATACAAAATAATGTAATTTGTATGGATAGAGGAATGGCAAGTATCGTTCATTAAATTTAAGAAGAGACTAGTGATTGAATAGATCCTGGTCTTCCTAGATTGTATTAAACCATTTCATGTACATTTAGATTCATCAAGAATCATAGTTGGAGTGGTATTAGTGAAACCAAGAGAGGGTGGATTGGATCACCCTATACATTTCATAAGCATTAAATTATATGTTGCATAGAAAAATGTTATGACAATTGAGCAAGATGCCTTATCTATGGTTTTTTCACTTTATAAGTTTTGAAACTATATTTATCCTACACCCTTTGAGTTATTCACATATCATCAAGTGATATAATACTTGGTTAATAAGCCCATGCTGGGAGGATGCATTTTTTAATGGTTGATATTGTTCCAAAAATTTCAATTCTAGATAAATGTTAAGCCATACTAAGAGATCATGAGTTCATATCATTTGATTAAGTTGAAAAATGGTGAGGGGTCAAAATAGATCCTACATTAGTCTCTAGATGCACATATGTTTCATGTGTCTATGATCCCATAACAGTTATAAGATATCACAAAATTTATTAAACAAGCTTTCTTTCCAAAAACTAGTATGGAAAAGGATAATAATAAACTCATTACTAGATCCTTCCCATATAATATTATCAAAATATTTATTTATCATTTGGGCAAAGATGAAATGATATGTAGAGTTGAATTGGAGAATGAAAGGCTACATTTACTTGATAAGTCATATCAAGGGATCATAAGGGGTAACTTCTTAGTAGACACAACTATGAGGAAGATCTTACAAATTGGCCTTTGGTTTCCATATATATTTTAATATGCCCACAAAGTTATGAAATAATGTGATGTATGTCATAGGATAGGAAAACTAAACCAAAGAGAATAAATTCCTCTATAACAAATACTAGTGTAATAACCTTTTAAATAATGGGGAATTGATTTTTTTGGGCCTATAAT
The DNA here is from genome assembly GCA_037957365.1 of Torreya grandis. NCBI lineage: Eukaryota > Viridiplantae > Streptophyta > Pinopsida > Cupressales > Taxaceae > Torreya > Torreya grandis. Next base: position 931,097 of record JARHVA010004279.1, read on the forward strand.
TCCACCAGTAAATGCAACCATGACAAAGATATGATTATTTAAATGAACTATTTTATGAAGTGGGTAGAAGCTACCACGATGCCTAGTTATGGTGCTAAGGATGAAAAAAATTACTATATGAAAATATCATTACTAGGTTTGGTTGTCTTATCTACTGGTAAGTGAAAGAGGAACACATTTCTTGAGCAAGGCTATAAATATTCTCACTGTTGAATTTTTAATTTCACACCATAAAATTAAAACATATCATCCCAAGGCTAATGGACAAGCTAAAGCTTTGAATAAGGTGCTTGTTAAGATTCTTAAGAAGATATGTGATGTTCAAAGGGATGACTACAAGGATCTACTTTCTAAAATTCTATGGGTGTATCATACACTTTATAAGTGTGCAATAAGGTTCACTCCATTTTAGTTAGTCTATGGGTTGGAAGTGGTCATGCCCATGGAGTATGTGGTTCTAAACCTAGGGATTGCATTAATTATACACATGGGTGATTAATAATCATTGATAAATAGGTTACTAGACCTAAATTATATGGATGAAGACCAAAGTAGAGTATTTTGGACACAAGTGGTGTATACATGTAGTCATAAAACCTTGCATGATAAAAGCCAACACACCAAATAGTTTTAGGTAGATCATCTAGTTTTACTTTATGATAATTAGTTTAGATATTTATCATGCAATATCAACATTAAATGGAAAGGTACATACATTATCCATGAGCTATCTAACCTAGGAATGGTAGTTTTAAGATATTTATAGCGAATAATTTTACCTGGATGGTTGAATGGAAGTAGGCTCAAACCTAACTACCAATAATTTATATCTATAAGTTTGAGAAGGTGCTAAATCACACCATATAGTTTAGGATTTATTTTAAGTTTTTTTGTGTGGAGTGTTTTTATTATACTTTATGAGTGATTAGGTTAGACTGTGATCTCTTATAATCATAGGGGTGTGGAATAAGTAGAAACATTATCAAAGGCACAATTAATGAAGAGTGTGTTGGTTGAAATAAATGATGAGTTATAAACAATAGTGTAAAAATTAAATTATGTTTAAGAATTTAATAATGTAAATATCTTAGGAAGATATGGATCCTAACACTCAAATGTGGTCATTAATGATAAAGTAGGTGATGTGATTTATAAATATCCTAAAATTGATTAAATGTCAACATCAAAAATGGAATGATAATATATGGTAGGTGAAAAATAGGTTGATGGGATATAATTTTTATTTCATCTACCTCCAAAAATTAATCTATCTCCACAAATTTGACACATTAGCTAGATAATATTCTTTCTATTTTATGCACGTATGGGAAAGATCAAATAGAAATCAAGAACATTTAAATTGAAGGTAGGAAGAAGAGTACATAAGAAGATATAAAATTCATGTGGGATACATAATTTGGGAATCCTAAACTTAGCATATATTGAGCTTTCACCATCTCTAAAAAATTCCATCTCCTTGAGTAAAGAGTGTAGAAACCTAAATTTGGCCATCGATAACCTCCAACTAGGATTTTGACCAATTTCCACCAAAATGCCCAATTTGGCCTAAAAATACTAAAATGCATTAAATGATGTGAAACTAACATATTCAAGTGCCAATTTTGGCTAGGGTATCCCTAAATGGGATAATGCAATTTATGGGCTAGCTAACTTTGATCAGATCATTTCGAGTTCAAATGCCAAATTTGCACCTAGGTGTTCTAGATTGCTCTTTCTTATCAAATCTCTTAAAAAAGTCAAATGACTTTTTTATTTGGTTTTGTTAACATCATAAATGGGATAATGGATCCAATACATCTGACATTAACTTCCAATTCTAATCCAGTCAAATTTTGGACCAATAATAGGGTATTCTGATCAATTCGAGTAATTTGTGCACAAAGTGCTTAATCATGCTTAAGAGATAATTAAACCTAATTAGATCCTAATTAATAATTCCATGGAAACTTGTTGAATAATTATTTTTGGAAATTATTATTGAATATCTACATCATCAGGTGACCTCATTTCTTGGGAAGACATCCTTAGGCCATAAATGCCACAAATATCAGGATTCATGCCTCCCATGCCTCATCAATGCCCTCCATGCCTCTTAATTTCACCTCTATCCCAAATATTGATGAGCCTATTTATGAATTTTAATTATATAATTATATTAATCCTTAGCCACACATCTCAATCTTGAGATGGATGGTTTAGGTTGATTCTAGCCATTTGCAAAAATTTATAAATAGAGAGGCCATGAACATCATTTCTAAGGTTAATTTGTACAAAGTTACCATGCAAAATTGATTCCAAGAGATCTCACATGCCAAATTTATGCTTCCAAAATATTTATCCAAGCCAAGCCAAAGCCACAAGGTACCAAGGATAAGAGGAGATAGCCAATCCTCCTCTGATGAAGACTTTATGAGCACAAGCCGAATAAGCCACTACTACAAAAGCATTTTGAGCATCCAAAGAAGGTGAAAGATTCTTGTTTTCACTTAGTTTTTAGTTGTGTTTGTCATTTTTTTTATTAAGCTCACCCTAGTAATTAGGCATGAAGGTGTTAGTTTATCATGCTATTTGCCAATTTACTTTGTTCATTTTATCAATAACACAATATTAATCTCCTCTTCATCATCAAATTACTAGTTCACATAATGTCACATATGTTGGGACCTAATGCATTCCACACGTGAAGAAGATCATTATGAAAATTTAAAATCTTTGTTTTTCCATTTTTATTTATCATGGGTTTACACAGTAATCGTCACCAATCGAGTAAACTACCGATGAACCATTGTCAGTTAAGTATAACCATCATCAATTAAGTTAGTAAAACTGATGTTAGTCAGCATAACTATCTCCAATTAGTAAAACCAACATTATTATACATAAACATCATAATCATCAGTTAGTATCAACATCAATGATCACTATGTTTTTTTAGTACAAACCCAAGAGCTCATTTCTCTAAATTAGTTGTTTCATCTTCAAAAGTGCTTCTAAGCTAAACATCTTGCTAACACTTTTTTTGCAGGTTTTACTTGAAAAATCATCAAAGCATGATTAAATATATCCTTTTAAACTTATTTTAGGGTGTTTTAAAATGAATCAAACTTTTCATTTTTGTGCTTAAAGGAAAATCATTTAGGGTGCTATTAATTAAATCTTGTAGTTAGCTTTCAAAGTTACAAATTAAGACAAAGGGGTCAAATGAACACCACCAAATCTTTCATTTGGGCTTAAAATTCCACACACTTGTCAATTTTGTTTTCACTTGTTTCAATTAGCACCTTTTTTTCATAAAATACAAGGATGTTGTGTGTATGCTCTTCCATTTTTCCCCTTTAGGGAACCCTTGGAATTAAAAGTGTTTTCCTTATTTGTAAATTGCCTAGTCTAAGGCATAAAAACAAAGTCATCCAAAGCACTCCCCAAAGACTCATCAAAGTTTGGGTGACCTTGAAAATGACTTTAAATTCTTTCTATTAATCTTTTATTTCATGTAAACTTGGCTTGCGAGGGGGATGTCATTACCTCCCATGAGTTCTTTAGGGCAACTTTGACCCAAGGTTTCATCTCTTGACATTGACTTCATCCACTCCTTTTGAATTTCACATGGTATGTATTTGCATTTGGAAATCTCACTACATTGAGATAACAACAGGATGTAGTGGTTTCAAAAAGACTAGACCTTTTTGTAACAAGCCAAGTGTCATGGACACCCAATTTCTATGCTTTTCTTTTGCATCATTTGACATGAAGTCATTGTGCAATTTATTCCCCTAGAAACATTCAAAATCTTGATAATTTAGTCAAACCCACATTTCCATACCCTTGTTAGGATTTGGATGATTCTACTTAGAGTATTTTGGTCATTTTTACTTGGTATGTTTTGAGACTAAAACTTGTTTATTTATTCATAAAACCATGGAAAAATAAATTTGTTTACATGTCATTAGTTTTTCTAAAGAGACATTATGCTGGTCATTTTACACCACACTTATGCCTTAAAATTTTTGCTAAACTTGTTTATGTTTGTGTAAATTTGAGTTATAGAGGGTAGTGTTATGCTACCAAGATCATATCAAACAATTTTTCCTATTGACTCTTTGAAACATAACATAGATCACATCATTTGAGCATGATTATGCCATTAGGCTACTCAATTTATTTCAAGACTAGTTTACCTTGTATCAAAAACTATTTTGTCTCAAACTATCATGTATACCATTTGGACCTTTGTCTTGTACCATCATGCTATCCAATCTTATCTATCTTATTTGGTCAAATATTAGTTTTTAATGATTAGTTTTCAATTAACCTTGTCATGTTTGGATTCAAACATTGATTGATTTTTATTTAGGCCTCAATTCGTCAAGTTGATACACATATCTTTCTCTTTTAAGTTGCATAACTTCGGTTAATCAATTACCCAAATTTGAAAACTATTGATGGTTTGTTTGTTCAAATTCCTATCCTCATCATCATTTATGCCTTTATTTTGGAGAACACAACCTTTCTCCAAAAGCTTTTTTCCCTATGCCTTATGCCAATTGATCATGTTTATGTTGGATTCCATGTGCTGAGTCTATGTCAAAGTTGTTTCCAAACTTGTTAGGTTAAATCAAATCATGTCATGTCTTTGTTTCAATTATATATTTTTATGTTATTTGGCTAAAAGTTATAGCATATCCTATTTGAGCCTAGCTTTTGACTCTGCATTTGAACAAAATATGTAGTGACTCTTTTCCCTTTCCTAGTTTAGACCTTATTTGGAACACTTTGACCTAGACCTTTGACATGTGAGTTTTTATTGAGATGATTGACCTTTTGTGTGTATGAAATTTTAAATTAGACTATTTTATGCAAAGTCTTAGCACAAACCATTTTTGAGATACATCTCCACACATTTGACCAAGTTAGACCAAGTTTGAACCATTTGTCCAAGGGACATAGTTTTTCAGAGTTTACAAAACTCTAGGCCTTTCTTCTTAGAGATATCATCATTTATGTATATATGTCTAGCTAAATATATGTTTTAGTCATGTATAATCCAAATTATTATATAATGGCCACAAAAAACGAATTTTATGGCTTTAGTCAAGACCCCAATGATGCTAATATGGTTTGTGAGATAGATTTCTATCCACCTCATAATAATTGTTCATGGGAACAAAGTCATGAACTATATTACAATATAACTCAAGACCTTGATTGGTATGAAGAGGCTTATGAGGAGGAATTTGAAGACTCAACTATAGATAATATTGTTTGGGATATGGATCTATACCCTCTCTACAATAATCACTACATGGAACACATTCAAGAACCAACTTATGATCCAACTAAAGATTGGGATGATATGGTTTATGAAGAGGAATTAGATGCTTTGGATTATGTGAGATACCAAGTTTGACAGTGGACCATACTTATCCTTCCAATACCTCATCCTTTGGCTTGGGCAAGCAATCAAGCTCCATGTCACCCTATCGTTACCATTTTTAGACTTCATCATTTGGCTCGTGTAAGAAATCATGCTCCACAACACCCTAACATTATCCAAATATATACCATTCCTTATCTATTACCAATCCCATACAAACCTCAACTGATCCAATCATTTGAATACCAATCTATGTTCAAAACTAGTATCTTATAACTCATTGGAAACTAAGGCCAAGAGAACCAACCAATCTAAGATGTTTTTATTGAATCAACTATTTGTGATAAGTCAACCTATGATGAATCACCTATTGATCCTATGAATATTATCAAGGAGTCTCACTTTGATGAACCAATCTCTATGGAGTCACTTCTTAATTATTATAACTACCTTTGGGAAAATCATTAACCTGACCATATGCCTATTTTTAAAAATCCTTGCTTTGACAAGCCAATCTTTGAGGAGTTGTCTCTTGACCTTTTTCCCATTTTAGAGGAGTCTCACTTTGACAAACCAATATTTTTGTAGCCCATTATGCCATCATAGGTTATTACTTATCCAATACCAAATATCCAATAATACATCATTATAATAGAGTACCCATCAAATGAAGAATAAGAGTTAGAGTCAAGTTATACTCTTCAACAGACATTAGATTTAGAATCAAAATCAAAATCAACATCAAATTCAAAGTCCCTTGAGTTAGAATCAGATTCACAAGAAAAATATGTTTGTGGTTGTTACAACATTGGTTATGCATACCTTACAGATCAATTTGATTACATTTGTGATCCTTTTATAGTTTTTTAGGATGAGTACTTCAGCATTGACACAATTTCTAGTATCTTATACAAGGATTGTGATACCAACATCCATTCCATTACCATTCCACATGCCACTACTATCAACCAAGATAGACATATTATTGACATTCTATCTCCCATAAGTGTTTATTGGGATTGATAGAATCACACTTTGTTGAACTGCATCGATGGTGACATAGTAGTTGAGGAAGATCAAGGAGGCTAGGACTACATTCATGTAGTAGAAGAATACTCTCCTAGTGAAACCTTTTTAGAGGTCTTGGGACACAATCAAAGTTCCAACTCAGCATCTTCTAGTGAGACTTTTTTGGAAGTGCTAGAATAAAATCAAAGTCCAAATCCAATGTTCATTAGTGAAACCTTCTCAAAGGTTATACGAGATAATCAAGACAACTTCATTGGTGAAAACCTCATTGAGGCACCAATAGATGAGAATAAAATTTATTCACTACTTGATGAAGACAAAATCAAAGATCAAATCAAAATAGCTTCATATCTATAGCCTAATCAGATGGTATCTACTCTCAGGCTCAAACAATAGAAAAATTTGATTGTCCTATGGAGATAACAAGTATTCAACCCTACCACAACCAAAGTTATGTTGAATCTAACATTAGAAATATTACGTATGACTGAAAGTCTCAATATTCATTTATTTCCCAACCATTCCACATTCTATTATCCTCCATCATTTTATTTCACAAACAAACCTACCATCTATTGTTTATCCTTATTTACCATCCATGACCACACTTTCCAATGTAGAGGCTACAATTATACATTGTATCTATGTTTAAAGGAATTAGAATCAATGACCAACAAAGATCACAAAAGCATTCTTGACATCCAACTCTACACCAAGTTCTTGATAGAGCAATTATTTAGATGAGGTGTGTGATAGTAATTAACATGATCAAGTATTCTATTTGTAACATTTGTTGATTAGGACATGCATCTCCACCTTAGTAGAAACAATAGAATGATATGTCATTTTACCATACCTAGGCCAAACACATCAAAAACCAACAATCACCTAGGCCAAAAACATGTACCATACCATTTCATTTCCATGCCACTACCATTGTTACATATGCCTATTTGCCATTGTCACATACCCAGCCATTCACCCCATCACTTGGGGGCAACCCTCTTACCATTTTTTTTCAATCTATCAAAAACCATCATTGTCCTTAGTAAGACCACGTCATCCTATAATTCCATTCCTATCTAGACCAAATCATATTTTTAAGTCATCCTACACAATCCTATTTTGATCTTGGTTCCTTTGGTTCTTCCTACACCTATTATGAGGGGATCTCGATCAAGTTTCAACAATCAATAAAATCTATGTTTAAATGATAGTCTATGAAAGTAGTGTGATAGTTGATCTAGCAAGATATCTTTCATCCTATCAAGTTTGTTTATGTGATCCTGATTATAACTACCTATGGGAAAATCAGTGTCTCACCAATTGTTACTAATTATAACCACCTATGGGAAAATTATTATCATTGACCTATTACATAATAACCTAGTCATAACCACCTATGGGAAAATTATGGGTAACACTTGTTTACCATGCATTGTTGCATCACCTTGCCATCATTATTTTCATTTGATTGACCATTTGCTATATTTGAGAACTTGTTGTGACCTAGTTGGTTTTTCATCACCTTTTGTGTGGATGGATTTACTATGACTTGAGGTCTTTTTAGGACTAATTAGGTCATGCTCAATTCATGTTAATGTCACCTTAGTCCCCCTTTTCATATGCTTTTGCCATTTTGTGAGCAACCTAAGACAAATTATGTCTTCATTTTGTGAGCAGGTCTCTTGTCATTCTCTAATGAGTTAAGATACCTCAAAATTCCAAAAACATTAATAAAATTTCAAAAATATAAAAACATTTGTCCTATCTAAGCCTAGTCAGTTATCCTTGATCCACCCTATTGGGGCACATTCATTGTTAGGATGATTTCTTTTGCTTTTATTTTTAGTCTTTCTATTTGGTTTGTTTATTTCAAGTTGTTTGTTTGTTTGTTTTTTTATTTGTTTGTTTGCTTTCCTATTTGTTTACTTTTAGTACTTTTGCCTTGACTCAATCTATATGTGTTTTTTGGGTGATTCCTTGAGCACATTATTCTTGAGTCTATCCATATTCATATGTTAACATTGTCATCATGGTTTTTATCATTGGTACATTATTTTTGAGTGTTTATTAGATTGAGAGTCATTTGTTATGCATATTTTAGTGAAGTCTTCATGGTGTTCTATCATGAAGCTTACCATCACATGCTATAGAAAAAATTAGCTTCAAGAAGGTCTACAATCAATGGAGCTGTAGAAGTTTCTCCTTGGCACCTTATAAAATCCTTCCATCCCACCTTTGATCAAATCAACCTGTTGACCATTTTAGTTATATCATTTCTAATAAGGATGTGCATCTCCTCATTGATAGGTACAAGTGAATAATTCACAGTGATTAATCTTATTCTTCTATTTATCTCTTTCATTATTTTGCACCTGCTCATCTTTAATCTATATTCTAGGCTATATCCTTTGGTTATGCTTGTTAATCAGCCTTAACTAGGGCATAATCATATTTATCCAATCTAGGTCCTCTTAATGATTATAACCACCTATGGTAAAGTCATTATTTTGACTTTTACTCCTGATTATAACCACCTTTGGGCAAATCAATATCCTTTTTACATCAATGCATGCAAGCATTTTCTCATTTAGATTAATCTCAACCATAGGTTAATTTTACCTTTCTTCTTGTTTCTTTTTGAGGGACTATCCATCAATAAATGTAATGGACACTCCCTCATGGGGGAATCATCATAGGCTTCCCAAAACCGTTTGGAGCTTTGTTCTTCAACCATCATCTTCTTCCTGGAATATGGGACTTTTCTCATTATTTGAGAAGACATTACTTTGCCTATGGTTTACAACATCTTCCCAAATAGGGGAAAACTGTAGACACCTAAATCTAGCCAACAATATCCTCCAACTAGGCTTTTGACTAATTTCTACCAAAATACATAATTTGGCCTAAAAACACTAAAATGCATTAAATGATGTGAAGCTGACATATTCAAGTATTGATATTAGCTAGGGTATCTCTAAATTGGATATTTATGGGCCAACTAACTTTGATCAGATCATTCTAAGTCAAAATTCCAATTTTGCACTTAGGTTCTTTGGATTTCTCTTTTCTATCAAATCTATTACATGAGACACATGCCTTTATTATTTTGTGTTGGTAACATCCTAAATGGGATAACAGATCTAATGCATCTGACATTGACTTCCAATTCTAATCCAATCAAAATTTAGACCAATAACAAGGTATTTTGATCAATTTGAGTAATTTGTGCATAAAGTGCTTAATCATGCTTAAGAGATAATTAAACCAAATTAGAGCCTAATTAATAATTCCATGGAAACTTGTTGAATACTTTTTTTTGGAAATGAATATTAAATATCTTCATCATCAAGTGAACTCATTTCTTGGGAAGACATCCCTAGGCCATAAATGCCACAAATATTAGGATTCATGCCTCCCATTCCTCATCAATGCCTTCCATGCCTCTTAATTACTCCTTTATCCCAAATATTGATGAGCCTATTTATGAATTTTAATTATATAATTAGATTAATCCTTAGCAACACATCAATCTTGAGATGGATGATTCAGGTTGATTCTAGCCATTTGTAAAAATTTATAAATAGAGAGGCCATGAACATCATTTATAAGCTTAATTTATGCAAAGTTACCATGTCAAATTGATTCCAAGATCTCTCACATGCCAAATTTATGATGCCAAAATATTGAACCAATCCAACCCAAATCCATAAGGTGCCAAGGAGAAGAGGAGATAGCCAAGCCTCCTTTGATGAAGACTTCATGAGCACAAGCCGAGCAAGCCACTACTACAAAAGCATTTAGAGCATCCAAGGAAGGTGAAGGATTCTTGTTTTCCTTTACTTTTTAGTTGTGTTTATCATTTTTTTGTTATTAATATCACCCTAGTAACTAAGGATGAAGGTGTTAGTCTAGTGTGTTGTTTTTCAATTTACTTTATTCATTTTGTCACTAAAAAAATACTAATCTCCTCTTCATCGTCAAATTCCTAGTTCACAAATAGTAGTATTTTCTTGCATTATGTATCATACTAGATTTTGATAGGGTATTATGGATGCTTTTGATCTTTCTAACATGATTAGTAGTCTCACTGATTATTAAAAGGAATATTTAGGCATTGGGTTGGCCCTACTATAAAATAAGTTTTCAAACTTGGATGCCTAAGAATTCACCATAGTCAAAGAGTACAATTTGTTGATTCCAGAGGCAGTCCAAGGTGTACATCCCCTTTGTTTAACACAACCACATTGCTTTCATATCATAGATGTTTAATGCCTAATCTAACTTCCAAATTTTAGTGATCTTAATGAAATCATATAATTATTTTTAGGCCATTATAATGAAAGCAATATAAATCTATTTTAGGACATTACCATTTACATCAATGAGGTTGTGATGGCATATGCCATAAGTTTTCTAGCTTGAGGAAAATTAGTTGAAGCTTATAAATGCAAATCACTTCTAATTCCACCATAAGTTTTGAATCTTATGCTAGAGGATAATGGGGAATCCCCCTTATTGATATTATAGATGAATAATCTTGAGTATTCATAACATGCATCACACAACACTATTGGAAAATGAATAAAAACACCAAACAAGATATCGAGGTAATTGACATTGCCCATGAAATCATTTGCCTCAATGAATAATTTAAATGGCCTAAATTCATGGTATTTAACTTATCACCAACATTGATAAAGTCTTGAATTTGATGAACTAGAGTTTCTAATACCAATTCTTCATCCTCCTATTGGTTTTTACATAATAGAAGTTAAATGAAATATAGGTGCATCCATATGTTGACTATTGGCCTGAAATTGAGTTTAGGAATTTTATTTAGATGCTATAGAGCACATAATTCACACACCAAGTGAATTTATGATCACGGTAAGAGGAATTGATATATCTCATTACATCCAATCCCTAAGTTCCTCTAGATGTAATGTAGTATTTTTGTCAACATGTCATGGTGACCAAGCTCTTTAAATTCATCATGGTGTACATACATGAGTTACCTATTGGGATGGATCCCATTCTTTTATTTTTCATCAATATGTAGATGACCCAAAAAGAGCTCATCAAATAAAAATCATTAGCTACATGTCATGAAATACTACTACAAACTATACTTGTGTGTGTTTCATTACCAATAGCATAGTAACCCAAGTCTATCACATCACAGACGTAGAAGGCAAAAATAAAATCATTGGTTTAAATCCAATCCCTTCCTCCACCAAAGAGAAAAACACATAATGTTTCTACATTGTTAGATAATCCCTAGGTACCAATGATCATAGCTCTTTACGACTTAACAATAATGGATATCGATGAATAGGAGGTCTATTAAGTAATGATTTCTAACATAGATGGTGATTTATATGAGAAGTAATAATAAAAGGATTTTTTCTTTTAGAAATAGATTCACATGGTGCAAGTGAAAAAATAGGTACCAAAGGAACTATGGGTGTACATCCCTAACTCTCTAACTTCTATTATAGTCAACATTGTGGGATAAGAAGTTGAGTGTACCACAATCATGGTAGAATTAGTTGAAGAACAACAACTAGATAATTAAAAACCATTATATCCATTTTAACCTCTCCTTGATATCCTCATAGGGTAGTTTCCATCATCATAAAACAAAAAGTCAGTCTTAGGTATCTCCAACCATAAGTGCATAGGCTAAAATCTTTACAGATACATAGGATCAAAAAAATTAATTTGACTTACCACAACCTAAAACATAAGAGGAACAAAAATTATAATCTATGACTATACAATCGACCAAATTTAAGTTGTTTACCTGGTAGTAAAATTAAAACATTTTTATCTAAAGAAATGGTATAGGGTGTATCCATTCACTCCTCTGAAGATGATCCCATCATAGATATCAAAAAGATAAAGGTACAAAAACAAACTTCAAAGGAGAAACATGTCACTTATTAATAGACATATATTTCCACAACATGTATAATGTTCATAGATAAGAAAATGAAAATGGAGGAGGCTCATAAGAAGGTGGAAATTGAACCACAACAATAATAGGTTATAGCCCAAAACCTAACCAATGAAGCTAAGGCTCATAAATAGGACAACAATGTAGAGGATATTTAGAAACCCAAGGAGGTTTATGTATATGAAATGATGGAGATTATATACATAGCCCTAACCACTGAGACACTAAGGTCACAACTATGAATAGAGGATGTCAATCTATAGAAGTAGGCTAAAGAAGTTTAGGCATAAAATTTGAAAGGTGTAAGAGATGTAGAAATGTAGAAGACCTTAATTTATGAAATATAAAATGTGAAGTAATATAATGATGAGGAGAATAAGAAGCAAATTGTGGATGAGGATACCATAAGAAAAACACATGATGAGGAGCCATAGCTAGAGAAAGCATAGATGGATCCCAAAAATGAGAAGACAAATTTGGATGAGGCTGAGGAAGTGAAAAATACCATTAATGGTAGGATAAATAATGATAATATAGTGTTTTCCACATATGAAAGTGAGTAATAACATCCAATCACTATGAATCTCTTGTATAATCCTATAGAATAACCACTCTAAAACATTTGGCTTTGGGATGTCCTTGCTCCCTTTTCCTAGTGTACTAAATTTTCACTGCCAATTACACCATTGTGATAAGAACATATAACCACATTCACTACATCATTGGTTCTTTCACCACCTACTAATAAGGCTTACTTATACATGTCATTATTATGATTGGCCAAGGAGATCAAAGGATCCATTGAATTCCATAAATTAATCACTCAGAAGGACACTTCATTAGAAACATAGGTGGGAAGGTTTTAGATGGATAACATAGCATTGATGCAACACATTCATAATTCTAAGACTATTATTGATAATGCATGTATTTTTTTGTTAATATAGGTCATCAAAATTTACGTTATTTTGGACCATCAGTAATTTCCTCTTCTCCTTATGCATATGGTTTAGGATTGGTAGGACATTTAGAAGGTCCACCAAATTATAATGTAAGACAAATCCATAAAAATAGATACTATGGATTTATTTTATCTTCTTAATATATATAATAATATTTTTAATGTTTTTATAGTCTACATGACTCAAGTGGCCCAGTGGTTTCTTGATTGGAAGAAACAACTTGACATCATTTGGGGAGGCACACATAATGATTTTGTGGAGGCAAGAAAATCCAAGGCCAGTATGATAAATTTAGCCATAATATTGAGGATATGGATGTAGATTTATTTATTCTATTAGCACATGGGATGTAATCATGTCTGACCTTAAAACATGTTAAAACTAGGTGTTGTGAAGCAAATTCACTAGAGTTCAAGTGTAGTGGTATGCCAATAAGTTAACTAATCTCTAGTAGGATGTTTCTCATTGGCTCATCATTGTCAAATATGCCTTACCTATAACTAAAAATTATTATATAAAGTATTTTTTATTTTAAAAGTATGATTATTATTTATGTTATGACTTATTCAAGAGTTTGTGCTTAATTTACAAGCTTTCAAGGCTGGCTTAGATACTTTCAATAGTGTGATTGCATCTTTGGTAAACATGCTTGAAATCATTCCTCCAAGTTAAATACATCCCTTATTCAATATAAAAATATTTCATCCTGAAGTCTTTGCAAATAATCTCAATCTACATCACATGATGCTTCATCGTTAGCCACTATACCCATACTATCACATTCCAGTTAGGTACTTCATAGATCAAATTTTGAAATTTTGTTCCCTAATTTTATTAGTAGATGTTTTAGTAAGATAAGTGTGATAGGTCTATTGAAAACTCATAATGGTGGTACACTAATCCACTGCTTAGTTGAAAACCTAAAAGGGTGGCTAAGTAGTGCACACAAGGTGAAAACTAGTAAATGGCACGTCAAATGATTCTTATGAGTTCTACTACTTCATCCTTTATTTTGGTCTAGTCACTACAGTCTTCAGATTACCTACCTCTATGATGTTGTCTCTGGATGTGATAACCTATTAAGTCTAGTAAAGTGATAGTGGGTAAAAATGGCAATAAAACTACATGTTTGGATGTATTTGATAAATAGATATCACATAGGATTTATTATTATAGAGTTATTCTAATTACATCTCAAGTATATTTTATCTAGGAATAGCTTAAGGAAGTTAGAACAAATAGTAGATTGACATATATATATATATATATATATATATATATATGTTTTCCCTAAATATAATAGTGGGTTTGTTGGAATTATTATAATCATTATCTAGTTATATGAATATGGTAGACTGATTATAATAGAACAATTGATCGATAACTATTTCTCTATGTTTGATCATTTACATAATGGATATTCATCTGAGTTTCATATGGTTTTCTCTCAATGGTTGTTTATTGATTCACATAGTTAGATAGATGTAAGTGGTTTCTTTTCATATTTTTGTTAATGATGTTCTACTTCATGCATGGTTAATATTTTTCTATGTGATTATTATATTTTATTAAGATTATAATCTGTGTTACCATCTAGATGTGTTTTGTTCCTTTGACTATCTGTGTTTTCTTGTACTTCTTAATTCAATTTGCATGGATATCCCTATAACTAGCATATTCTAATGAATTATCAAAAACCTTTGTTAATAAGAGTGATTGATAGGATTCCTCCTCACTTATGGTGATGGATGGAGGTGTATCGACCATAGGTTCCTAAGGAGAAGAAGGAACATATGTAATAGACATGAAATAATCTTTCAAAAACCTAAAGAGACTAACCTAGGTAGTATTTGTAAGTGGTGGCATAAGTGTTGTTAGATTATCTTACTCATGCTTTCTAAGGCTCTAGGTATTTGTGTTTACCTATTTTTGTCTTATGTGGGGTTTAGGTCCACATTGACTAGTTTAGATTTCATATTGCTTTTCCTTACCTATGTAATCAAGTGCTCTCATTGTAATATTATGCTTCATTATGATTTTGTAATCATTTCTTATGTGAATAAAAATTGTTTTGTTTACAATTAGTTTTCTCATTTTGAGTATATACTGAAGCATCAATGGTTGTGGTAATGATCCATTGGAGAGATCTTGGCTAAATATTTTTTATAACTCTTTCATGGTAATCAAATCCATCTCTAATATCCATTACTCAACATAATTATTTGCATTTATTTATCCTCACAATGTGATTTGGATCTAAGTTGGTTATATCTAAGTTTTGTTAACTATGAATCACTCTTTTTGCAATATTATTGGAATTAGGTTTATTGAGGTTTTAAAAGAGATCTTCATATTTTCCTTTGTTTATTCTTTAAAAGGAGATAGAAGGCATTAACAATCAATAGGACTACATTGGGAAAGGATAAGATCTATGTGTGGCATTCCAAATAAGAATGGATTCTCAACATTATCATCATTGTCATCTGCTTCATCCATGATACCCTTGTCGTTACGATCATTGCCTCTCAAAAGTTTATGAATTCATTGTTATGTCAAGTTGCTTTACATGGTGATGTAGTTGTACTATAGGACCATTATTTATTTTACTTATATTGGATCTTACTATAATATAGTGCCAGGTCCAATTTGATTAAATTCTTGAAAATATTTTGTTGAAGATAACATCACACTAATGCCATTTATAAGAACATCATAGTTAGTCTAGACATGTTATGTTTTTTAAGCATTAGAATACCTGAGTTAGTTACATAATGGGTATTTACTTATTCAAACACATATAGGCATTCCAATTTTTTTGATGATAGCATTTTTCAACTATTATTATGAATAGAAAGTGATTCCTCTTGTATTTTATGCAAATTTGAGAGTATAAATCTTCATAAGCATCTTAACTTTTTATCCTCAGCCAAAGCATTGTATTTTTTTAGATCCATAGACTTTAAGGTGGAGAGAAGGAGTTGGAGGAGATAATCCATTGACTGCTACATAGAAGTCTTCATGAGGATTTTTTCCTTTGGTACCATTATTCTTGATTAGTGTTGTAAGGAAGAAGGTACCCATGTTAGAAGGTTTTAAAACATGTTTTTCTACTAAAAGGCTACATTGAAATCTATAAAAAGGTGCTTAGAGAGAAGAGCATGATATGTCATCTAAAGGAGCATTGTAGTTAGAAGTAATGTGTATAAATCTACCAAACATCCTTTTCTATATATATATATATATATATATATATATATATATATATAGACTACGCACTTTTTACAAGTCTGCATGTCTTGTGGAATTTTGTAGAGTGATGTTTTGAAGTTTTTACATATGTTGGATCTAATTTGGATAGGTTAAAATCTCATCTTAGCTTCACCTATGGAAAGATTTGAATTCATTGTTGTTGTGTTGAAATCTTTATTAGCAGAACCTGAAGCACGTCGCATTAAAATTCTATCCATAACATTATCATTTTCCTTGTTGTTGTTGCATGGAAGGAATAAAGAATTGAAGGAGGTTAGATTCGCATTTGAAAATAATCTTGGCACCCCTCTTAGCAAAAAAAAAAAAATGTTCTCCATTTTCTCCTCTTTACACATTTGGAAATTCATTTATTTATCCTATTAAGTTGTCTTTTTCTTAAAAGAGGAAGTAAAACTGATTTACATGCATACCAAGGTAATCAACAAGATTATTTTACCCTTTGGTTGATTTTTTTAATTATAAGGAAAAATTTTGGTTCCAACGAGAGGTTTCACAACTATGTTTGTTTCTAATTTGATCTCAAATTCTAGTTTGTAGTTTTTTTTAAATTGTTTTGACCCTTTTTTATGGGAAATTGAAATGTTTATAACTTTTGAGCTGTAACTTAGATTTGAGTTCCATTTTTTTTAAAGTACATATTTTTAAATTATATATATATATATATATATATATATATATATATATATTAGTGTTAATAAATTGATATACTATTATATAAAGTGACACATTCTAGGGGATCTCTTCACATTGGTTGTGTTATCTTGTGCTTTTAGTTTATGATGACAATTTTAGTGGTGATGAATTTTGCTATGTTTTGATCATTTATTGAGGGATTATTAATTATTTTTCATGTACCTTATATCTTTTGTTTATTAGAGATAAGAGGGTGAGGTCTGGTCTGGTAAGATGTCAAACCCCCTCACAAGCAACACAAACTTCCTTCTTGCTTCTTCTTAATTGCATTGTTATCATTTGTTACACTCTTGGATGAATTTTTGACCAATTCTAACATCCTAATCTTGAGTTTACATTGTCACTACTATGGGTTTTCATGTGTTATGTGTCTTACATTTTAATTCACACACATACTTATGGATGCATTTTCGACTGAGCTCTATGTCCTTTTACCTATGGTTTACACATTGTTTTTGGTTGTTGATCTATTTCTGGTATGTTCATATACATTATAGTTATTTTCAGCATTTTCCACACTCTTTCATCATCCAATTAAATGAATTATTACTTTAACACATTGGTAGTTGTGTCATGTCTCCTTGATGCCCCTTTCTTAGTGCATCACCTTCTTATATGGGGACACTTCTTTGCTTCCTTATTTTTGTAACATCTCTCTTGATAGATTTTTAACAGGTCAATAGTCTCCTCATTTGGATCTATTATATTGAATTCCATTATCTTCCTTGTCTTCATCTGGTGTTTTCTATATATGGGTTATATTTTACTCTCACTAATTTATAAAGTGTCATGGGGGGTTTGTTAATTCAGCCTTATTTACCTCCATGCATTTGTGTGCTCTATTTCGAGCACCTTTTCACTTCATCAGTAGCTTGTATTTTCTATCACCACCATGTTCCATCATCTTTGAGAGACTTATCTATATTTTTTACACATTTTTTTGATAATTGATAATCTCTTTTTTTAGAGCTATTATGTTGTATAGTATGTCAGCTTGTTCAATATTTGAGTAGTGGATTCAAACCACTCATGCAGACCTTTGTTTCTCCAATCCATCCATTTAGAAATATTTGGGGAGGTGAGATGTAAATTATACTTCTTAGTTTTGATCATTACTTATATATGTTTTACTTTTTATACTTTCATCACCACTAATAGTCTTCTTAATTAAATTTATTCTGGTAAAGCTGAGTGTTAGTTATTTTTGTGATTAAGTAGTGGATTCAGACCACTCATAAAGATTGAGTTATTTCATGACTTGTGAATACTTGGAGTACAAACTTATTTAGAATCATATTTGGTGGGATTTCTATCTCTCTCTTCTTATTTTCTCTCTTTTTGGGGGAAGTTTTTCCTATGGGTTTTCTCCTTTTTTTTCCACTTTATGAGAGTTATGTATATGTTACACTATTTTGAGTGTTTTTTGGATTACTCCTTTGTACATGGGTATCTTATTTAAGATTTTTTTTTGTTAGAACCCATATGAGGATTGTTACTTGAATCCATGGCCTTTTTGGTGATTCTTACAATGACACTAGTGTGGTAGCCCCATCAGTATTTGTTCTGACTTCTCACCATCATGTTAGAGGGTGTTCAATCAATGCTTACTCAAGTTCATATTTTAAATTAGTAATTTATAAATTAGTGTTTATGTTTAATAATCCTTATATTCAACACCATTCTTACTTTGACTTGGTAGTTACATCAATTTGACATTCATGTACTCTAGCATGATGGATTGGCATCCATATAGACATGTGATTTCACATTGCATCCTCTATTATTTCCCCTAGCTTCACTTGGGGGGGAGAGGTGTTAGAGTATCTTACTCATTCTTTCTAAGGATCTAGGTATTTTTGTTTACCTAGTTTTATCTTATGTTGGGTTTAGTCCCATAATGACTAGTTTATCTTTCATATTTCTTTGCCTTGCCTATATAAGCAAGTTGTCTCATTGTAATAAATTGATTCATTATGATTTTGTAATAATATCTTGTGTGTATCACAATTATTTTATTTATAATTGGTTTTATCCTTTTGATTATATGCTAAATCATGAATGGTTGTGGTAATGAGCCATTGGAGAGATCTTAAATGAAGAGTTTTTATAACTGTTTCAAGTTTCACCAATAGTGTGCTCTTCTATCAATTTAAAAGACATGTAGTTTTCTCCTTGGTAGTGTTTGTTCCAAAAACTATAGAAGTAGTATCTAGATATGAAGAGAGAAACTAAGGATGGGGGATTCCTCTTATAATTTCTCTCTTTATTTGAGGATTAGACTCCCTCTTGATACTATAATCTCCCTCTTGTAAACCTATTTTTTCTCTTATAGGAGAGGGAGGTTGTTAATGCCATACTGAATCATGTGGATGAGTTGGAGGCCATTGATGGATCTATATTCTCTATTCTTTGTCTTCCATATATATTTCCTACTCTTCAATAATCTTAAGATTATACTAAATATCTTGAACATAAATCATAGACATTTTTTATCCTTCATTCTTGTATATGCCTCAGTATCATTTGATGCCTTTAGAAAAATAGCATTGTGATCATATTCCCAGCGACCATATGAAATGTTCACCTTCTTATTTTCTTTGAGCTCCCTGAGATATGTCTTAATTTTTTACCTAGGGTCTCATTCCCTAAATTGGGACATTCAAATTATAGTAGGACATGGTTTTTCCAACTTGGATAAAATGTGGCATAACCCCAAATTGAATTTGACCAATATTCAAGGAAGTTGTATAATAATAGGCCTAATGTTTTTGACCTAGTTCTTCATTAATGTTATTTTAAAGTAGAAAATCTACCTCTTATTCTACAATTTTATCTAGTACATGGTATGGTAAGAATAGATGAGTTATCCTTGTGCCTTAAATTATAATGATTGTATAGTTAAGGTAGTACAAAAATTCCCAATACTTCTTGTCATGTTTTTAGACAACCTAGACATCTAGGGGCCATAGATTGCTTAATATATTGGAGAATATTTTTCCTCACATACTATCTAAATTTCATTCTTGAATATGTATATAAATATGAAAGAATAATCTTTGTATATTTTATTACCTAGATACTATGTTAAGGACTACCATAGCTCCCCATGTGTTTTATGGATTATACCTAGGATGACATCCATTAGGTATGAGATCATGTAAAATTTGCCATCAGCTAGACTTTGATCAAGATAGAACATGTACCTTCAACCTTGCACTTACAACTTCCCACAAGATAATTTATTTTTCTAAAGTTAGAATAACTTCCATGAAAGGGACCCATTCCACTTGTACATAAGTTATGTTCTCAAAACCAAATATTCTATTTAGGAGGGAGATGTCTATCCTAATTCTAGTTCTAGATTTAAAAATACTATTGGATTAAATATCTCCCTTGGGATTCAACCTCTAGCCCTTAATGATCCATTATTTTAATTTTCCATCAATGGTATAATGCTCAAGCCAAACATTGGCCAAGACTTATTTATAAGTAGTCTCAAGCCATTGAAGTCTAAGATACCTTTTAAACCCTACCAAAATTAATCTCCATGAAATGTTCCATTTAAAAATAAACCTTTAAGTAGCTCTATACAAGGCATTAACTTTGGTTTTGCTATCACTAGATAGAGACCTTATGTTTTAATGGGTATCAGGTTGTTGATAAAATTATTCTCATCTATAGATATTTGGTATTGCATAAATTAGGGCACCATAGACTCTATATCATCCCAAAGGGATGAATAATGAAGGAAATTGAATTTAAGGGAATTTTTATATAACATTGTGTCCATGAACTCCTCACTTCTAGCATAATAATAGATGGAAGGGACTTGATCATATGCTTTCTTCAAAGAAGAGGTAATTTTTATTCTAAACTATGCAATTTCTTCTATAAATCATCTAGTTTGTTTTGTACAAGTTCACTAGAAAAATTTAGGTCTCTTTGAATGTTTAAGGGCTCATGATTGAAAAGTTTGATTGATATCTTAATGGAAAAATGAATAATTATAAACTACATTTTGCATATAAATCCTAAAATTATGAGTCTTCAATTCTTTCATGTGTCATCAATGCAAATAATAACTTATAATTTCTTTCTCTTTTCAATTTGAATGTGTCAATCATCTTTGGTAGGTTTGCTTGTTTGACAAATGGAAACTATTAACCAAATTTATGTGTCCATTCATCACATTCTATATAGTTGTTAGATTCTTGCTTACTCATTTCTTTGCCTTATTTTTGAACTCATTTATGTATATTTTAAGTATGCTTTTTCTGAATTGTGACACTTATCCAATCATCATTCACTTAGGCCATTAGATATGCATATAATCTCTATATATCATAGGGCCATGAATTAGTGTAATTATTCCACATGGAACAACTATTATAACCAAATTTTTCACCCTTATATGAGGTTGTTAAGACCTCTCCAAATTTGGATAAAATGGGATTACCCCTAGACCTATGGGTTTTATATAATAGGGGTAAACCTCTAGGTTATGAAGGACTATCTCCCTTGATCTATATTTCAAGCTAATACACTAAACTAGAATAATCACTATTGGATTTGAAAAGGGAAGAAGGGAACATAAAACAAACCTATACTAATGAAGGTGATACACCAAATATAACTCAACAAACATACTTGCATTTGCACTAAGAAGACAAAATACTTAAACTAATCTTAACTCAAAGGTTCTTCTATAATAAGTGTTTCTACATTAAGGTATATTATTATGCATATCCAAAGGTGGGTAATAAGGAGCTTTGATATTAGACACTTCTAATCTCCTTCACACTTAAAAACATAACTAAAAACACATACACTTCATGAGACTTGTTAGAATAAATGTTACTCACACAATGCATACAAGAGCATAATGGAAGTAAGGACAAGACATTCATCACTTGTCATCCAAATAAACTACTTGACATACTTAGGAAAGAATTATAAATAATAAACTAACTTGATAAAAATTTATTCCAAGGAAAAACAAGATGTCAAAACTAGAAGGGCTTCACAATACCAATTATGGATTCCTTTATGATGCCAAAATGACTTGAATATATAGAGCATATAAGAGGAGAGAGGAGTGATGTTAAACAGTCACAAGGCTAGGTGTCAAATCTTTAAATCCAATTTCAATGAAATAAAATATATTTAGAGAATAGATCATTAGGTCCTCTTATATAAGTGTCCATATAAAACATGACAACTTCTTGAATTTAGCATAGAGATATTCATTATCTTACTTGAAATTACCTTCTTGATGATGAGTCCACCTATCTATACTAAACTATATTATAATTCCTTAACACATATTATCTAACTTGAGAAGGTGGAAACTTGATTGTGAAAGTCATTATACTCCCATCAACTAGTGACCTTCTCATTGACACTTGTTGTTCACTTTCTTGCAGCTGCCTACTATCCCTTTAGGCCTTATTCACACATTTTTCATTAGTCTGACCTATATATGTTCAATTATATTCACTATATATGTGTTATACATAAATTCATACCCTTTTTAATTTCTATTCAATCATATGGACTTCAATGAAAATTAAAAACACACATGTCACCATCAACCCAGGTAGTCACCCTCTTTCTCACTATCTTGTTCAAGACTTCCTATAATGACCAACTTAATTGAGGGATTTTAATCTCTTATTTAGATTATAATTGGGTATAATGAGCTATAAAAAATATCCACACACCTTCCACAATGGCTTTCACCTATCAATTCCCTTTTATACCTTCAAATCACTTCAAATCATATAGAAATTATAGAATTAGACCTACTCATAGAATTGACAGTATGAAATAAATATATTTTATGGATCCTAACAGAGTTCCAAGCATGTCCAAATCATCTTATAGGTTTATTTATTGCTTTTGGATGCATAACTTTTCATATCTTTCTCATTAGGCTCATATAAGGGTTTTAGGTCACTTAGGTTTTTAATGATGTTTCATAAATGTTTTACCCCTAAAATTCAAACCAATGACACTAATTTTGAGTATATTACCTCCCTAAACTATCCCAAAGTTCTTTGGATCCCATGTACACTATTTGTACATATATGAGTGAAATAACTTTGCTTCTCGATTAACTACTTGTATTTTGGACACCTTTGAGACAAGTTTAGGCCCAAATGACCAATTTGAGTTATTTTATAAAAACTAACAGGTATTTTTAACCTTATACTCTCCCATTAAGGCTAATACATTTATTTTATGGATCATATGGTCATATTAATGAAGTTAGATGCCATGAGGTTTCATGTCCAATTTTAGGCCTAGCAGGCATAGACTATGTCTAACTGTATATGACCACTTCTGAGTGTTGAAAATAATTTTAAAAACTCCAAAACACTTTTTTAAATATAATTAAACTCTACACATCATAAAAAAATCATTATATAATTTTTTAGTCATAATTTCACTATTCATTTACTATAGGTCTGCATGTTGGATTGACTATGGAGTGCCCCATATATGAGACAAAATAGAGGATACTTAACCTATTTATTTGACATAGATTATACCATGGTATCCTATTTTATGTCACATTTACCCTCTATGTTAATTTAAAAATCTTTGTCACACTATTGGAGGTCTCAAACATCTCAAAATATCAAGACTAGCTTTTATGACTGTGACTGTGTGCAGGGTTGACTTAGTATGAGGTCAAAAGATGGTTTGATCAACCTTATTTATTTTTACTTGACTCTAAATATTTCATTAAAATGTGTTATCATAAATATTATAATTATTTTCCATATATTCATTCCATCTTATGCTTCTATCAATCTCCAAAACCTACAATCTCTATTGTCTAGGCTAGTCTATAGTATGTGTCAAACCATAAGTGTCAATTAGGGGATATGAAAGATTAATATAGATGTTGATTAATGTGTTCAAAAAATTTAATTCTCTACTTATGTCACACTAGGTCAATATCCCACCTAAGCGTATCCATTCCTTCCTTGAGACCAACATTCATTCCACTATCGATGCACTATAGATCACTTTCAAGTTCCAAGTTTATTTTGGATTAAAAGGAACTTTATTTCACTAAGTGTTTCAAATGGAAAATTTAATTAGTTGTAATCCATTCAACCATCCTTATCTATTAACCTGAAAAAATCTTCTTATGCTCATATATAGCCTATAGGCCAAGGTTATAAGGATGAGCCTATTAAGTTTACTTAAACCTTATCAAATTCCACCAATAAATCACATTGTATGAGGTAATATTACTTTTTGGAGAAGGTAAATGTTCCATTTGAAACTTTATTCAATAGGATATAGGTGATTGTGTATGGCCTTGGATTATCTTATTTATATCACTTCATGATGTCTTAAAACCTCAATCCCATATTAAAATATCTCTTTTACACTGAATTATCAACCTTAAACTACTGTCAAGATATCCTATCGCTCTACCTCCATTATCTACATAGTCACAATCATGTGGTCTCATTAGGTTCATAGATTATCTTCCCTTTCCTTTTATTTGAGTTCCTTTAATATATCCTCAATGCAAACCCTCAATGGATAAACTAAATTTCATGTTCTGAGTGGGTAAACAAAGGTGTATTAATTTGACCTAGATCCACTCATAGGAGATGAAGCACCACCACTATCAAAAAACTACTCTTAGCTCTTAATGGTTATCACTCTTAGCACAAGGATTATTTTTCATATCCTTTAATATATACACATTATAACCAATTTTAATTCTACATGAAATGAGTGAAAATTATCTACAATACTATATATACCACTTGGTTCACACATACCAATTTAATTAGATGAGAAAATTGAGGTGTTAGGGATGTGCAAGCAATTTAGAGGTGCTAAGAATATTAGTGATTTTTCATATTTTAAAAACAACCAATAATGAAAATATGGACATGTAATGCATTTACACATGGACTAATAACATACACCAAGTGCATTCACTTCAATGCCTCTTACCCTATTCATACCAACTAAAACCTATTTGACCTTCTTGACTTGTCCAAGGGAGCGAAAGGAGATTGAAACTAGTTTTCATCAAATTAAGATATTTTAAATATAATTAAACCTAAAGCAAACCTATAGTAATTCCATGAAATCCTCTTGAATCCTCCACATGTGCCATATGGTCACTAGTCCATACAACTTCCTAAAACTAACCTTCTTTTCAAATGATCTTCTTGTTTATACATTAAACCTGACACAATTTAATTTGAAACCTACTAGCATTAACTAACATATGGTATGTTAGAATACATCTTTAAACATTTATATTTTTATTTTAAATCATACATTTCATTCAAATGGCTAAATGGTGGCATAAGATGACATAATACCAACTAGACAAATGTGACAAAGATAAAAACATATTATTTTACCTCATTTAGCATCATGGGACCATTTTAAAACCTAGGACCCTATGAAAAGTTTGAATATGCAGAGGGTTGACCCAATTTGACCTATGGTTAAATTTAGTCCACATTTTGGTGATTTCCTATGGGTAGTATGCCTGCTATGCTAAGGAATAGTTACCTTCTCCTATCCTTGGGTAATGGAGTCAACCATATACTAAAATTGACACTAAAAAGCCTCTAAATAGACACCAAACTCACACCAAATAGAATAAAAAACAAATAAAAAAATAATACATCAAAACACACACATGTGCTCTTATGAACACTTAGGGAAAACACATAAACAACTTAAAGGAAAATGCAAACTTATCCTAATATGTACAAGACATAAAAAAACTTGAGGTGAAAGACAACTCTTCATTTCTTCAACCAAGGTCAAATATAATGCTTCTTTCATTACTGTTACTCCATGAAAATAAACCCTCATATGAAGCATACTTGTTAATGAATACTTGCTTATGTAAATATTCAAATGACTTACCATTGTTAGATCCTCTATTGACTTCAAGTGCATCACTTGGAGCTCTCATGAACACTCCATATAGATTTCCAAAAGGCTTGTTTGAGCTTGTAGTCTTCTTAACCTTTGTCATATTCACTTGGTATTACTAAATTTAATCATTGAGAGTCATCAAACCCCTCCCAACTTTAAATTTGAAATAAGATATGTCTACTATTGAGAGTAATCAATACAATATTCTCTATGCTCATCAAACACTTCATGATCTGCCAAGGTTGCTTATTTCTTGGTAGAGACTTCAATATCTTCATTGTACTTGTTATATATATGGTTGACCTCATCAAAAAATATATATTCTTTTTGAATAGTTATAGACCTAATTACCTCCTCAAACTCTTGCACTATGGCATTGAATTGTTACCACATGTCATCTACTTCTTCTTGAGGTTCATTCTCATGAGTGTTCTCTTCTTTGGCAAGCCAAATTGACTGCTCACTAGGACTGTCATGCTTTATCATGTATGGGATACTAACAAAATCATACATCCACAAAATATAATTTACCCATGTAACTTGTTCTAGAGTGTCATCAAAATCTACCTCAAGAGCTCCATCACATTCTTAATGGAAGATGTATGTACCAAGGCCAGTTTCCTCAAATCCATATTACTCAATTCCCCACTCATCAAGATACAAGTTAGTTATACCATCAAGAAGAGTTAGAGAGTCTTGATTACTAAGCTAATCATCTTTGTCACTAGAATTTAAAATTGTGTTAGATGTATAAGGAACATATTCCTCTATATGAAAACTAGATAGAGGTTTAGATTTGATTGACACCTTAGCACCATACCTAGTCCTAAATTCCATATAAGACCAATTTGAAGTAAGATAACCTCGAATATTATAGTAAACTCTCTTGACAAAACAATTATAAAATTAGGAGGCACATCACCCACCATAACATCTTGGGAAATGGTGAAAGTAGGACAAACATGAAGAAAAAGTTACAAACCTTTGATTATACCAATTGTCTTGGTAGCTAACCCATCTAATTGCAACACACCTTTGGCATGAGGTTCATAATTTAAGTTAAATTTAATAGCTACTTTCTAGGGCATGAAACAGGTGCTAGATCCACTATCAATAAGACAATTATGAACCAAATCATCTTCAATGATGATGGAGAGATACAATAAATGAGGTTTTTATACCTTTTCAACTTTGTTTAACCATCCTTCACTACGATTCAAAGTGTTTTTCAAGGCTGCCTCTTTCCCACTAGGATGCTTGGTTTCTAAACTAAGTTTAGTTATCTCTTTTTATATTAGGTATACCTATCCAGGTATTACAATTTTATCCCATATTGATCCTTCTTCATCTTCTCTATAATGTTAGCGAAAGAGCTACTAGCTTTTGATTGTCCACTAGTAGGAATAATAATACTTATACCTTGAGAATTCTAAGGTGTGAAGTGTTCTTTTCATTCTAAATCTTTTATCAAATTGTGAATTTGGAATTTTATTAGACATAACTTCCCTTTAGGATATTTGAACAATCATATATGAAACATTAGCATCCCCTTGAAATTCTTCAATTGCCTTCCTCTTTGATCTTATGCTTGTAACTATGGGACTTGAATATTTGCTTGATTGCCCTTGGTAATTCATAGCAAATGAGTCATCTATCTACCAATTGACTAAGGTATACCCCACTTGATCACTCTTCCCATTTTTATCTCCTCTATTAGGTACCTAGTATTGAGTCATGGTTGGCATTTTTCCCAAGTGTTCTATGAAATCTTGATTGAAAGACTCATTAAAATAGGTAGATGGGTAATGAGGTTTATCCCATTAAGGCTAACCATCATGATCTTGGGAAAGGTTTTTTTGAGTAGACACTAATTTCATTGAGGTGGAGAGAACATTGAGATTATAAAAATTATATGACTTTGCATGAACTAACTACCCTTGACCTTGAGGATGACCTTGGAAGGGTGGTATATTGCCTTAATAGTTAGGGTAGGAATTATTATATTGATAGTGACTTTGTAAAGGCCTCACCTGA
Source organism: Torreya grandis (assembly GCA_037957365.1). NCBI lineage: Eukaryota > Viridiplantae > Streptophyta > Pinopsida > Cupressales > Taxaceae > Torreya > Torreya grandis. The sequence goes on from JARHVA010004279.1 coordinate 959,376, forward strand.
TGTTATTTTATGATCCTCTTGAGACCTAATATATCTTTCTCCATAACTCTCATTCTTTCTACCTTGTTAGACTTACTTGGTTGACTAGGGGAAATAGGCATATGTTTAGGTGTAGGAATTGGAACAATAGTAGGTGTAGAGGGTTGTAAATTAGGGAATAGAGGCATGGAGAGTCTTGGGAAAATTATTTCCATCATAAATTAAACAATTATTTACCCTTATGGAAACTTTATAGGAATTAGGCAATGTGATCCCTCCCATAGATTATATCATCATAGCAATATCACTATCAAAAAATTTAAGATAGTAAAGGAAACCATGGTAAATTGTGGGTCTTACCAAGATTGGGATCCTATCCCATGTATTCTAAAATATTATGTTGATGTATTTAATGACTTATTGAGGTTCTCTCCTTATGTTAGTTATCTTCTCATTCAATGACAAGTTGCCACTCTTATCTTCAAATATTCTCCTCAAATCATATCACAACTCATCCCATTTGGTGATAGATTTAGGGTCTAATGTACCATACCATTAAATATATTTCCAATTGAAAGATACATCCAATAACATAATTGATATATTATTCTAAATGATGTGAGGTGAGTTGTATAAGTTAGAAATATTTATATGATGATGGTAGTCTCACTAGTGTGTAATGAAACACTTTTTAGAGGAGATATGGAAATGCCATCATAGGGGGGAAGTCTTAGAGTACTATATCCATTGAAAGAAACAAAATTTAGGTTCCTTGCCATGTTAAATTTAGGAATTTGAAATAATGGGCCAATCAAAAACGTTCTTATAGGTCTATGAGCATGGTATGATCTCTTTGGGTAAGTATGGTTGTTAGAAAATCTACTTGATTTGTATGAATAATGATGAATCTCTTATAACTCAAAATGAATTATTTTGGTAAGATATATTGTTTTTACACGTTAAGAATGAAATAGTGCACTAGTATACAACCAATATTCAAATTTTGGAGTCACCATATACTGTAGAAAGTGGACTATTACATCCTCATTATTGTCAAAGCTAGTATCCACCTTGATCAACCTTCTTGGACTTCAAGTTCCACCAGGCATACCATAAATATTATAACCAAATTTTAAACCCTTAGATGAGGTTGTTTATAGCTCTCCAAATTTGGATAACATGGGATTACGCTTAGACCTATGGGTTGTCTATAACAGGGGTAAACCTCTAGATTATGAAGGGCTAGCTCCCTTGATTTATCTTTTAAGCTCACACACTACACTAGAATAATCACTATTGGGGGTGAAAAGAGAATAAGGAAACATAAAATAAACCTATATTAATGAATTTTATACACAAAATATAACTCCATAAACATATTTGTATTTTCACTAAGAAGATAGATTGCTTAAATTGATCTTAACTCAAAGGTTCTTCTAGCATAAGTGTTTCTACATGGAGGTAGATTGTTATGCATATACAAAGGTGGGTAACTAGGAGGTATGATATTAGAAAGTAATAATCACCTTCACACTAAAAAAAACACCTAATAAACACATACACATCATGATAATTATTCTAAGAAATGCTACTCACACAATACATACAAGATGAAAATGGTGAGAAGGAGAAGACATTCATCACTTGTCGTCCAAATACACTACTTGACATACTTAGGGAAGAATTTTAGAGACTAAGACAACTTTATAAAACTTTATTTAAAGGAAAAACAAGATGTAAAAACCATAAGGTCTTCTCCATACTAAGTATGGATTCTTATACAATGCCAAAATGGCTTGAATATATAGAGCATATGAGAGGAGAGAGAAAAAGTGACATTGAATAGTCACAAGGCCAAGTGTCAAGTCTTGAAATAAAATTAAAATAAAAGAAAATATATTTATAAAATAGGTAATTATTTCATCTTAGACAAGTATCCATCTAAAACATGACACCTTCTTGAAGGTGGCATAAAGATCTTCATTGTCTTACTTGAAATTGCCTTCTTGATGATGATTCCACCTATCTATATTGAACTACCTTATAATTAGTTGACACATATAATTTGAATTTATAAGGTGGAAACCTGATTTTTAAATTCATTATACTCCCCTCAACTATTGACTTTCTCTTTGACACTTGTTCACTTTCTTGTAGTTACTAGCCCTTTAGGCCTAATTCACACACTTATCACTAGGGTGACTTGTAGATGTTCAAGGATATTTGTTTATAGGTTTTATACACATATTAATACCATATTTTCCTTATATTTCATCATATTTAATTAAATTAAACTCAAAAACACACCTCTCACCATCAACCTAGGCAGTCACCCTCTTTATCACTATTTTATTCAAGACTAACAGTAATGACCAACATAGCATAGGGATTTTAATGTATTATTGAGATGATAATTGGGTATAATGAGTTATAAAAAGTATCCACACACTTTCCATAATTGTATTTACCTATAAATTCCCTTATGTACATTCAAATCACTTTAAATCCTATAGAAAACATAGAATTAGGCATTTTTGTATAGGTGATAGTATAAAATAACTTGATGTCAGGGAGCCTAAGAGAGTTAAAATCATTAAAAAAATATCATATATGTTTATTTACCCCTTATTTATGAATAATTATTCATATCTTTCTCATTATGCTCATATAAGGGTTTTAGGAGGGTTTTAGGTCATTTATGTTGTTAATGATGATTTATAAATGTTATACCCCTAACCTTCAAACCAATGCCACTAAGTTGGAGTATAGGATATAAATCAAATATAAATAATTTATTGGTATCCCATGAACATTTTCCATTAATATATGAGTGGAATAACTTTGCTTCCTGATTAGCTACTTGTATTCTATACACCCTTGAGATAGGTTGAGGCCAAAATGACCAATTTGAGTTGTTTTATGTAAAATGAAGGGTATTGTCAACCTTATATTATCTTATTAAGGATATTAAATTAATTTTAAGTATAATACAGTCCTATTAATTAATTTATAAGCCATGAAGGTTCATTTCCATTTTTAAGCCTAGTAGGCATAGACTGTGGTTGATTGTATATGACCACTTCTAAGTGTTTCCAATGGTTTTAGAACTCCTCACAAATTATTTCATAAAATTAAACTATAAACATAATTAAAAAATAATTAAATAATACTCCATTAATCATTTCACCATTCATACACTATATATCTATAGGTTAGATTGATTGTGGAGTGCCCATTATTTGAGATAAAATAGAGGACACTTCCCCTATTTATTTGACCTGAATGAGACCATGGAAGCATATTTTATTTAATGGTGACCATTTTTTCAAGTTTAAAATATTGGTCACACTTTCATAGGTCTCATACATCTCAAAATATCAAGACTAACTTTTATGACTATGATTGTGTACAGCGTTGACTAAGTATGAGGTCAGAAGCTAATTTGCTCAACCTTTGTTATTTCTCCTTGTATTTGAGGATATAATTAAAAAAATTATCATCACTATAAGATTAATTTTACATTTATTATTTCCATATTATACCTTTTTTAATATCCCAAACTTACAATCTGCATTGGCTACGCTACTCTGTAGTATGTGTCAAACTATAGGTGTCATTTAGGGGATACGAACGATCTTGTAAGTGCTGATTCATGTTTGAATATATGTTCCACACCTTTAATTATAACTTAATTTCAATATTACCATATCCCATTTGAGTTTATCCATTTATACCTTGAGACCAAATAGTCATTCCACTATCAATGCACTATAGATCACTGGCAATTCTAGGTTTTTTTGGACTAAAAGGCATTATATTTCACTGAGTGTTTCAAATGGAAAATTTGAGTGAATTATAATCCATTCAACCATCCTTCTCCATTAACCTAAAAAATTCCTCTTTTTCTTAGATATAACCTATAGGTCTAGGCTAAAAGGATGATACTATTAAGCTTACTTGAACCTTATCAACTTCCACCAACACATGACATTATATGAGGTAAAATTATTTTTTAAAGAAAGTTAAGGTAAATGTTCCATTTATAATGTTTTTCAATAGGATATAGGTGATTGTGTATGGTCTTGAATTGTCTTCTTTATATTTCTTCATGATGTCTTATAACCTCAATCCCATATCAAAATAGGTCTCTTACACTACATTATCAACCTTGAACTATTATCAAGACATCTTATGACTCTGCCTCCATTGTCTACATAGTTACAGTCCTATGGTCTCATTAGGTCCTTAGCTTATCTTCCCATCCTTGTCTTTGACTGAAATGAATATCTCTTCACTTCAAACCCTCAATGGATAAACTGACTTCCATGTTTTGAGGGGGTGAACATAGGTGTATTACCTTGACCTAGAGCCACTCATAGGAGTGAAACATTGCCATTACCAAAACACTACTATTATCTCTCAATGGTGCTCACTCTTAGCACAAGGATGATTATACATATCCTTTCATAGATACACATGTGAACTAGTTTTAAATCCACATGAAATGAGTGAACATGCTTTTTAATACTATATACACCACTTGGTTCACATAAACCAATTAAATTAGATGAGAAAACTAAGGGGTTGGGGATGTGAAGGTGGTTTAGAAGTGTTTGAAATATTAGTGATTATTCATATATTATGAAAAACCAATACTAAAAATATGGACATGGAATTTGATTACATATTTAATAATAACATCCACCAAGTGTATTCACTTCAACTCCTCTTAGCCTATCTGTACCAACTGAAAACTATTTGACCTTCTTAACCTATTCAAGGGAATGATAGGATAGAGAAATAAGTTTTCATAAAATTTGGAGATATTAAATATAATTTAACATAAAACCCACCTATAATAAATTCCATGACATCCTGCTAAATCTTCCACATGTGTTAGATGAGTCACTAGTCTATATAACTTCCTAAAACTAGCTTTCTTTTCAAATGATCTTCTTATTTATACATTTAACCTACCAAATTTCAGTTTCAAACCTATTTTATAACATTCCCTAAGATATGGTACATTATAATACATATTGAAACATATTTATTTTGATGGTAAACCATACATTTCATTAAAATGCCTAGAAGGTGCAATAAGATGACATAAGACCAACTAGACAAATGTGACAAAGATTAAAACATATTATTTGAGATCATTTACCATAATATAACCATTTTAAAACCTATAATACCCTATTAAAAGTTTTAATATGTATGGGGTTGACCTAATTTGACCTATGGCAAAATTTAGTCAACAAAAACCTCAGATCTATAGGGTTTAAAAGCATGGGAGCTTGGGCTTTTTAAAGTATGTACACATGAGTAAATTTTTTTTATAATATAATGTTGACATATGGAATGATCTTGAGAAATTATATTCATAAATATTCAAAGTCACAGGACCATTATGCCGTTTATTGAATACATTTTCTTTGAAAGTTTAGCCCAATAGAACTATACCACTTATCATCTTCTCAGAGCTTAAAAGTGTAGAGGTATTGGACCACAATAACTTGGGGCATTTATAAATATGTAATGTTTCCATATTTATGTGTAAATAAAAAATTTCCAATTTGAGAATGATTGGATATCGAAACCTCAAAATTATTAGACTATAGGAATGTGGAACTATTAGATTATGGGAATCCTTCCATTGTTTTGAATTGATAAAATGGTGCCACCTATCGAATGATCATAACTCAAACTCAAGACCTTTATACCTTAAATTTACATTAAAATATTCTAGGGTTTCATGTAATGAAAAAATACCATGTGGCCTCTTATTAGAGCTCAAAAAATTTAAACACTTAGAAACCTTATGAAAGCTTAAAGCTCTGTGTAACATATGAATACCACCTATCATGATTTGAATAAAATAAAGTAAGGATCAACCCATGAATGCTTAACAAGTTTCTACCAATAGTATTATATATATATAAAACATAGGAAACACTAGGATAAAAACATTAGTCATGTTAGTACAAATAAATGACAGAAACTATGAAAACCTAAGATTTAGGATAAATAAAAATGATTGTTCAAGCTTTGACTTTCAAATTTCAAAATTTTATAACTTTAAATTTCAAATTTAACTTTATAATTTTGCATTAATAAATCCATATCATGGATTCCTAAGGTTTAAATGGACCAAAATGTAGATTTTCAACAATAATGGGTCCTTGTTTCAACAATGATGGGCACAACACTTTCCTTATTTAGTAAGTTTTAAGATATAGCTAGTTCTAAATTAGTGAATGATTGGTATTTAATATATTATTATTCCTGATTTTTTACAATATGTTTTCACTTATGGTAATCTACATATTTCTATGTTTTCCCGAAGTTGATAAAACATAATGGTGAACTCGCTTATTATTGAACATGGCAAGCCCTAGTTTTCCCTACAGTTTCCTTATAAAATTTTATCCTCCTATGGTTTCAATTAAATTATAATGTCCTTATAATATTTAAGTGTTTTCTAACATTCCAATGTCTCTATTTTATTGTTATAATTTTAGTATTTGTAAAATTAAAAATAGTTAACAAAGAAGCTCCTATGAACCCTTAAGGTTGTGATGGATAATTTCCCTCTAACTACATCTATGCTATCATTATCCATAGAATTAAGGTAGCCCATATTATAGTGATAAAATAAAGTAAAAAATATATCCATCCTCAACCTCCTCCACCTCCCATCCCATAGTACTAAAATAAAGTAACAAACATATCTATCCTCAACCTCCTCCACCTCCCGCATCTCCTCTTGATGGTGTATGTATGCATGTTTAATCTGAAGTACCTAGGGTGTGTGATTTTGAATTTATAAAATATAAAATCATCATTATGAACAAGTTAATAATAGATTTATAAAATCAAAATTAGTGTTTTAGTTTAAATACCACATCATTGTAAAATCAGGTCACATATGCACAGAATCCATAATGTGTTAGTGTTAATCATTTATTTGCATCTTCATCTAACAATGTTATTCCTAACAAGACTTCATACTAAGATTTAAAGATAAAATATTATTCTTCTGTAATAATTGATTGTAAGAGTATGCAAAAATATAATAATTTTTTAAGTAATATTTTAAGAGAAATGCTTTGAAATAAGTATATCAAACTACATCCTCTATAAATATTAGAATATTATTGTGCATATCATAGAATGCATGGGCACAATATATATCATTGTTTAAATTTACAAAAATATAGAATATAATTGATAGTGGTGATCCCATAATTTCTACCTCAATAAAGTAACCCATAGAGAAACAAGTGAAAAAACCAAAATTAGAACAAAACTAGCTACCAAAAGATAAATTAGAGCAAGAAAAGATTCAAAAGGCATAATTAAAGAAATAAAACAATCAAAAGGAAAAAATAGTGTAATTAAGAGTACACAAATATCAATATGAAAACTCAATATTACAAAAGGTAGAAGATGGAAAGGTAATATTAAAAAAAAACAAGAGAATAAGTTGCATAATCAAAAACAACCTAAGAAAAAAGCATTCTTAAAAGAGGGTTTATAAGAAAATAAATTCAAAATCATGAAATGCCTACAAAATATATAGTTTCAAATGTGGTTAAAAAGGGGTAAAATTCAAGCCTTTCTTCATATCAATACCCTTTCACTATCATTAATCACATTTATGGGAAGTAATTTACAAATTTCAAGGTTAAGGAATATCAGGAAATCAAGATTTATTCTATATCAATTCTTACATCTCCTAGAAATAAACATCAACACTTGGATAAAAATAGTGCATCTAAAACATATATGGTATCAATAAAGTTAAGTTTTTTCTTTTCTTTAAAAGAGTATTGTCTTAATTTTTATGTTATTTAAAATTTAAATGCCTATAATGTTATGCTTGGAGGACCATAGTTAAAATAAATAGAAGTAATGATTGATAAAATAAAATGTTACATATCATTTGAACATTAAGACAAGACATGTCCTTTTCTAACTAAGTTACATATATAGATAGAAATCATACAAAATAAAACATGCTTTCAACTAGTAAACAAACATATATAAATAATGGCATATTAGTAGACGAACATGATAAATCACATATTAAAAAATATAAATACCACAATACGGGGTAGTTGGTTTTACATATCCAGATACAATAGAAGACAAGAGTGTCATTCAAAAGTTCCAAATCTAGATGATGATGATTATAACAATATAGATTGGTATGATTTTGATAATCCTAATTATACAAAATATTAATATGGAAATGTTTAGACACATAAAATTAACATTTAAGATAAAATTGTGCACTTGTGATCACTCTTTTACACACTTAGATCTAGACCTATCTTAGGGTCATTTTTGATCACTTACGACCACATTTTACACTCTTCTAATTAACAAATGACTCCTACATGCATTCATGCCTATTCTTATCACTTTTAGACATATTTTAGGTCTTACCTAATACTTAGCATGATGAAATCACCCATTGGACAAGAGTGTCATAGGGGACTATGGTGTATCACTCTAGTGTCCTTCCACCCCCTCTCATCTTCCAACCAAATAATAACTAATTTTCAAAATTCAAAGCTATAAGAAGGTTGAAACATGTCCCTTATGAGCCCCACTCAAAGGATTTTCATTGATATGAATATATAAACACTTTTCAAACCATTTTTCAAGGAAGATGTTTCTAAAATGTAGTCATATAAAATGAAAAATTAGATGAATTAGGCATGGATAATAGCACCCAACCTATAGGTCCTCTTTCTTGCTCACTCAACCCTTCTCAGCTAGACTTTCACTGATTCCCAATCACCCATAACTTTTTGGACATAGCTTTTTGAGACCTAGGCATCCCTCTTAGACCTATATCCATCCCCCCATGTCTCATATTCCTAGGGAAATGGCACCCAACTTGGATAGGAGCACTAGAACTTGGGGGTGTACTATTTCTGACGTTGTTGTCCAAATTCACTTTAGCCTCAAATAATTATTTTTTCTTGAATCCTTATCTTTTCCCCTATCAACCTAATTCAAGCTCATCTAACCCAAGATCATCAATTTCCATGTAAAATTAAATTCAATGTCCATTTAGAATGGTTGGCACTCATTCACAATAAAAAAGCAAGAATACAAGCAAGTACACGCAAGCACTCTTCCTTGTTCTCTTCATACAACCTTCCAAGAGCAATTCAAGCCTATTCACACATTCATACTAGTCCCTAGTCATCCAAAGTAAATTCTAGTTTTTCATCTAATTGTATACATCACATAATTGTACCAAACACTTCAAATTGTAGAACTACATTATCTTGATCCCTCTTTAGAGTATTGTTATGTAGGCAGCATGCCCACACATGGGGTGTCAAGTGTATCTAGTGTATCCTTTACACACTAACCCCTCATCACTTTCCCAAGTTTGATACTCATGTTCAAGTAACAAGATCTCCTAAGGGTTTTTAATATTGAATAAAATATACAACAATATTTTCACAAACCCAAGCTTCAATATTTCACTACCAGGATGTCATAGGCCTACTAAGTAGAACCCAAAAAAGCTAGACCACCAAGATAATAATGCAAGAAGTGGACAATATCAATAAAATTGGATTAAAATTCCATGTAATATGGTGTCTTGAGTTTGGTGCTCCTATCCAATCTATAAACAAAATTCTAGGTCTTTTTTATGATAGTCTGCCATGCATGCACAACAATTTCCAAACCCCACATTAGTCATTTTAGCCTAGAAAAAGCTAAGTTTGATTTTTTTCACACTTATTACTATTTTTAGAAAAGATAAAATACATATATATTTACACAAATTATTAGGCTAATTTAGACACGTTAATTACTAACTTACATTTACTCAGACCTTTGTTTGCTTAGGAATTAAACACATAATTCCTAAAAAGAATAAAACATTTGGTGAACCTGACTTACTTCAAATTTTTGCACAAAAACCCTACAAACCCTAAGGATAATTATTTATTATTTTTTATAATATTTTCCTAATTTTTCCTAAATTTAAAAATAAAAAACTATAAATTAATTGAAACATTTTCAATAAATTCACCTAAACCCTAGTTTACACATACTAGGTCCTATTTGCATACAAACACCTTTAAACCTTTAGGAAAAATATATTGATAATTTTAGAAATATTTTCAGATTTTTCCTAATTTTTTCAAGTTAAATTATACAAATTTTGTCTAAATTTTTCAAATTATTGCATTAATTTTGAAAAAATTCATTCAAAACCTTAGTTGCATCAACTAGTTCCTAGTTATTTTTCCATGTTTTTTCCAATAATTTTCTGCATTTTTAGTTAAAAATCTAATTCAAAAAATCAATTTTAAATTCAAAAGTTCATAGTATTTTTCAAATAATATTTTTGAAAAATGTATAGTTACATATACTAGCTCCTTTTTGCTTGTTGAGGTATCACCTTACATGTTTTAGATTCTTGTATCCTTTTCATGTATATTCTAGTTCCTTGTTTAGATTATATTAGCTTAATATTTTATACTATTATCCAAGTTGTTTTTATTATACCCCCTAATTTCCTTGCATCTTTTCCTTCATGATGAATTACAATACTTAATGGGAATCCTCTTGAGTTCACCTAGATTCCTACAACTCAACCATATACCATGGAAAAACAACCAATTCAAATTCTAGTCATAGATTTTAAACATCCAAATCACACTAATTTTAATGAGGATAATTTTGACAAAGAGTAGTATGAAAATAACAATGATGATGTACACACCAATGCTCATGCTCCACCACATTGGACTACTAATCCACTTCCACATAGTATCGAGAATGAAGTCATACTCAATAAAGATTGGGTTTTACAAAATTTTAGAGAAAGACTTAAGGAACATCCTAAAGATCATACACTAATTCTATAATCTATCATGGAAATAAAAAATTCTAAGCAAGTTGAGTCTTTTAGTCATTCAGAGTATCCAATTAGAAATGACACTATGGGGGTAACTATGTCTCATCCACCCCCTATGGTAGCCTAACCTTCTTCTATTCCACCCTCTATAGCTATTACATCCCTATCTTATATTGTGGTATCCCTTGTGTAAGAGATTTGATCTCTTCAATCCAAGGTATAAAATCTTGAGTAAGGTACCACTAGACCTATGCAGGCTTTGGATTACTTTGCTCTTCTACATAAACCATTGGCACATCATATTACTTCTACACCTTTACCACAAGGATTTGTTCAACCCAAGATTTCTCTTTATGATGATAAGGGTGATCTAAAGACACATTTGAGAGCTTTTCACACAACTTGTTTGGATTATGTACCCAATGATTGGCTACTTAAAAAACTTTTCCCATAGAGTCTAAAGGATTATGATTTACAATAATTTTATAGTCTATCAAATAAGTTAGTCATGGAATTCAATCCTTTAGTGGACATGTTCCTATCACATTAAGTATTAGCATTGGGGATAATGTTTCATATGTATAGATTACATAACAAAATCAAAGGTCAAATGATCCCCTCATAGATTATGTTCTTAGATACAAGACTATTTTGGATAAACAACTAGCCCCATAGTTGATCAAGAGCTATAGGGCATATTCAAATAAAGACTTCTACTAGAATTTCATGAATCTAATATGTTCAAAATATTCTCTTCCTTCACCAAATTGTGTCATAAACTTAAGGAAAGAGAAGTTCAAGTTAATCTCAATGGGAAAACTAAAGTATTCAAGTAATCCAAATACAACAAACAAGAGTAATAGAAAAGTCCCATATAAGGTCAAAATCAGTGACAACAATAATTAGAATCAACCAACCATCAATGTAGCTTTAGATCCCCCTCAATGTATGATTTTATGAGCACCTCCTTAATGTGCATTTACCAATTTACCAGTTTCTCCAACCAGAGTTCTATAGTAATTATTGGAATGTAACATCATCACTCTCCCACCTATTCAAGAAGCATATCTAGAAAAGCCTCTTCCATAGGGATATGATCTCATCATGCATTTTATAATTTTCACAAGGCACGAGACCATACTTAAAACAAATCCTTCAGTTTATGACATAAGATATAGGATTTGATAAATGATAATTTACTTGATCTAGGCACTTCAACTGAGACTCCAAAGACAAAGCCAACACAAAATAAGGACTTGAAAATATTTTTAGATCTATTTCCATAGCATTAAAAATAAGAGAAAGAGGACACATTAGGTGTTCATCATACATACCATACACATCCTCCACCAGCTACATAAAAGGCATCTTGAGTTGAGACACATCCTTTGAGGGCTATGATAGGTGTGCATGAGTCTAGAGTTCCAACCAGGCCTTCAATATCTTTTTTAGATCAAGATATTATGGAGGATGATATAAGTTACAATTCACTTTTTATCATAGCACATATCCATAATCAACTTATCTATAGTATACTCATTGATAATGGTTCTAGTCTTAATATGTGTACCTTCACACAATACAACATTTGGGTTATTCAGAGCATGATATCACTTTGATGGATATAGTTGTCAGTGGGTTCAGTGGGCATGTTTAGAGTTAATTAGGTGAGATATTACTTCCATTATAGGTTGGTCCTACACATGTGGTTACACCATTCACTATAGTTCCTAGTGTAGGAGTTTTTGACATACTAATTGGTCAACCATGGACTAAAAAACTCAAGGCAATACCTTCTACAGTTCACAAATGCATGAAGTTCATTCATGTAAATTAGGTTATTATAGTATATGGAGTTCCTTATGAATCACCACTCCTCACTTTAGAGCCATATACTATCTTCTAGTCACCAGATCCAATTCTTCCACTAGTTGATCTTCTCTTCTAGATTTTGTTCTAGTTCCAATTCAAGTTCATCCATAGTTACAACATCCATCACTAGTATAGAGGCTTCATACACCCCTATAGCTTCAAGATTCTAGATGACTTCCAATGATATTATTCACACCTAAATTAGTTGTACCAAGATATCATACATCTACATAGAGAGCACCTATTTAGTGAGTGCCTTCTCCTACTTCTAGATGGGTCCCTAAGAGCCCTATAGTTGCATCTAGTTCTCATAGTTATAAGGGGACCCCACATTTGGCTTTCACTTTAGAGATTTTAGAGTGGTTACAATGTACACACATTTTAGCTTTACAATCTTAGTAATACACTCATGTCACATGATCATGTACGATTCAGTTGTTTGACACATGATACCAGGATAGGGAGTCTTACCTAAGACATATCAGTTAGTATCATTTCTTCTTAGTTTGTCTTGTACATAGTTCAAGTATTTAAAAAATAAAAAAAAAAAATTCAAAAATTCCAAAAATATTTTGATTGTATGCATCATCCATGCTTTACATCATTACTATCATGATAAGACTTACATTTGTTATTTCATGTTATTGTATGCCAATTTTCTACATTACCATGCTTCACTTGATCTTATTGAGTGTGTGTAGTGACATCCAACTATTTGATTTCTTCATTCTACTCATAGAGGGGACATTCCTACTCCTACATTCAAGACATACATTGTTATACACACCCATTAGGGGTATCTTCTATATGACTACACCATCCAGGTTATGTCATTTCTATACCACACACTCTAGTTTATCATGCTGATGTACATTGCTTATAGATTACATAGAATACCATATCAACATCTCACTAGTATCTAGCACTTGTGTATTTCTTAGCATATACCTAGTCTTTTACTATACATGTTTTACATACTCTCACATTTTCTTTGATCAGTTAGATGTGCTTGTATCTTTCTAGTTATTGCATGATTTCTCTACTTGCTTAGCGTAGCTTGTGTGATTGCATTCTTAATTATATCTTATCTCCTGTTTGTGCCTTAGGAAATTTTCTAATGTCCTTTACTTCTTTTTCATGTGTGTGCCTTAGGAAATTTGCTAATGTTTTTGTTTTTACTCCTCTATGTGTCTGTGGCTTGTGTGCCAACTTTGCTTATTTCACTTATATTTATATGTGGCATTTAAACATGTCTTCCATGCTTGTTTCTATTTTGAATGACATGTGCCCATGTACATTATTTACATGGCCCTTAGGCCCATATAGTATACTTCTTGATTCTTGTTTCTTGCTTGTTGCTTGTCAAATGTGTGTAATTCCATGATCCATATCATGAATTTTATTTACTTTATTGGATGTCATGATGGACATCATGCTCCATTCTTATAACTAATAACTAACAATTAACATTTCTAGTTCTAGTTTAATACTTTACTCATGCTTTCACATTATTATATCTATCTAGTTATACCCCTATTGATCTAAAAATATCTATCAATACAAATATTTTCTATATATTGAAATATATTTTCAAATATCAAATATTATATCATATGTATATTCATATTAACACATTTGTAGGACTCTTTTCTTCTCAGGGTAGTCATTGTAGGTTTAACATTCCTACTCTTAGAAGAGGGGGAATCAAACAAGGGATTTTTCATAGAGATAAAACCTCCTATAAATAAAAACAACAACATTAAAAATAGTCATCATAGAATCTAGAGGTCAAAAATGGTCAAATCAGAGCAAAAAAATAAGTATCTCAGATCAATAGTCAATTTTCACATCAAGCAATAACACCATAAATAGATAGTAGCACTAAAAATAGGGGTGTCCATAATTTTTCACTCCTTTCCAGCTATAAAAACACTCAAGGTTTCTATAAATGGGAAAAGAGTTTAGTTTAGCGATAGTTTTTACACTTCCAAATCCTTTAGATTCAACAATTTTAGCATAGTTCTCTTGGATACAAGGTGTTATCATGCATGGCATGATGGTTATAACTTTAAATTTAGATTGGGAAGTTAGCATAGATTCTAGATCAGAATCCATGTTCTAGACATTATTGATTTGAGGCAATGTGCATGACACATTGATCTTCTTTTGTTTTTGATTTTAGTTTATTTTAGGCATTCTCAGCAGTTGGCATGCCTTACTCCATCTTTAGGTGGTTGGCATCACATTCAAGTTAAAAATTTAATACAAGTTTAGATTTTTGAGTACCTAATTTATTTATTTATCTTTAATATAAGCCTAGTACATTAGTTTTGGAGTGGCTTTCATACAAGCCTAATCTCCATATTTCAAAATGGCCAAGAGTGGCCTAGTTTCCAACACACATTTGGCTATCCATGCCATAGTGTCATATTTCCAACACATTCATGGGTTCCATGAGCCATCTCATATGGAATATATTCTATACTAGTATCACTTCATATCTTCACTTCATGGAGCAATGACAGATCCAAAGGGATAGCCTTTGTATTCTTAAGCCACATATTCAAAGGGATTGGACACACAATCCCGACATCGATTAACACATGCATGATTTTATAAATTCACTTAGTGTGATGGAGATCTAAAGAGAAAACCTTTAAATTATTGAACCAAATTATAAGGAATTGATGACTCAGATACATTCATTATATTACTCTTGATTCAACATATACTCAACACAATTTAGCATCACAACAAGCTCTATATTGGTTTGTATACCTGGTGAGGTGTATTCATTCCTCTCTCTATCTTTACTCAAATTTTGTACATTATTAGTTTAGATATATTGTATATAGTAATTAATGATATAATTCATGTTTTTATTTGTATATTCACACATCATAATGTGTTCTCTCTATGCACATCTAACATCACACAGCTTCATGAGCTTTTCCCTTATATGTAAATTCAGGTATACTTTCTAGTTTTCCTTTATCCTAGTATTTCACTTTGTTACATAACTAGAATAAAGGGGATAAATGTAATCATATAAAATTTAAAATTAGATGACTTAGGCATGGATAATATCACCCAACATATAGGTCCTCTTTCTTGCTCACTCAACCCTTCTCGACTAGACTTTCATTGATTCCCAGTTACTCATAGCTTCTAGGACTTAGATTTTTGAGACCCAAGCAGCCCTCTTAAACCTAGATCCATCCCCTTATGTCTCATTCTCCTAATAAAATATCACCCAAATTAGATAGGATTACTATAACTTAGGGGTGTCATGTTTTTGGTGCTTTTGTATAAGTTCATTTTAGTCTCAAATGATAAAAGTTTCTTGAATCCTTATATTTTCCCCTATCAACCTAATACAAGATCATCTAACCCATGATCATCAATTTATATATAAAATTCCATTAAATTTCCATTTATAAGGGCTAACACTCATTCATAATAAAAAATCAATAATATAAGCAAGTACACTCAAGCACTCTTACCTATTCTCTACATATAATCTTCCAAGACCAATTCAAGCCTATTCAAGCATTCATACCAGTCTCTATTCATCCAAAGTACATTATAGTTTTTTTTATAATTTCATAAATCACATAATTTCACCAAGAAATTCAAATGGGAGAATGACATTAGCTTGATCCCTCTTTAGATTATTGGTATGTAGGCAGCATACCCACACATGAGGTATGAAGTGTATCTAGTGTATCCTTTACACACTAAGCCCTCCTATCTTTCCCAAGTTTTCTACTTAATTTCATGTACCAAGAGGTCCTAAGGGTTTAAAATATTTAATTAGACATACAAAAAGTTCTACATAGACCCAAGATTCAATATTTCACTACTAAGGTGTCTTAAGCCTACCAAGCAGAACCCAGAAAAGCCACACCACTAGGACAAAAGTGTCAAAAGTGGAGAACAGTATCAGAAGTAGACCGTAGTTCCATGTAGTAAGGTATCCTAAGTTTGGTACTCCTATCCAATCCAAAAATAGAGTTTTAGGTCCTATTTATGATAGTCAGTCGTCCTTGCATAGTAATTTCTAGACCCTGCATCATCTGTTTCAGCCCAGAATAAGATAAGTTTGATTTCTTCACACTTCTTACTATTTTTAGAAAAGATAAAATACATATCTATTTAAAAAAATTAGTAGGATAATTGAGACACATTAATTACTAATTTAGATTTACTCAAACCTTTATTTTCTTAGGAATTAAACACATAATTCCCAAAAAGAATAAAACGCACATAAAAAAGAACCAAAAACATACTTGAAAATTGAGAGAAAAATACTTATTTCTCCAAATTATGAATGTATACATCCATAGTAGCAAAAATCAAGTTTGAATACATTTTATAGGTCATAATTCATGGTTAAGGCACTTAATCACAATAGTATTGCACTAGAATCTAATACATTACACTAGTGATTCACACACCACTATTCCATGGGATAGCTACATGAAGTTTGATCTCTTTCCAGAGTATTGGTATGTAAGTAGATCTTAACACATGGGGTGTTGAGGTCTCACCCAAATTTAGTAGTTGACCCCTTTTTCCCATTGATTGACATTGGTATTCACATGTCAAGGAGCTATGAGTTTTAAGTAAAGTCAATTATATAGTGGTTTTTTCAAGTGATCATAAGCTATCGCACTAGATACAAGCTCTAGAGATGAAATCATAGAGTGACCATATACCATGATTTTAACAATATATATGGATACGATCACCCTAAGTTGGACAAGAGTGTCACCCCTCTAGTGTTATCTTCCTATAAATATTATCCAAGCCTAAATTTAGTTCTATATTCTTGATTCTAGTCACTAGACCTCTCTATATAACAAATTTCAGACCATGATTCCTCTTATAGGGATAGTTTCTAGTGAAGTCTATTTTATCCTTACACTTTTATATTTTTAGTAATTTTACATAATTTGATATTTCTAAATCAATGAAGATTATCATTTTTATACTATTATTCTAATTTTTCATAGTAGTGTTATTATTTAGTGTTTTCATATAAATCTCAAATTTGATAAAACATATTAGGGAACCCATGTATTATTTGAATATTGAAAACACCCTAACCATGGAAGCTACTAGGGTTTGTATCCTTCTTGATATTTTTTACACTTGTTATTTTTGCATTTCTAAAATTAATAAACTTTATAATAATAGAAAAAATTCAATATTTCATATCATATTATATGTAATATAAATATTTTCTACTCTAAGAAGAATTAATATATTAGGTTATATCCTGATTGAGCATACTCAAATTTCACTCATTCCTAATATGGATAATAAAAAATATGAACCAACATGTTTTAAGGTGCTTATACCTATTTAATATGTGGAATTTAATGATATTAATTCTAAACATGAGAAATATGATCAAGATAACATGGTTCCTCAAGATGAGCATCACATTGTAACCCCTCTCTAAATGGGGAAAAATTTTAATTAAATAAAGAGGAAATTATGATAAGTTTTAGATAAATAATTCATGAGCAACCCCTTGATCATGATACCATTCTAAAACCTTTGTTGGATGTCAAGAATGTGAACATGACTCAATCTTCTTATATTCATCCTCATTTAGATATAAATTTTATACCACCCATCACATTGGGGTAAACTCAAGGGATACAATAGAATTCCATGCAAATTATTATTCTATCCTTGGGAACACCACCTTTGAATAACACACATTCCTATTTTCTTGATGTAAAATATCTTAGGTAAGAGATCCAATCTCTACAAGCCAAGATGTTTAATTTGGACCAAGGTGCTTTGAAACCTAATCAAACACTAGATTATAATGTTTTGTTTTACACTTCATTCATGCATCATATAGGAGTATATCCTTTACCTAAAATGTTTTGTTGAGTATTGTCATTGATGTTAAAGGTGAATCTTAAAAAGGTTGATGTCAAAAGTGACTAGGCCTAGTTGGCAGTATGTGATGTGACAATGTGCATTGAGAGAACATTATAATTTAGGCCATTGAGAGAGTTTTTCATGAGAAAGAGAAATAATTAATTTGAAGGAAACTAATGCCTTATGATTGCATGAAGATAGAAGTAATTGATGTCAAAATTAGATAAGAAGATTGGTCATAAGCCTAGTCATGACATAAAGAGGTATGTGCATGAAAATAAATGAAGATAGGCATTTGAAGGTTTTATGTCATTTTTTGATCATGTATGTGAGGCATTGAAAAATTTATGAGAGTTTTATGGTGAGCCTATAGGGGTAGAACCTTTAGACAAAGTATATATCTAGACCTCTCTTAGACCTTGCCTAGCCTAATAAGGTATGAAGATCATATTTTAATGAAAGTATGCATATGTCAGCATGGATAGAGGAGAGATAAGTTTTTTTAGGCATGTTTATAAATTTTGAGGTCATGGCTTGAAGTAAATTGCATGAATCAATGTTTTAGGCCTTCTCTAATTCATAGAATAAGGTATCAAGACCCAAGAATCACTTTAAAACATTCATTTTCATGTGAAAAATCTACATGGTAACTTAATATATAAATGAGAGATGTTAAAGTGTCCTAGTTAATATCTCTATGAATCAATTTTATATTTAAGGGATAGTCTCTTGTGAACAATCATTAACACCAAAACCTATGTTAAACCTCCATAAAACCCTAATAGGGACCCAATGTGAAATATATTGTTAAAATAAAATTATAATGGATTAAAATTCCTATAAAATATATTGGATAATGTATTAAACTCTCCCAAGTACCTCCAGGTGGTGGTGGTTAGTCAGATGAGAGAGAAAATGCATAGATACAATCTTATTTGTCAAAAAATTATTGTATCTCTCAAAAGTTATATTTGTCAATAAAATAAAATAGATGGGAGAAGAATATATAGAATCATTTTTCATTTCCATTATGATTTATGGATAGGTTATATCCTTTAAACTATTCTAATTTGGTCATCCAAGTTAGCTAGTCATAGACAAACCTAATGGTGCAAAGAGTGCAAAACCTAGGCAAAGATGAGAAGATGGATTTGAGTGTATAAGCATGTAATATTGATGAAAAAAGTGCATGAAGAGTTTATTTATGAATTTTAATTCATTTTCATGCTTGGAATAATTTTTTAAGGTTAGTTAATATGGTGAAAAAATTGCTCACAAAATGACCTATCTGGTTTAGATAAGATTATGTGATATAAGGTCAAGAAATTAGTCTGCCACACTAATATTTTACATTAAACAATATTATATTTATATTTTAGTATGGTATTCATATATCATGGGACCATTTACATTCATTAATATTAATTACAAGTGTCTAAATAGGTGTTGGAGGTCTAAGTCACCATGACTATTTTTTGAGGTAAATTGGCAGTTCTAAGTGAGTTGAAGAGATGTTCCTAAGCCTTTATCTCCTAAGTGAAAGTGTTATAAGAATTTTTTGATGACCTTAAGTTAATTTATAAATTTTATACATGTTTAATTTATCATATTTTAGTATTTTAAGGGTGTTTAAGATTCATTTTTTCAAGATAGACTTTTGAGGTACACAGGCCTTATAGGATAGTTTATCCTAAAAGAGATTTCATGGTATGAGAAAATTAGATAGGTCTGACCAAGAATGGAGAAGGTCATTATAGGTAATTATCTAAGTTATTAAATGATTCTTTATTTTTATATAATGTCATCTGGTCCCAATAAGATCAAGATTTGATGCTAATAAGATAGACCTAATACAATTAGGTCG
Source organism: Torreya grandis (assembly GCA_037957365.1). Taxonomy (NCBI): domain Eukaryota; kingdom Viridiplantae; phylum Streptophyta; class Pinopsida; order Cupressales; family Taxaceae; genus Torreya; species Torreya grandis. Next base: position 979,892 of record JARHVA010004279.1, read on the forward strand.
CCATGAGACCTAAAAGAGAAATGAGGCCTAATTGAGTTGTTGCAGACCAAAATGGGTCAAAAGTTCATTTATTTAATATTAATAATATGTTATAATACCTAATATAGGGATGAAATAATATTTTTAAGGTGTGTGTCCAGCTAAGTGGTGTGTATTCATGAGTATATTATATATACAAGGTAGTTTAGGCATATTTGATGTAAGCAACATAAGCAAATACATTTTTTCTTGGTAGAGAAGAAGGAGATATTCAAATGAGTACATAATATTATAGTAGAGGTGTGATGATCAACATACATGAGGTGATTTATTTGGTGATTACTCACTTAGGGATTTGGTACTTCCTTGCAAGTAGGTGATTGCTAAATCCTAGTCAAGTGGGTGCTTGACTTCATTAAGGTTGGTGCTCCAAGTTGAGTTAGTGCTCAATATAATTTTTTTTTTTTTAATATTAATGTATTAAATTTTTATGTATTATAGTATGTACTATTCCCCTTAAGTGTTTCCCACTCATATGTGTGTTTTATTGTGTTATTAACATGTGAATGATTCTTTATGCATTGATACATCTCAATGTTGCTCTCATAAATTATGAATGGTTGCATATAAATGAAGGAAATATTTTTGTACATTGATTCACCACCCATTATCAACCATTATTATTCCAATAATTAGTATCAGATCTTGGTCCTTTGAATCAATCCTAAATAGTTTGAAGGAGATCCTATAAGCATAATCATGTCTAGTCATCAAGTATAAGGAGGTTTATCAGCCAATAAGGCTCTTCTCTTTAGTGGGACTAACTATGTATTTTGGAGCATCATATTTAAGAACTATATAATTTCCTTGGTCTATGACATGTAAATCTATTTTTTATGGATTCACTCCACCTTTTACACCACCAACTGACACAATAGGCAAGAAAGCAAGTGAGAATGACTCTAAGGCAATGAATGTCATTTTATGTGGTATTTTAGAGGTAGAGTTTGTAAATTTCATGAATTATGATATATCCAAATGGATTTTGGAAAAGTTTATTATCATTTATTAAGGAGACACCAAATTCAAGTTGGAAAAGTTATAGACCCACTGATTGTAGCTTGAAAGTATGAGAATGAAGGAAAATGAAAACATTTCATTTTATTTGTTAAGATTAGATGAAGTGGTAAATGTCATCAGAGGTTTAGGAGATAATTTATAATAATCAATAATAGTACAAAATATATTGATATCCCTATCATCTAAGTTTAATTCAAAGGAGTCTGATATGGAGGAGATCAAAGATCTTAATATACTATAGATCAATGAGCTTCGTGTCATCTTGATTGCCTATGAAATGAGAACAAGTGATGGAAGACCTTCCAAGAACAAAGATGCATTAAAAGTTGAGAAAAAATCAAAATGTAAAAAGGTCAAGGATTAATTTGACATAGACATTGATGATGACAAGATACAATCCATGTTTGTTAAAAAAATAAAGAAAGAATCAAGAAATTATAAGGGCAAGTTGCCATTCAAAGTGATTTAATTGTGGTAAGTTGTTTCATTTTGCATCTAAATTTCCTAAAAGTTATAATAATTATCATGATGGAGAAAATGATGAACATCATGGTGATGATAATATGGTCTATAATATTGAAAATATCAAAAAGGATTTCAATAAGTATGAAGGCAAGAAAGGGTCATTTAAGAACAAGAGAAGTTTCTATACCAAAGAAGATAATAATTCATTTGATGTGACACAAGTACATCTGATAGTGATGATGATAGTAATGATCATGATAACAATTAAACCTTATTCATTAATATAAAAAAAAATTAAAAGGGAAAACTCTTATGTATGATGAATAATTAGATGAAGAAGAGGTTGAAGTGAGAATTAAGGTAGAATTGGTAAGTGATATATAGGAATTGAAGTTCCAAATAAGGAATAATTATAACCTAAGATCATTGGCCAAGAGCTATGAGAAAAAAATTGATCTATTTGAAAATAGACTAAGAAACAACACCAATGAACATGAGGAGATCATCAAATATTTGGAAACTCAGATTGAAATTGTCACTACAAATCTTAAGACTATGGAATAAAAATGCATCTAGTTTGGAATATAAATGGAGTCCTTGAAGGTAGAATTAGATTAGACAATAATCAAGTTGAAGACACATCAAAAATTTGAAAAGATTAATGAAGTTTTTGGTGATGTTTTGAATAATCAAAGGTATCCACATGATAAAATAGGTCTTGGGTTCAAACAAGACAAAAAATGAAAAAGGAGAGTTAGACCTCAAAGAACATTGGATCATCAAGAAATAATGGTACTGAAAAAGTAAAGACCTATGTAGAAACTCTCAAATTTGAGACTCAAGTTGATCATCAAAAATTCAAGAATAACTTGACTCCTTCAATAGACAACAATGGTAGAGGTGCATCATTCAACATCAGACAAACAAGGTATGTGAATCCTTTTAATTGTTACTTTTTATCATGTAATCAATATGGACATAGGGATGTGGACTGTAAACATCATGATAAAATCAATTATTCATAGATAAATAAGATGTATATAAATCTATATAGTAGAATTAGAATTTTATGCTATAAGTGTGATCAAAGAGGACATATTTCAAGGGATTTCAAGATGAGGCATATGAGTAATATAAGTCAAGACAAGAGGTTATATGGTCATATCACTAAGAAGTGCATCAAGAAGCTAGACCATATGGACAAGATGAAGGAGGATAAGAATAATAAACGAGAAAAATATATGATAGATCAGATTACCTTTCACATTCAAGATGAATGAATGAACAAGAGTAATTTCATCTCATTGAAGAAGAATGCTATAGGAATAGTGAGATTTAGAGATAACATAATTGCCAATATAGTTGGCAAGGGTATATTGAGTTTGGATAATGGGAAGTTAAAGATAAAGAATGTGTTTTATGTGGAATGTTTGAAACATAAACTACTTAGTGTAATTAAAATTTTCAACCAAGGACACACACTAACCTTTCATGATAGAGGGTGCGATATAAGGATAGGTAAATTAGGAAGACTAATTGTTAATGTTAAGAGGAATGAGAATAATCTATATATATTGATTGAGATCAAGAAAGAGAGATAATTTATGATCAAGATGGATGAATTTTGGCTATGGCATAAAATGTTGGGCCACCTAAACTTTGACAATATAGTTAAGATAAGATCTAAAAAGTCTATGAAGCATATGTCTAAAATTGCTAAACCTACAAATACACTTTTCAAGGCATGTCAACATGGGTAGTAGACTATAATAAGGTTCAAATCCAAGGATTAATCTATTACAAGACCTTTGGAGTTAATACACACTAATATTTGTGGGCCTAAAATAATCTAAAGTACTCAAGGAGATAGATACTTCATGTTACTCATAGATGACTACACAAAAGTGACTTGGGTAACATTCTTGAAATAAAAGTCAAAAGCTCTTGATAAGTTCAAATAATTCAAGGATATTATTGAGAATGAGAAAAATGGAAAGATAAAATGCTTGAGATCTAATAGAGGAGGATATTTTTGGTCTAATGAATTTGATGACCTCTATGAGGTCTATGGGATAAGGAGATAGTTATTAGTAGCTAGGACACCTTAGTAGAATGGGGTAGTTGAAAGAAAGAATAGGACAGTCTAAGAGATGGAAACAAATATGCTAAATGAGTCAAGGTTAGTTTATGGATACTAGAGAGAGGTAGTGAGCACTATAGTCTACATCTTGATTAGAGGAAATAATGACTAATGTAAATAAGACCCCTTATGAACTATATAAAGGCAGACTTACTAATGTGTTTAGATGCAAATGCCTCATCAAAATATATTAGGAAGAATTAGGTAAGTTTGATTATAGATATGATAAATGTATATTATTAGGATACTCATCAGTAATCTCAACCTATAGATGTTATAATAAAAGGTTGTATAAGATATTAAAAAGAACTAATGTGAAGATTAATGAGATAAAGAAATCACACTCACATTCAAAGGATAGATCATAGAAATTGGACTTCAATAATGAAGAATAAATAATATAGATTGATGAGGAACAAGAAGAAGTTGAGGAAAGAGAAGACTCAAAATGCCCCTTAGGAAAGATTTAAAGAGATAATCTTGAATCACAAATCATTGGCAACAAGGATGCATGTATGTAAATAAGAAGAAAGTTGATAAGTATCCTAAATCAAGATAATGTTTATCTATTATAAAATATTGAAGCTAATAAACTTTTAGAAGCAAACAAAGACAATTTTTAGATAGGTGATATGAATGAGGAGTTAGACCAAATGGAAAAGAATGATAGTTGGCAAATAGCTCCTAGGCCTAAAGACAAGAATGTCATTGGCACAAAATGGGTGTTTATAAACAAGTTGAATGAAGATGGTGAAGTCAATAAGAACAAGGATAGATTGGTATGCAAGGGGTATGCATAAGTTTAAGGGGTATACTTTGAGGAGACATTTTATCTAGTAACATAATTAGAGGATATAAAACTATTTCTAGCATATGCAAGATTCAAAAGATTCAAGGTGTATCAGATGGATGTCAAATATAATTTTTTAAATGGGAACTTGGAAGAAGAGGTGTCCATAGAGTAACCTAAGGGTTTATCATTATCAAGTAATAAGGACTATGTTTATAGATTTAAAAATTCTTTTTATGGTCTAAATCAAGTTCCTAGAGCTTGGTATGCTAGATTGGATAGGTATATATTGGATCAAGGTTTCAAAGTATGAGCTATAGATAGTAATGTATACATAAAGATAGAAGTTGATCATTAGTTGATAGTAGTTGTCTATGTGCATGATAGAATATATTATGGAAATAGTGAAAATATGATGAAGGCCTTTATAGATGTGAAGAAGAATGTTTTTAAAATGTCCATTCTATGAGAACTATCATTCCTTCTTGGGTTATAAATCATTAAATTAGAAAAAGGTATATTCATTTCATAAGACAAGTACATAAGAGAGATGTTGAAGAAATTTGATATGAAATATTGTAAGGTTTTCAACACACCTATTATCATAGGGTTTAAGTTAATCAAGGAAGATGAGTCTCCAAAGGTCAATCAAATATCATATAGGTCAATGATTGGAAGTTTTCTATACACTAGTACATTTAGACTTGACATTATGCAAGCTGTAGGTCTTATGGGAATATTTCAAGCAAACCCAAAGGAAAATCATTTTCATGTAGTTAAAATTATACTTAGGTATCTTAAGGGGACTGTGTAGTTTAGGTTGTGGCATCTAAGGAGCAAGGAGTTTAATTTAGTAACCTATATAGATGTAGATTTGGTAGGGAGTATAGATGATATGAAGGGTAATATTAAAGGATCCTTCTACTTATGAGAGTGCCTAGTATCATGGATAAGTAATAAGAAGTCATCAATGGTCTTATTTACTTGTTAATAGAAATACATTTCAACAAATTCATGTTACACTCTAGTTCTATGGATTAGATAAACCTTCAGATAATACAAGGTTGAGTATAATAGTCCTATCCCTATCTCTTATGATAATACAAGTGCCATAAGTAGCTCAAAGAATCTTGTCATGCAATCAAGAAATAAGCACATTCCCATAAATTATCTTTTCTTGAGAGAGAAGGTAAGTGAACAAAGTGTTAGACTTCAATATGTTTCTACAAAAGATTATATTTTAGACATTTTAACCAAGCCACTTCTAAAGTTAACTTTTGAACATCTAAGATAGGAATTAGGTGTAATTCCTAGTCCTAGCAGTCATCAAGGAAAATAAGTGCTTATGAGGGATCTAATTAGGTAGTTAATTATCTCCAAGAGAAGGTGATTAGTGTTGATAAGGTATGCATGGAGATAGAGGTAACATGTTTGTATGTTGCTTCATAAACTCATAATCATGTGTTTTGAGTGTTTTGGCTACAATAGGTGTGATCCAAGAAGTTGAAACATCTATTTTTCATTTATGTCAAAGGGAGATAAAGTTTAGAATGAGGTATTTATAGCATATTGAGATAAATTTTTTGAGTGGATTCCATAAATGACAAAAGGGGAGATTTTTGAGTATTATCATTGATGTGAAAGGTGCATCTTAATAAGGTTGATCTCAAAGGTGACTAAGCCTAGTTGGTGTATGTGATGTGACAATGTGCATTGAAAGAGAATTTTCATTAAGGTCATTAAGAGAGTGTTTTCATGAGATAAAAATAAAGAGTGAATTTTAAAGAAATTAATTCCTTTTGAGTTCATGAAGGTATAGGTCATTGATGTCAAAATTGCATAATAATCCTAGTCATGATATTATTCACGACATGAAGAGATATGTGCATGAAATATAATTAACACATGCATTTTAAGGTTTTATGAGGCTATTTGAGCATGTATGTGAGTCATTTAAGCATTCATGAGAGTTTCAGGGTGAGCTTATAGGGGTAGGACCTTTAGAATAAGCTTACATCTAGACCTCTCTTAAACCCTACCTAACCTAATGAGGTATGAAGATCAGATTTTAAGTTAAGTATGCATATGTTAGCATGGATAGAGGTGAGGTAAATTTTTTTAGGCATGCTCACAAAGTTTTAAGTCATTATTAGAATGAAGTTGCATGAATTTGTGTTTTAGGCCTTATCGAGTTGACATAATAAGGTCTCAAGACTTGAGAAAAACTTTCAAACATTTTTTGGCACGTGTAACATATGCATGGGAACTTGATCTATTAATGATATATTGGGAATCATCTTAGAATATATCTAGGCATTTGTTTTAGATTCAAGGGGAAGTATTTTATGAACAATTCTTAACACCAAAACCTGTGTTAAACCTCCCTAAACCCCTAATAAGGACCCAATGTGAAAGATATTATTCAAATAAGCTCAAAATGGATTCATATTCCTAGAAAAGGTATTTTATCATGTATTCAACTCTACCAAGTACCTCCAACTAGTGGTGGTTATTCAAATGAGAGAAAATGCATAGATACATGCTTTTTTGTCAAGAAATTACTACACCTCTCAAAATTTATATTAGTCAAGAAAATAAAATGGATGGAAGAATAATATAAAGACCCATTTTTCATGTAAATTATTATTTATGTATATGTTTTATCCTGAAAACTTTATTATTTGGTCATCCATGTTAGACAGTCACGAACAAACCTAATGGTGCAAATAGTTTAAAACTGAGGTAGAGATGAGAAGATGGATTTGAGGATTTGAGCATGTCATATTGATAAAAAAAAAAATTCATGAAGAGTTTATTTATTAATTTTAATTAATGTTAATTCTTGGAAGAAGTTTTGGAGGTTAGTTAATATGGTGAAAAAGTTTCTCACAAAATGACCTATCTAGTTCAGATAAGACTATGTGATATAAGGTCAAGTAATTGTTCTACAAGACCAATATTTGAAATTAGACCATATTATATTTCTATCTAAAGATGGTATATATATATATATATATATATATATATATATATATATATATATCATAGGAACATTTACATGAATTTAGAGTCATGAAAAGTCTCTACACAGGTGTTAGAGATCTAAGTCACCATTACTGGTTTTTGAGGTAAATTAGCAGTTTTGAGTGAGAGAGTTGTAGAGATGTTCTTGATCCTTTATATGCTAAGTGAAAGTGTTCCAATAATTTTATAATTACATTTAGTTTATGTATAACCTATATACATGTTTAATTTTATATATTTAATTATATTAAGGGTGTTTAAGCTTCATTTTTTCAATACAAACTTTTGAGTTACACAGGCCTAATAGGACAATTTGTCTTAAAAGAGATTTCATGATATGAGTGAAGAATACTTGTCTAAAAAATAATGTAAAATGTTATTATATGTAAATATGTAAGTTATTTACTAGTTTTTTATTTATATATAAATCCATCTAAGCCCAAGAGGATCAATAGTTGATGCTAAGAAGATAAACCTAATGCATTTAGGTCTCCATGAGAACTAAAAGAGAAATAAGGCATAATTAAGTTGTTTCAAACCAAAAGGGGTAAAAAGTTCATTTAAATAATTCTAATAAGATGTTATAAGACCTAATATATGGCTGGTCTAAGATGTTTAAAGTGTGTGTCCAACTAAGTGGTGTGCAACCATGAGTATAGTATATATACAAGGCAATTTAGGCTTATTTGATTTAAGAAACATATTCAAATAAAATGTATCTTGGTGGATAAAACGGAGATATTTAAATGAGGCTATAAAAAAATATCAAATTTGTGGTGATAAAAATACATGAGGTGGATGAGTTTGTGTTGAGTCACTTAGGGTGTTGGTGCTTTCTTGCAAGTAGGTGTTTGTTAAAGCCTAGTCAAGTAGGTACATGACTTCATTGGGTTTGGTGCTCCAAGTTGAGTTGGTGCTCAATATAATTTGATATTATATTTTATAGGACTATAACAAATTTTTAGATATCACAGTGGATTATATTTCCATTTAATTTTTCCCACTCATATGTGTGTTTTCTTATGTTATGCTCATGTGAATGGTTATTTATGCATTACTAGATCTCAATGTTGCTTTCATATTTCATAAATGATTGGATATAATTGAATGAAAAATTTTTGTACATTGATTCACCCCCACTCTTAGTGATTTTACTTCCAATAGGTTTGTGTCACCTAAGCAATATTATACTATATGATGGAAAATGTGACACTAAACAACATCTCAAAGCATTTCATGTAGTGTGTTTAGACTATGTATCCATTGATAAATTACTAAATTATTCCCATCAAGTCTTAAGGATTATACATTAAAATGGTTATAATATTTATGAAACTAATCATTTCATACATTTTATCTCTTATTTGATATGTTTCTTACACATTTTTCAATTCACATTGGTGAAAAGGTTTCCTATGCTAAAATAGCCTTACTCAAATACAAATCTAATGAGCCCATCATAGAATGTGTTGTAAGATACAAGACCATATTATAAAAAATGATAAATCCTATGGAATATATAGAATTACAAGTTGTATTTAAGCAAATTTTTATTACATCCTTGCATGAATCCATTATATTTAAAATTTCAACTCATTCACAGATTTTGTGCCATACATTAAAGGAAATAGAATTCAATCTATTGGTAATGAACAAGCTTAAGTACATAACCAATCCTGATGCTAACACTAAGATTTTAAGAAAGCCACCATACAAATTAAGGCCAACCATTAACAATAATGATAAAAAAACAATAGTACATGTAGTTATAAAGCTTAGTCCATGCATTATCTTATTCATCCTCTATGAAGGTAGTTCACTAACCTACAATAAGCTCCATATAAGGTTCTCAAAACACAATTGGAATGTAATATCATATCTCTCCCTCCTATAAAAGAGGTTGATAGTAATTAGTCTCTTCCAAAAGGTTTTGACATGAATACCTTTTGGGACTATCATAGGACACTAATCCATACTACTAATAGATGTATCAGGTTGAGACATGAGATTTAAGATTTGATAGATGCAAACATCATTTATCTAGGCACACCAACATAAAGTATAACAATGAAACCAAGTGAAATTAAACCAACAAAAATATCCATTGATCATTTTCCTAAGTAAACAAGTAATGAGTCAATATATACATCAAGATTTCACTATGCATATAATGTGTACCCTCCACCATTTTATTACCTTTTACATGTAAAGGAATAACATCCTTTAAATAGTATAATAGGTACTTATCATACATCAGTACCATCTACGCCACTCATCACATTTTTTGAGCTTGAGATAGTTGATGATGGCTCAGATTTACATTCTTTGTTTATTCATGCTCACATTGATCACTCACTTATTCAAAGTGTCAAGGTCAATAATGATTCAAGTGTCAATATGTGTACTAACACACTCCTTTATCATCTCAAATACATAAATAAAGACATGATTCCCATAACTATGGTCATAAAAGGATTAAATGTTCACATTTATAGATCCATTGGTGATATTACATTATCATTATAGGTTGGTCCCATACATGTGGCCACCAGATTCACAATAATACCCAATGCATGGATATTTGATATATTATTAGGATGCCATTAGATTCAATAGATTCATATAGTTCCTTATATAGTTCATAGATGTTTGAAATACATCTATGATAATGAAGTAATTACACTTTTGGGATACATTATGAGTACCCTATACCATAGAAATATTTAACTACCATACAATAGCCTTTAGTTGAGCCACCTAAAAAGGTACAACCAAATTAGATATTTTCATAGTGGAGATCCACACTTCTATGGAGGCCTATCTTATAGGGGCCCCTTTAGTAGAGATCTATCATAGATTCTAGAGAGCCACTCTCTACTCTAGCACATACTTGATTGATATTATAGAGTATCAGGGGAACTTCACATAAGGTACAAACAAAATATTTACTTGCTTCAAGATGGTCTCCAAAAATCCCCATAGTTTGACATATTAGTATGATAGTGACATTTATAGAATTGTTGGTTGTCCATATTTAGATCCTCCATTGAGATTAAATCAATCACCATAACACTCACATTTTCATTCGTGAAAGGTCACAATTATTTTTATTGACACAAGACTAGTTTATTATGAGTCCCTTATAGGAATCATTGGTTAATATCATCTTAGTGATTATGTATCATATTTACATTCATATATATGAAAAAAAAATATTATAGAAATTAACAAAAATCAAGACATATTCATGCTCATATGTACTTTGTCATACATCAGCTTAGTTGTGCACATTATTATATATATTTTGTATCCCTTTTATATCATAAGTGCTTCACCACTGTACATAAGTGACTGCAAATTACATAGGACTTCATTTATATAAATGATTATAGGTGATTTGCCTACTACACACTTAGAAATTATATTTAGATAGGAGTGTTATAGAGGATAGGAACATAGTTCTCTAGTGTTCCTTGCCCCACTCTTGTCCCAGTTATATTAGACTATCACTACTTAATTCTAGACTTCACACAGGCTTCCTCCATCATGTACATTCATTAGCTATCTCACCTAGGACATGGTAAATTCAAGGTTTATCCTTCTTTTTCCACTTTATATCACTCACATGATCATTAATTTACATTGTATTACATCTTATGACATTATTAACTCACTAAGTGTGTGATATACTATTTACTATCTTAGTTATAAAATATTTATTAAATTACATCTTAGCTCTTGTTGATCAGAATACATAATCATGCATGCTTTTTTATATCAATTTTCCTAGATTCACATCTTGTATGCACTTCTCTATTTTCTTTGAGGTCATTTTAATATGTCAATTACAAGTGTATTTAATCACTTATATCTATGATTTTATAGACATGAGGACATTTAAACATGTCCTTCTATGTGGCTCTAAGACTCCATTGTTTCCTTGTCTACACATGAGGGAATTTTAACATGCCTTTGTTTAAGTCTTTTATTAGAGTAGGTGACATTTGAACATGTCCCTTGTTTGTGGCTCATTGGCCTTCTATTATGTGTTTTGTGTGTTGTGCATGTAATCTTTGATTGTGTGTGTCATGGCCATCATACTTTGCTTGATTCTTTGCTCATACTTGGACTCCATGATGGACATCATGCACCAAACCCTTCCAATTCTATGACAGACATCATGAATTCCTCCTTAATTAGTTCCACTCAATGTTATATACTTAATTGCTCAGTTATTTACATGTTTCATTGTCATATCTATCTAGACACAATTATTATGAATGCTTATTTTTAAATGAATATTACATTATTACTATGCTCAATTTACATACACAATGATGCCATGCTCTTCCATGATGTCATTATTATTTAAATTTACATTTTTTACACCATAACAACCTATTACATAACCTTTTATTTTGAGTTAAGCTCTCACGCATGTTTATCAACTCACCTAAAATGAGGGGGAATTCAATGAGGTTTGTTTTAGAGAATTGACCTTCCTAGATTAGTACACAAACAAGATTTTTTACTGGTTACACAATTGACATAGTTTCAGGCTCATAAAACACAAAAAAGTTAATTTGTATAGGAGCATCATATAGGATAGGAGAACACTACTCTAGTGTCCTTCCTAACATTGTTTACTAAATGCCTAAAAAAGTTAGGCATTTCTATAGTTTCTTAAAATATCAGTTTAATAAGATTATTACTCAATAGTTTCATAATTTCATTTTCAATAATTACTCAGAATTACACAGTTCATCTTAGATTTGTTCAGTTTGGGGGAAATCATGCATGGCATGTTGTTCTAATTTGGCACATATTTTTATTCTTAGAATCATGATTGTTTTACTCAGTCTTATAATCTATATGCACTACATGTTATTTAGGGGCATGTGTGTGTCACATTACTTCCTCATTACACTAGTTCTTACACTAATTTCATATATGGAATGACAATTCATGTCATTATCCATGCTTTATAAACTATACCTAGATTATATTCAGTATTTTCACTAGAATTGAACCTTATTCAATTTGTAGTGGTTGGTTCATTATTTGCACCAGTATCTACACCAATTTTTACACTAGTATCTACACCAATTTTTGAATAAGATATATATCAAGATTCATACATGGATTCCAAGTTACTCAACTACCTCAGGATGATGATGATGATGGAGTTAATCAAATTTGATTTCTTGATCACACCCACTTATAGATGAGGATTTGGGCATACACAGTGCAATCCAATATAGTTAATATTAATAAAAATGCACAACAAACCATAATTACCAGCTTTCACACCAAATTTTTCACCAGAAAAGGCCAAATAGTTTGTATACTCAATTAGGTGTATTCATTCCTTATCACTCTCTATCTTTTTATCTTTTAATTCTTTATACTTGTCTTAATTAAAGATTGATATTGCATATTTTTCACTATATTTTTTTACATGGATCAAAATTTAGTGTTTTTGCCTACATCTAGGATTCCTTCCCTTAAGTTTAGGTATACAATATTTTTATTTTTATTCTAGTAATTTAAATTTGCTTCATTATTATAATAAATTATGGGAAATGTAGACACATAAAATTAAAATTTAAGCTAAAATTATGCACTTGTGACCACTCTTTTACACACTTAACTTTATACCTATCTTAAGGCCCCTTTTTATCACTTTTGATCACCTTGCACACTTTTCTAAGTTTAAAAATGAACCTTGCATGTACTAATACCTATTATTATCAAATTTAAACATATTTTAGGACTTGACTAACACCTATCATGATGAAAAATCCCATTGGAAAAGATCACCCTAGGGGACTATAGCTCACCGCTCTAGTGTCCTTCCCCTTCTCCTATCTCCCTTTCAAATAGTGGTTAATTTTTCAAATTCAAACCTATAATAAGGTGATACCATGTCCTTAATGAGTCCCATTTAAAGTATTTTAAATGATATGACTATATAAACACTTTTCAAACTAGTTTTCAAGGAGGAGGCTTCCACATTGAAAAACACCTAAATCGAACTTGCACATTGAGAAAAGAATACCTATTTCTCCCAATTTTGATTGCATATAGACCTAGTAGCCTAGATCTCAAGTATAAATATATTTTATATTTAACAAGTCATGGTTAATTCACTTAGTCACATCATGTTTGCACCAATATATAACATATTGTACCAATTATTCACACACCATCATAGTATGTAATAACTAGATGAAGCTTGATCCCTCTTTAGAGTATTAGTATGTATGAAGCACTAAACATGAATTCTTTACCAACATTAATTTATAACCCTTTTCCCCCATTAATTAATTTGGTCTTCACATATCAAGGAGATGGGTTTTATTAAGGAAAATCAACTATATAGTTGTCTCTTCAAGTGATTGTAATCTCCTACACTAGATATAGTCTCTATAGATGAAGGTATAAAAAATATAAAAACCCTAATTTACTCATTAAAAGTGGATAGGAGTTCCATATGTTGGACATGAGTTCCACCCATTTAGTGTCCTTTTCCTAGCACTATTTTCTAGGCCTAAATCTAGTTCTAGATCCTTGATTCTAGTCACTAAACCTCTCTGTTTATTAAGTCACAAACTTTGAATCCTCTTTGAGGCACAATAATTGACTAAGTCTTTATTTTATCTTTCCACTTTATTATTTTTATAAATTTATATAATATAGTATATCCAAACAAAAAAATGTTATCATTTTTATATTATTTTTCTGATTTTGCACAGTAATGTTGTCATTAAGTTTTTCAAATAAATCCTAAATTTGGTAAAATATAATGATATATAACCTACACAATTACATGATCATATTCTTTCACTAGAGATTATTGTATATAGATAATATTTTCAAACTTTTATCCATTACTGATGTTTTCTCCTTATAAGAACCTATCGATTCTCAATCATTTTAAGTGCACACATTAAAGGGTACACCAAAAAAGTGGTGGGAAGATCATTGGTGCTTTTTAGGATTTTTTTCCCCTATACCACCACTTGATATAAATCCAACCTTCTCCTAAACACTTCCCTAAGTGTTATCTCCTATAGTACACTCCTCCAATCTTTCACCACCTTACTTAGCCTCTTACTGAGCCTAAAACCATTTTTGATGGTTTAGATTACATTGTCAACCCCATCAACCCTATATTTAAATTGTTGAAACATATTAAAAATTTAGGTCGGCTCTTGGTTGACCTAGAATGAGACATATTTTATTTTTATCAATAAAAATACAAATTCAATTTGGCCAACCCTATCAAATAAACTTTCAAAAAGGTTTAGGATTAGATTTAGGTATATATACAAATCCATTTCTATCATTTAGAAGAGAAGAGAAAAATAAAAGTAATATGAATATATTATGTATCTACTTATCCACCATTCTACTTGAGGAGCATAGTTTAGGGTTTTAATAAGTTATTTGGAGATATGGATCTTGTATCATGGAGAAGTATTTTAGATGCATGGATAATTTGTGTAGATTAAAGCTAATTTATCCTTTTTTTCCTTACGTACCATAGAAAAATATTTTGAAGCACCTTGGCCAAGGGAGAGGTTAAGGCTCTTTAGGTTCATATTCAAATGTAAGTATTCTTAAATTTGTTCCTCCTTTGTAAGAGTAGATAGATTAGCATTTTTAATTATCTTACATGGATTAAGATTTCATATACATTAACATGAGTATATGTCTTCTATGCATATTTAAGTTTTATGTTTATTGCCCCAAATTTGTGCCACAAGATTTGGTGAGTACTAAATTAAATTTTAATTTACTTGTAATTTACTTAGTGAATATGAAAACATAGGACCTAGCTAGGGTTATTGAAGTGTTTCTTTACTATAAGATTTGGAACCCTCTCTAGTGATATTATTGTGGTAAGAGATCCCTTAATTAGGTGTAGATGATCCATCTTGGTCATGACCCCAAATATATAATGTATCAATAATTAGAACTATAACTATGAATGATCTGCTCCCAACTAGGATTAATTAATAGATTAATTGAATTTCCCTTTATATACAATCTAGTAAACTTGATGTGAATAAAACCTTTGTAGATTTTCTTTCACACTTTAATTTTATCATCATATTATATATTTATATTTTTGCACTACTATATCAAACTAGTCAATATAGTTTTAATAGTCTTTGCGCATGTTTAACACACATTTTCTCTAAAATGACTTTGTTCTATCTGTGCAGGTCTTATTCAAATATAGGTGACTAGATCAATTAATTTGACATAGTTTTCTTTTTTAGTTCTATATTTGCATAAGTAGTTGAACCAGTCAACTCAGTTTATAATTATATTCTTTTAGTGTATAGGTTTTTAAACATAGTCAGATCAATTTACTCTATTCACAACTTCTTTTTCAGCACACAAGTTTTTCAAAATCTATCAAACCAATTGACTTTATTATAAATAAATTTGAAATAACATTTGAGCATCACAATATAAAAATTTTCAATCTAAAACATCTTCCAACTCACAAAGGTTAATTATTACTTTGTCATTTTTATTTTTATTTTTATTTTTATTTCTCAGTACTATTTTTCACAATTTTACAGTCTATAAAATTGCATCCCTATAGCCAATTAGGTCAACTAGCTCGACACAATTTTGTAGCCTATCTTCTATCTAGAAGACATAATCAACATATTTGACTATGTTATTATAGATATTGCTTATATATAATAATAATAACCTAGTTAACTCTATTTTTCATTGTTTTCATATAGTGTTGCCTAAAATAACTCTATATTCTTCACAATTAAGGATTAACATCTTTTTACTAGTAATTAATTTACCTTTCCTTTCAGTTGCTTGCATGCTTAGAGTAAAAAACATAGATTAATTAGGTGGTTTTTAAAATTAATGATTTATTCACACTATTTTTATCTTTTACACACACTTCAAAATCAATTTACACATAAAATATATTAAACATTTATCTTCCCAAGGTCTACCTACTCAGATATAATCACCAAGGGGGAAGCTGACTTAGTTTTATAGACAAGTATAAACATGTGATTGATAGTATATCTTGGAAAATAATCCAACACACTTATCATTTTGGGATTGTGAAGTGAGGGGCTAGGCCCCAATACTAAGCTACTACCATCACCAATACAGACCCCTTTTAACCTAAACTTCTTGAAACCAACCTTAGATTGATTTTTAATTCCTCATTACAGCCAAATTCCTAATCACATTAAAATTAAAATTCATTATAAATTAATAACACTTAGCTTGGATGACCAATTAGTTAGTTTTTAGTTTCAAGTTGTTACTTTCTCTTTTATCATTATATGTTATATTGTAAAACATTCATTAACTAGTGTTGGTGTAAGGTTTGTGATGCGTGTTCTAATTTGATCAATCATATTGATCTAATTAATTATGTGATTAATTTATTTTTTTAGATATTATATTAAAAAATATTTCTCTATTTTAGAAAAATATCCTTTTTGTCAACATAGTCTCTTAGAGGTTGTTTAGAATAACTATCTGTAGTACACAATCGACCTGTTTGACTACATATCTTTATCTTCCTATTAAATATTTTGTATAAGTGTTATATATTTGATCTATCCCATTGTGTATTTTTATTTATTATAATTTTCCATGTTCAATAGTACATAGTCGACTTGTATGACTGTATTCTATTTTTCTCTATTTTGTTCCTTGATTTATAGAACATAGTCAACTAGTTTGATTTTATATCCTATTTTCTAAATTTTATTTTCATCACCTCTTTAACCTCATTTTATCATCATTAATTTATTATTTGAGGATAATATAGATTTTAATCCAATAAAAATTATGATCCTTACCCATACCAATAGGTTTCCCCAAAAATGGCGTGTGGCTTCCGTGTTAGATGAAAGTAATGTGCACATTGCCACTCACACTACCAATTATGGGACTCCTCCTCATTATAATTCAATTAATAATCATATATTTTATTTAAAAGATGAGAAAAATTTATAGTACACCCCTGAAGTGCTCTTCTTCATTAATGAATTTACTCAACATAGAGGAAAGGACCCTTCGATTATCTATAATCTAATGATAGGTGCTCAAGTAGAAGAACATCTTTCATCCTCCCCTACATTCTCTTATGAATTTTGAGGTGAAACTTTATTTGATTCTCAAAATTTCCCATTTATTTTTATTCCTTCACACACCATGACCTCTTCTTTTATGACCTATTCAACATCCATGCCAAGTATCTCCACTAACAAGGTAGGTTTAACATGTAGTGGGCCCTTACCAAAGACCTTCCTCCTTAATCATGCCGCTAGTGCATCCTTTAATACCAATTCTAATCATGATACTAGTGACTATTTTTATTCCAATTATAACCCTTTCACTAGTGCATATTTTGATACACATGCCAATCATGATACTAATGAGGTGAAGTACAGGGATTTTAAATGGATTTAGGAAAGATGACTTCACTAGTAAGCTCATGGAGAAGTGACAATTTGGGTTTGATAGAATGAAAACCACCCAAATTATCATAAGTTTCACCTTTTTGGTATCTTCCTTAAGGATATCCAACATCATCATGTTCATTATTATCTTCTTTATCCTCCCACATCCTTAGCATATCTATTAAGCATTGGAAACACTTATTTTCAGAGTTTATCTTCTCTTTAAAATCCCATTTGGTTCCGTATATCTCTTAAATCATATCCAACACTTGCATAAAACTTTAGGAAACACTTATTAACCATTCCATGAGATGGTTAGGTATCACATAAACTCATCATCCCATGTTCCCATATTATATTCATTATTTAGAAACTTTGCTATGAGTTCCAACAAATATTTGATAAAATATGGGGTTGATGGAGGAGGAGGATAACAATGGTGATCGAAGACATATTTAACTTGTTATATTTTACCCATAGAAATTCACATCTTGTCTTGTAATATTTTGTGTACAATTAATGGGATCATCTGATTCCCCATGACAAGACTCATAAGAATATTTTTAATGTTGATAGGCATCATGATATGGTTGGTAAGGGTCATATTGGGATTGATAAAAAGGAAATTATTGATAGGTTTCTTGATATCCTTTTTCATATCACTATCCAACAACATGATGTCTATATGGAAGGGGAAATATAGGACCATAGGATTAATATGGATCATAGGATTGGTAGCCATTTTGATAGGAATATTGAGTGGTGTAACATGGTTCATACCAAGGTTGATAGGGAGATTAATAGTAGGGATATTCACCATAGATATTCATATCAACCTCATAGTTCAAAGGAAATATAAGAACTAATTAAAACCTTCAACAAAAGATACCTAGGTTACTTGAAACTAGAAGCTTTCATTTGGAGTCACCATTAGTGTTTTATTAGTTTCTTCAAAAAGATAATTAGAGTAAAGACACACTAACAATATTTCCACTCTCTTGGACCTTTGTCCCACTGGGCATGCAAGAATTATTCTCACATAATATTTTACCATAGAGGAGGGTGTTAAAATCTCATAAAGTTTTGTTCAACATGGGAATAATTCTATGTATTTGGGTTTAACTATTGTGTAATTATACCTCTATGTTTAAGGGTTAGCTCCTTGAATATGCCTTGAAGTATTTATCACCTACTCAAACTATTTGCCTGTGTAAAAATGGATAGAATTTTATATGAAATGAAACTAATCTAAGGGGGGTGATACACAAAAATTATTTCCAAAATACCATCATACTTATTTCACTAATAAACAAGACCTATAAACCAACGCCAACGTCCTAAGAAGTTCTAACATTAGTGTTTCAACATAGAGGTGATATGCATGAGGCAACACAAGGTAAGTGAACTAGAGGGTATATTTCACACTCTAAGTAACATTCTACACTCTAAAGGATCATAAAACACTAGATACACTCTGTATGACCTAATAGAATAGGAAATCTTTCATAAACATGAGAGGATAAGGAAAAACAAGGATAAAGTATTATCACTTGACATCACCATACATCACTTTGAACACTTATAAAAAATGTTCATGAACTTAAAAATATATTGAATTTATTTTTCAAAGTAAAATTACAACATCAATCCAATAGGGCTCCACCATATAAGGAGTGGAATTAGTCTACAAGATCCACAATGGCTATTACTTATAGAATTTGAGAGTGAGAATAAGAGAATGAAGTATAATAGCCACTAATACATGTTTAAAGCTAAGAAAATGAGTTATACATGAAGGAGAGAGGAATATTAAATAAAACATGAAAGGTCTACTTGGACAAATGTTCCTCAAAATATGAAACTCCTAAAATGTGGTATAGAACTCCTCAATTATTTGTTCAAAAAACTACCTTAATCATGTGACCCGCTTGGAACACTCCAAAATATAATTGGGATAAATTTCATGAATTAAATAAGATTTATTGGTTATATACATGATCCAACATGAATTTTAGGTGTCCTTCATCATTAGGATTCTTCTAGACATGATTTATCACTACTTGTAGTCTAAATAACTCCCCTTTCACTCACTTTGTACACTTGGCACTATATTTGCCTTTAGTTTTCAAAAATAATCCATATATAGGAGTGTATTACACTTTTAAATAACCCTGATGGCCTTATATTCCTCAATTAGGCATTAAAAGGACTCCCACTTGAATTTTTCACTCTCTCACTAGCTTGTTCACTATGGAAGTTTAGACTGGATAAGATGGAGGTACTTGCAGAGACATTTGTGATATTTTTTGATTTATTAAATGGACATGATGGGTTATCTCAAGTCCAAAAATATCTCCCAAAGTGACTTTCATCCTTTTAATCTCCCTTGATCCTACAAAACACCAAAAATTGTCAAAGAAACTAGTTATGTGCCCTATTCATACAAGTAGGGTATAATCCAAAAGGGTGGGGAGGAGTCCTGGAGAGTCTTATACAAAATAAAATCATTTAAAAATCCATTATATCCTATATATATTCATATCCTTCTTCATTTTACCAATTGAGTCCCTACCAAGGGTTTTAAAGCATTTTAGGTGATTTTTCCCTCTTAAGATTATTCATACATGTCTAACATATAATATGTGAAAAAATTACAAAAATTACATGTTAAAGACCTCATTAAACATACCCAAACTCCTAAATCTCCCATTATATGTGTACATACACATATGACCTTCCAAAGTTGCCTCCTTGAGCTCTTTCCTTCATTCTATGTAGGCTTGAGCTAGTTTGAGCCAAAGTTGACCATTATGTGAGGTTTATCTATATAAAAAAGGTTTTTTCCCACTTCATACCTCCCCATAAAGTTTTTTAAATTCCTTTTAATAATCATATGGTGTTATAAATGTTGATTACACCTCTTTAGGATATTAGGTCTAGTCAAGTCTAAAGACCTCACTGTGTCTTTCATGCCTAGACTTGACTTTTGAATTATATGATTATTTCAATGAGTTTAATATAATTTTCCATTCCTATAGACTTATACACCTCCATGAAAGGTTTCATCAACCCCTAGCTCACCATTTTATCTTTTTTCCTTAAAACCTATAGGTTTTCACCCTTGGGTAGTGCCCTTTATCTGAGACAAAATAAAGGGAACTTACCCTATTAACATATACCAAAGGGTGATATGAAGGGCCTTTCAAAGTGGTGGGTATGTTTTTTACCAAGTTTAAATGTTTGATCATGTCTTTATCACCTTTAAATTTTTAAAACCCGAAGATATACATATGGATATTGTTAATTATATAAGCTCTATACATGTGACTATAAGCTACTTGTATCAGGCTATAACCTTTCTGTATTTACATGCTATGAGAGTGGAATTTTATGGTCACTCTCATTTTAAATTTTTTCACCATGATTATAAACCTTTATCATCCATATTTGAATATTTAACCCATATCCTTGCTTAACTAGGCCTATCTAATAAATTGACTATGTTTTGCCTCAAAAAAGGGCCTACTTGTAGGAGCATCTACATGATTGGAACTTGAATAAATTTCCCCATAATATATTATAATTCTCCAATTTCATCCCATAATAAATTTTATTCATTCACCTCATGTTTAAGCTATGAAAACACCCATAACACCATGCTCTAGTTCATTGTCAACTATAGTTGATTGTAGCAACCTAATTTAGAGCAAGCAAGGGTCTTGTAGGTGTGTCTCAACATTTAATTTTTTTGTTTAAATCAATATGATTCATATTAGGTATTATAACTAACTCAAATGATAAGTATCCATGTCTACTAGTTCCCATCTTCCATGGTTTACCTTGTGAGTTGTAGACACCTCTATACATGCTATAAGTAGCCTTTTTGATCAATAGTACACTTGTAGGTGTTGATGGGAGTCAATAACCTATAGCTTATCTCTCCTCCAATTTCCTTAATTTATTAGTTTTCCCCTTAATCTAATTGATTCACTTACCATAGGTATATGCTCTTACATTAATATCTTAGGGTGATGAGGACACTTGGAACTCAAGGTACTATATTAAACACTAAAGAATAGTAGTGAACAATTTCATAATTTTGGAGCCTCCTAATAAACACATGTTGAAACCAAATTTTCCCTTAATTTGATAAAATCATCTTCCTTAGGATGATAATTAATTATGGAATCATCTATATTTATCTAGACTTCATGATACACCATATATGGATACAAATGATTAGATCTGAATTCAAATATATTACTTAAAACATGGTTGTCATGACCTATTCAACATAATAATTCATTAAAAAATGTCTCAAAATATGTTCAACATCTATGTACAACATTCTCAAGTCTTTTTAGGAGCCTATAGATATACACACAATAACATATAAGGTAGTGAGTGTGAATATGGGTAGTGTACATAATTTATGGGCTTGTAACCAATCCCAAAACTTCACAAATGTCCTATAGATTCATCCTTCCCACCTTGAATGATTTAAAACAAGTATCAATACTACCATTCCAACATTCTCAGTCTCCTATAGGTGTTGATATAGTTGCAGTCAAGGTAGTGAATGTGGTCATGAGCAATTTGAATATGATATGACTTCATAACCATTTTAATATTAAAATGATACTTCAAATCATTGAAATACTTGAAACAAGTTTTCACACTCTATTTTAACATGACATTCTCTTGAGAGCACCTGTAGGTGCACACTAATGGTGTATGACTACGTTAGATATTTGCATTAACTATCATAGCTATTATTATGTGACTTGAGAGTTTGGATTGATGTATTATGCTCTAATAAGTTGTATCCTACCTTAAAATTCTTTATAACCATACTCAAATCTTAAAACACCATGATTGTAAGTGGGAGTAAGTAGAGAGTTGGTTATATACAACATTCTTGACTACAACCTTCATGATGCTAGCTTTAGAGAGTGATATTGGGAAGAAGGATATTTTTATGACATCTAATATGCATGTAAAATCATGTCACACTAATTTGAGACCATTTTATAGAAAGAAACCTTATACAACTAGTAAAACCTAACTACAACCTTCCTCCTACAATCTAAAAGGTTTAAACTCGTCAATTCATTTCCAAACATGAAACCAAATATATAAACATGTGATAAGGAATTACTCATCCTATATAAACCATTCACCAATTATATTGTATATAATAGCTCACATAGAATCAAAACTTATAGGGTGTGTGGATTAGTATACAGAAAAACATAGTCAACTTCTTAATCTTGGTTCATAAAGAATATGAATCGAATCTTTGAACCCATAACACGAATGTGAATCAAATCAAGTTTACTATCCACCACCAAGATAATTTTACCTAGATGTCCTCTTACTGGTTATACCATCAAAAGATTTGACTAGTTTTGCTTATCTAGTGGAGCAATGGAAAGATAGAATGGCTTTAGTCTAATTTTAGAAATTCTAAAGTAGATAAAGCATGGAAATGGAATCAAGGAATATAAGATTTCACTGCATAGTCTTCTCCCATGTGCTATAGTCTACCCTAGGCCATATAACCTTTAAAATTCCTCTTTTTCTCTTATTTTCTTGATTTTTAGTTAGTACCTACAAGTTTCTATTATTAATGAAATCCCTAACAAAGAATATGATAGGTACTAACATGAGGGACATTGAGGAGTTTAGAACACTTTAACACCTTGAAATTTATACAACCTTCATTTATGATCCATATATGACCCCTAAGTGACACAAAATGGCATAAGAACTAAAAATTATTATGACCAAAGATAGAATCACATTAAAACACATAAAATGGACCATGACACACCTTATGACATTATAATAGACCCATATATCAATTTTTGGATTATATGGAGTTGACCCATTTTGATTTGTGGTAAAAATAGTCAACATAACTTATATATATTAAATTTTGATATTAGTGACACTAAGGAAATAATTATATGAGAAGGTTCTCATGCATTTAATTAGACTCAATAATACATGGAATAAATGAAATCTGATTGCATGTGTGTGTGAATATGATTTATCTATGTGATCTTTAAAATATACAAAAAATTTGGTCAAAGTAATGATTATATTTAAATGTTATCATTTCACCTATTTGATTATACGCATGTATGCACAATGTCATATAAGGACAAATTTTTTTGTGATATGATGCATGTGATGAATATCTTATAACACACGGGTTCTAGTTGACTTCTCTATACCTGCACCATTAACATCTACTCATCTATGAAGGGAGGGAAATTCTACAGTTCAAAAATTATGGGGGGAATCTATGGTCCATGGTTGGTGTGTAAAAGCACTCTAATGATACTCTCCCTCTCTTATATAGTCAATCGATAGAGAATTTTAATCATGATTACATTATATATATATATATATATATATATATATATATATATATATATATATATATAACATGCGATTTAATACATAATTATACATTTTTCCAAGGAATAAATGAGTATCCACATTATCACCAATATGTGTGTGTGTGTGTGTGTGTGTGTGTGTGTGTGTGTGTGTGTGTGTGTGTGTGTGTGTGTGTGTGTGTGTGTGTGTGTGTGATAATGTGGATACTCATTTATTCCTTATAACAATGTATAATTATATATTCAATCTCATGGAAAACTTTTTATTATTGTACTTTGATAACCAACAGTTAGCTAAGATAATATTCAGTAGATATATAATTTATGATGGATTGAATATGTAATACTACTTAATTTTGTTATTTTTATCATTATGTAAATGAATCATAAGCATTTATTTAAATAAGATGAATTTAGTTAAAGATCAAATATCTTATCATATTTGAGAATAATCTAGTTTAGATTACAAAAATAAGATTTTAAAAAATTACCTTTTTAGGTTAAACCCAATGGTGTTCTAACAGTGTGCTATCATAACCGAAGATCAAAATTTAGTAATTAATGAGTCCACTAATGTATGTGTATTTTCTTATTAATCACAAATTATAATGGTATGTGGTAGACCTAGAGGTGAGGGTACTTCACACACTAACCCTCCAGTAGACCCAAATTAATTTGCCACAGAGCAAGCTACAAAGTTAGATCAAATTATTGTAACCATGCATGAAACTAGGGACTCAATCAATGTCCTTAGAATATGAGGTTCATGGACATGTTGAGGAAATAAATTAAGAAGATATTTAATATCACCCTACTCATCAAGAGGCCTAGCAAGAGCATAGGCATGATGAGGTGCCATAGTATACAAGGGCTTGTGTATATGTAGAACTTACATGAGACATGAAGAAATTTAATTCTCCTAAGTTTGATGTAATTATGTTAGGGGATTGTGTGTAAACTTGGCTGATAGAAATGAAAAATTACTTTGAGATCCATAATTACTCATAAGTCACCAAGGCAATTTGGGGAGCGTATTAGCTTGTTGGAGAAGTAGTGACATGGTGGGTGAATAAGAAACTCAAGCTAAACCTCGACTACATTACCACAAATTGGGAATAATTTGTATTTTTTTTAGATCAAGATGGCTTCCCTAGTTGTATTTTGACTAGAAGTTGATATATTTTTAGAATCTAAAGCATGGATATCATTTAGTGAATGAATATTGGGAACAGTTCACTAAGCTCCTAAAATATGTTCCTTAATATCAAGTAGATGAAAGGTTTCATATCCAAAAGTTCATTATGGGATTAAAATATTGAATTATATGGGCCATATACAATGGATTAGGTCTTTTATAAGGTAGTTAAGCATGAGTAAAAATTGAAGTCTTTAGAGAGAAGTTTAATAAGAATTTTGGAGGTTCCAAACCCACTCTTGAAAAGAAATGGAAAAGGAATGGAAATTAAAAAAATTGGTTCAAGAATCAGAATGCTAAATTTAATAACTTATCAGGTAGTAAGAAAGTAGATGGTGGGTTTAAGACAAGTTTTAAAGGGAATCAACAATCAAAAAGGAAAGGACCACTTGGAAAATGTTTCATCTATGGGGGTGATCACTATATCAGGTAATGTACTCAAGTAAATTCTAAAGGTAAATCTAAGGGTATTATGTAGCAAGGAACCTTTCAATAGAGAATCCATGTGCTTTTTAACAAATGTTAGGCTAATTTTCAAGTCTCATCTATTGAGGTTGTAGGTAATATTTTTGGTTAACCCATTTCCTTTTTGATTGACACCAGACCTATAGAATGTTTTATTTATCTATGAATTCTATCTAAGTTGTCTTGGATAGCTAGTTATAATGGTAAATGCATGGTTAGTGCAATATGGGAAAGAAGCCAATGTCAAAGTTGATAAGTGCTTAGTGCAAGCTAAGATTGAATTACCCAAATTCATATCGATATTATATCTTTATGTAGTACCACTAAGATCTTAAGCTGTAATTCTAGGGTTAAATTGGATTTCTAACTATAAATCTAAGGTATATTGATATCTTAAGAAGGTAGAATGTCATAATGATTTCGGGAACCAGAATCAGATTCAAGGTGAGAAAAGGGAGTTAAAACTTAGGCAGATTTACACAATTTATCTTATAAGGGCTCACAAGAAAGGATGTTAGACATTTATTGTTAAAATAAATGAAATCGAAGAATCTAAGGAATAATCCATTGAGTATTATCATTTTATTAAGAATTTTTAGTATGTGTTTCCATAGGAATTGCTAGGTTTACCACCCAAGTGAGAGTTTGATTTCTCAATTGACATAATACCTAGTTCAGAACCAATATCCAAGGCACCTTACACAATGATGACTACATAATTGGTTGAGTTAAAATATAAACTATAGTCTTTATTACCTAAAGGGTTGATTCAACCAAGTGTGCCACCATGGGGTGTACTAGTGGTATTTGTTAAAAATAAGGATGGTACTCTTCACCTCTACATTGATTACAAAATGTTGAATAAGGAGACAATAAAAATATGTATGGTACTCTTCACCTCTTTATTCAAATGAATGGGGAAACGATTTTATCTAGGATATATCTCTAATTAGGGTATCACCAATTGAGAATTTGAGAATAAAATATTCCCAAAACAACATTAGAACTCGTTATGAGTAATTTGAATTTACTATGTTGCCTTTCAAGTTAAAAAATGATCCAACAACATTCATGAATCTCATGAAAAATGTGTTTAGGGATTATCTGGACCACTTTGTGTTAGTTTTTTTGGATGATATCTTCATTTATTATTATAACAAGTAAAAACATGTACAACATCTGGAGTTGGTTTTGCAGTGTTTGTAGAAGCACAAACTATATGGTAAGTTGTCCAAATGTGCATTTTTTCAAAGGAAAGTGCAATATTTGGGACACATTATCTATAAAAACAAAATTTTAGTTGATCTAATGAAGATAAGTGTTATTAGAGGTTCCTAAAGTATCATAACATGTTAAGGATGATTATATCAAGGTTATACTTTAGTGCACATGATAGTGCATTATATTTCTACACAAGGTTGAAAAATAAAAGCATAGGGAAGATAAATTATTATGCATTAAGTAGAAAGTAAGAAAAACTAATGATTTATTAACATAACTAGAGTATTAATATTATATTAGACAAAAATTAATCAAATATTAGACATGAAAATTCATGAAATGAACAAATTAATAAATCACAAGTAACCATAACTAGATTGTCTCTATTGATCTCTTCAAAAGTGGAACTGTCTTCTTCTTATAAACATAAGTATATATAGATGTTTGTAGTCTATGGATATTCACATTATTCTTATACTTGGCACCAAAAATGGAGTTTATTCATATTCTAACCTATTATATAAGTCATGGAAATAGGAAAAAATAAACATATATATGAAAAATTGAGTACATAATGCACAAATATCAGCGAAATATCCTACACAACTTTACTATCCAATTTCTTCTCCCAATACTTTCCAAGACTTAAAATGTTGTCTCATCCTAAGAAAAAATTGTAGGATATTTTGAAATATCACAAAGGGAAGAAGCTAAAGAATTTTTTATACCATTAAGAGTCACAATAATCTCTCAAGGTGTTGTTTCTAGTTTTCACCTCTTACGCACTATTTAACTACCCTTTTGGGTTTTAAACTAAGTAACATACCAACATACCACCCTTTAAATTTTTCAATAGGTTGTCATAAGTAGGTGGCCTCCCTTTATGTTTTTTCAACCAACTTATCCTTGCTTATATTACTAGTCATTCCCAATACAAAATTCTATACAAAACTTTTACAAAATTCATACTTTATGCAATACTTATGTTGATGGAAGTGACATGAAAATAGATAAAGACTGCATAAAAGATTCCTTAGCCATAGAATTCATATCATTTCATTGATAAATGATCTAATAGAACTCCTAAGGTAGATTAGACATAGGTGTGTTGAGAATCTAGGCAACCTCACTATAAAAGGGAGACATATCAGTCTTGTAAACATTCTAGTCAAGCATGAATTTTTGGATCATGCATAACATGGTGTATAATAGTACATGATATCTAATGATCTACTTGAGATCCAATTCATCATTAATTATTATGGTTGGCTTGGTGTTGGTTACCCTAGTCTAAATCTCACCACTCATTTTCTCTAGTTTGTCTACATGATATTGAGCTTGGATACTGGCAAAGGTACTATGTAGAAGCTAAATTTACCAATTGACAATGTTATCATGCATGTTATCCTAGGAATTGAGAAAGTATTGAATTTATTTATCATTATCATCCATAGAATTGTGTGGCTTCCCATAATTATCTTAGTACTTGTAGCCATGGCAAATTCTATGCTATAATTGGCTAAAGAATCATCCAGTTAGTGATTCTAGTCCAACAAATTACATGAAACCTATTGTGATTATAGTGTAGTAATTTCCATCATGGCATGGTACTCCTATAACAAAGTTATGAGAATCATAGCCTTAGTTTTCACATCATGGCCCAATGTACTAATTATGTGGATTTTTTAGGCTATGCACTAGTCCTTGGTTAACTTAGAGATCAAAGTCTTGAGTATTCACTAGTCAGACATGACTTGGTCCTTGATTGCTTGAGTGACCAACTTTGGATAGGTATCCTAGAAAATATTTGTAGTTTTATGAAGGCAAGCCTTCAAATCCACATTCTTTGCCTTGGATTGATCTACTTCTAGCCCTAAAGAGGTAGCCTTCTATACAATTGACTATTGAAATTATGCTTCACCCTCAAGTTGTTTCTTTAGTGGGAGTCAAGAGACATCTAGTGATGCTTCTTCCTAGAGGGGGAGTTCTACCAATGTGCTCATAGTTGTTGAAGGGTCTACTTATGTAATTTTTTTAAGTGGGAGGGAAAACATGGTACACTAATCACCAATACTTGAGACATCCCAAAGCCACATACCTCCCAAAGGTAATTTTTGGAGTTATGGACATGCTAGAGATGTAGTTGGTTCTTATTCTTATTTGGGCTATTCTACTTCTACTTGTGGCTACTTAGGTGCCTATTCCTATTTTGATGTGGCCTCTATTGTGATATTGAGTTTTTATTTAGTATCTTCAGCCTAATTTCTTTTGAATTCCTCCTTTTTTGCTTATTTCATTCTTCCTATGCAGCATATTGTTTGGATTGTTCCTCCTCAACCTACAACTTTTATGCACATTCTTATTTTTATTTATTTTTCTATACCAAGGTCATAGACTCAATTTATTAATCTATAGCATGGGCCTATGCTTGTTCCTATGCTTATTCTTGTGCTTGTGTTTGTGCCTATGCCTATTGTTGGCACAGGGCTTCATCTTCTTCTTCCTTGTTCTTATTTATAGCTTCCTCTACTTCTTACTATGTGTATGTGGTAGCTTCAATGGCTTACTATTATTGGGCCATTATGTATTATTTAGGGGAACCTATTTACACACTTAGACCATGTACATAACTTTCCAAAATAATAACTCCTTCTCCTCATCTCTTTTATAGAAATTCCAGCCATGTCTACAACCATTACCTAGTATAATTTTTATTCATCCATGCCCATATTTGGAAGGTCATAGGAGCTTATGAATTGGGGTACCTTGGGATCATCTAACCAGGTTGACATGTTTTATTTCTTACACTTTAATAAAAGAGACATAGATTGATGCTCAGTGTAAATATTTTGATTTCCCTTTTATGTCTACAAATTGGTGGCTTCTCCTAGTTGTTTAACTATATAGATAGTTGTGCCAAGTGGTATGGCCTATAGTGGTGTCAAATTTATATTTATGAAATATTTTTTTTAGTGACTTCTACCTATACCATGTCTATGGTGATAAATAATGGAAGAGGTGTGAAGGGTAGTCACAGTAACTCATGAATGTGTATGGATACACCTTTTGGTATCAAAGGTGATATCTACATGTTGGCCCCAATATTGCATGACATTTAATGCCACTCGAGGATGTGTAACAATCAATTCTAGACACTCATCCCACCATGCTTTGAATTTTTCCTCATGTACTAGGGCTCCATGCCTAGGTATCCAAATGAGGTTGGATAATTTTTGTGTTAGCCAATAATCTATGTCAGGGTGCACTTCTCCCTATGAAGACTTCCATTGTGTAACGTAGAGTAGGAAGATAAGGAAATAATACTAAAATGTCTTATTTGGAGATGTGAAACACTTATCAATGTTTATGAATAGCTCTTGAAGGAATTACTCTAGCTAGTTTATTTTCTCATTTTTGTGGATCATGTGATAGGCGATGTCCATAACTCCTTTTGGAATTTGTTTTGTAGACTTGATCATCTTCCAAAACCTCCTTATGATGTATTTGATGAGGATGTACACTAGATCATTATAGATTTATTCAATTGGGGTCCCTCTTGATCCTTAAACATAAAAATCTTAGACCTCTTAGAGAATAGGAGATGTTTTCATCTTGTATGGAGAAAATGAGTCTCCTCATGTAGACATGCCTAAAACTAGGGCCATGGATTTTTTGTTCATGACAATGGTGACATCCAATCCAAGATAGATATTTCCATCCTTATATTAGCTCATCAGGACTTGTAAAGTCTCCCCCGAGTTTCCAAAATTTGGTATTCAAATTAGGCACTCAACATCTATGTTATGGAAATGGTGGGGGGCTATAAGAGTGAGTAGTTACACAACATAGATGGGCTCAAGATCAAATAAATTATAATTATATTTCTCAAAGGAAGTAAAATGGATTGGGATAATTGAACTTCATCTGCTTGAGAGTGATATCAAAACCCATTTCTAATTTTTGTGTATTAGTTAATCCCTTGATGAGTCATGAAGTATTCATAATTCTTGAGTGATGAACTTAAAACTTTGGTGGCTCTTTGCATATAAAAACTAGCTTGACTCTTTTAAAACTTAAGTTCATGAAAAATATGTGCAAGGATGAAATGTAGACTTGGTTAATGAGCTAGGCGTTTATAAATTTCATGCCTATTTATTTTTACATAAATGTCACGCTTAGTTATCTATTCCAAATGAATGCAATGTTTGATGTGGAAAATATTATCCAGTCTAGAAATTAAGATAGTTAGTCATTAGCACGTGTGGAGATATGTCTTTATTCTCTTTTTAATCCATATAAGAATATGAGTGGATGATTTTTATGGGATTCTAATTTGTTGAATATTAAGTCAATCAAACCTTGGATCTTGCATTGAGTTTTAGTGGATGATCATTATACAGTGAAAATATTGTTGATGTGACTTATTTATACCTTTCATAAACTTAATTTCTTTTATTTTCTCTTTTTGACATCCATGATGGCACACATTAATTATCTTACACATGTTTGGTACATGCTATACTTAGTATCTTGGTTTTTGAATGGTACTGAAAAGATAATCTACAAACACACATAGACAGAAAAAGAAACACACAAAAAACATGTAGAAATTAGAAAGCCTAATCTACTTGGTGCTACTTATCACCCACTCACTTAGTAGAATGAGATAAATTAACATTATTGGTAGTAGGTCTTAAGCTTATAGCCATTCACCTACCTTGGTAAAACCATTCCCTGAATATCTCTCAAAATAATGGTTCCTTACTATGATAGTTCATGTATAACATAAGACCCTTTCCATTAAATATGTAATTTGTACAAAAATGCTTTGAAATGATTGTCATATAATAAAAATATTTGATTTTTATGAAATTACTTATGATGCAGATTCTTATCATGCCATGCTTTTTGGATTTATTTGTGAACTTCTTACATCCAAGATGCTCTACATCTATACTCATCCATCCTGTTCAGTTAGAGAAGTCTATTAGTGATAGACGTATGATCCCCTAGTCTCATGACCATTAAAATGCATAGAATGGGTACTAATTATTCCATTGGCATAATTGATTTAAGCCCATAGACCAACTAAAATGGAGTTAAACTTGTGGCTATCTTATATTACATGTTATACAACCATAGAATCATAGGAATGTGATCTTTCCAATCATCCCTCTTGATGTCATATATATTTTTCAACATTTTACCCAACACTTTGTTAGAAGCTTCAGCTTGGCCATTAGCTTGTGGATGATATGTAATGCTTTTATGATGAGAAATCATAAATTCCTCAATAAGAGCCTTGATGGTGTTATTTAGGAAGTACATCCCTTGATTTCTAATGAGTTTGATGGGGAATCCAAACCTTGTAATAATGTTCTCATAGAGAAACTTTATTGTATCCTTTGTACCATAACTAGGTGTCATAATAGCTTCAACCCATTTGGTAAATCAGTCGGTCATAGTGATAATATATATTACTTTATTGTATTTACTCAGTGGATTAATAGGTCTAACAAATTCAATGCCCTATTTTTCAAAAGGTTTCTTAGATAACAAAGGTTACAAAGTAATTTCATATTTTTATAGTGGTTTACCCATGCATTGACATGCATCATAGTGTTGTGCTACTCTATGTGCATCCTAAAAAATATTTGGCCACCATAACCCACTCTATAATAACTTCCTAGAATTAGCTTCTCCATTAAAATGTCCTCCTATTATTCTTTGGTGTACTTCTTTTAAGATTTGAGGTCATTCATATTATAGAACTACTTTGTGTAGTACTTCATTCTTCTCTAAATCATACAAAATCCCATTGATGATGGTGTATGGTAAAGCTCTAGTGACAAACTGGTTTTTGTCTTACTCTTAGAAGTGTATAGGTAACACTCATTCAAGGAAGTTAGCCATCGGTTCAAAATTTTCAAGGATCATAGAAACATAAAATAGGTGAGCATCAAGATAATATTCATGTAATTTCTCTAGTTCTTCACCATTAGTAATGCGACTAAGATGATTTGGCCCCACATTTTATCTATCTAGCTTGATGTTAATGAAAAATTAGAAATCCTAAAATAACATCAACCATATATAAATGCATCCTTTAAGCATTGGCTTATCAACTAGGTATTGGAGAGCTTGATGATCCATGAAAAATTCAAATGGTGTCGTAAGAAGATAGTGTCAAAAATTTTATAGTGAAAACACTATAGCTAGTGCTTATATTTTATTTGTTATGTAGTTCCTTTTTATTTCAAACAAATTTCATTTTGAGAAATTAATGGGGTGGTCAAGTCCACCATCTCTTGGCTACACAAGTACAACATCAACTATGATACTTGAAGAATTAGTTTGCATGTGAAAAAGATTTCTCTAATCTAGAAAGATGAGGATGGGTAGTAGTCAATCACTACTTTAGTTTGATAAAGGTTGATTCACACTCTGAAGTTTAGACAAACTTTGCACTTTTACATAGTAAGTATTCCAATGGAGATGAAATGGTTGCATATCCTTTGATAAACTTATGGTAGTACCCTATATTTCCAAGAAAAGATCACACTTCTATGGAGATGACTGGTGGGGGCATACTTATAATGACTATAATTTTTCCCTAATCTACTATAATGCCTTCAATGCACACTACATGACCTAGCAAGACACCAAAAGATGTAAATAATAAACACTTTTTCAAATTCAGATCAATGCATAAAACTCATCAATGTTCTAACATGAGGTACAATTTCTAAAAATGTTCTTTAAAAAAATAAAATACTATCCAATCATTGAGATAGGCTTCTAGGAAATCATGAATTAATTCTTTTAATGCAGTCACCACTACACAAGAGAAAACCATAGGTGTGTTCTTAAGTCCAAAAGGCATTACCTTGTATGCAAAGGATCCCCATTTTGTGTAAAAATTCATTTTATCTCTATTTTCTTCTATGATGGGTATTTGATGATAGCCACTATAAACATATATGAAAGAGTAGACTTCATTTCCTATGATATATTTCAAAACTTCATCTGTAAATGAAATTGGGAATGCATCATTCAAAAATGCATCATTTAGAATGAGATAATCCCCACATACTCTGATCTCCCTTGTTTACTTAAGCTTCAATACCATGGGACTAACCCAATCTTCCTTTTGTATAAGATATATTATACCTTCATCTTGCATTATATCAAGTTCATCCTTCACTTTCAACTTCATGTTTGGATTTATCTTGTATGAACATTTTTTGTGGGTCATGCACACTCCTTGAGTTTGATATGCATTTCACCTAGAAATGGATCAACTATTTGAACCTCTAAAAAATTAGTGGGAAAGACATATTGATAATCTTATAAGAGTTGCATAGATTTATAAATTTTAGCTCCTATCCAATAATCACCTATATGCACCAATTTGGGAACCTCCTCAGTTTTTATGTTTGTTACATGATTTTTAATAGGTTGATAGTAAATATTATGTTTTACCTCATCAATATATTATTATATCATTCATTTTCCTTCCCATTCTAAAATATTTATGTTTCATAGATTATCTTCTTCAGTAGGTTCTATACTAGGTTCCTTTACTAGTTTTGATGGTTGCTCAGGTTCATATAAATTAGTCAAATAAGTATCACCATCAGAATCAAAATATTCAATGTCCTCTTCCTCATCTTATATTTAGTGGAATGGTTTCATAAGAGATTATTCTTCTTTCTTGGTAGTTTTATATCTTTCTAATTTTGAATTGAGATCAAAAGATGTGTTCTTCTTTATAGTGGATTCCATCATGATGCTTAAATCTTCTATGCACCCATGGCATAAGAAATGTTTGATTTTTATTAGTGAATTATGAACTAAAGGATTATCATCTTTAAAAATAAATATTTTTATGAAATCACTTTTCACATACACCCAATGCTTTGTCTCCCTCCTATGCTTTTAATGAATATACCATGTTTATGGTATAGGAGCAAGTGTATAATTAAAGTTGTGAATCTAGTATTTTATATCCACACATTCTTCAATCTATAATTAAAAACATTTGTGAGTATGAACTTTATGTCACTCACATTTTAGGAAGAAAATACAATTGCTTATGATCACCTATGGTAGTTTAACCTACTAATCATGAGTTTTCATGCATCATCCCACTCGATTTGATCATTTTTATGAATTTCCCACCATGTCACTACAACTCCCTTAAAATCATAATTCAAAACACTAGCCTACTGACTGATGGTGGGTACATGAACTTGTAGGCATAGAATGAATTTATTGATATCTTTAGTCACATATTACATACAAATTTATCTCTCATGTGTAAATACCATTCTCATAAGTTGAAATTCATGATTGCCTCAAGCCCAGTTGAGTAAGTGTGTGTCTAAGTCTCCACTAATAGATGAATCTATTTCCCAAGGCAAATTTCCTTCTCTGGTCAACTCTATATAATCTTACATATGATCATCTACTTGATATAGGAAGTCAACTTCTGAATGAGTAGGGGATTTAATAGACATGGATGCACAATTCTATATGAGAAATTGGGTTGTCAATGGTTGAGTAATTACTAGTTAAGGCCTCTATTGTTCAAATGTCTTCAACTGTTGAGTGAGTAATTATTATACCTGAGGTTTAGTATGTTCATATAAGAAGTTTCACTTGGTTGCATGTAGAGATTTTGGGTTTTCTTCATAGTTTACATTCATCTAGTTGGTTTCTTTCATGACATATGGAGAATCTGGTTCAACTAGAATGATGTAAGGTTTGTGCACCCTATTCAAAGTAATGATGACAACTTTATCTCCTTGATGTGCCTCTAGTTGATTTTACATAGTATTGATAGTCATTTGACCATCATATGTCCATTTATTACTAATCAATATAGGGTAATGTGTTTTAGCTATCTTCTTATCAATGACTTAAAAGTTACCTCACAGGGTCAATTTTATTACTTTGATCTCAATGTCTTATAATATACCAATGGGCTTAGCTACTCCATACTCAGTTAAGGTTAAAGTTACTAGGCTATAGATTATAACCAGTTGTCCAATAACCTCCCATGTAGACCTAGGAATCATATTGACTATGCTACCAAAATCAAAGAGCATTTGGATTTTCATAGCCTACAACCTCGATGTAAATTCATTCATGTACATCCCAGGGCTTCTTTTTTGAACTACCAAACAATATTTTATTTCTTCTATTTCCCTCACTTTGCAAATTATAGTAGATTATGTAGCATGTTTGTGATGTTTTAAGAGATGTCTTCATTACACAGTGTGCTTAAAAGTTTTAGTATATCTATTAGTGTAATATAACTCCATCTTGATTCATAATGCACATGATCTAGCCATACATTTGGGCATATATTACTTCAACATCTCCTTTAGTTATGTCTTGATGTTGAATGTTTGTAAACATCTACACAGCTTCATACATGAACCCCTTTTCTATAGCTACTTCTAGGTGTTTATCTTATTTTAATTTTTAGATTCCCTGATATTGAGGCATTTCAAGAGGAGGTAACCCTCTATCTATGTGTCGATTTCATGTAACATCATTTAGTAAGGCATACTCCTTAGGCTACACATTTACCATATTCACATTCTTGATGGCCTTATCCTTTCTTTGATTTTCCAAGAAAATATAGTTTTCTGTATCATGTTAGTCATATATTATATAGTATGCACAATAAGACTATCTTTAAGGATTCAAAGGTAAATTGAATTTCACATGATTATATTCTCAACATAAATAACATTACAAAGGAGGAAATTTATATTTATTTCCTTTTCCACCTTGGTAACCTCCTCTATATCCACCCCTTAAATCCTCCTCTATTTGACTAATAACCTCCTCTATACCCTGCTTGTTGTTGTGATGTATTCCAATTTTGATTTTGCTTAGTATTATCTCCAATTTTGAATTTTGGTTATGCAATTGGTAGATTCCAACTCATTTGTTACTATTGCATCATTATTGGGCAGTGTTGTATACTAGTATTATGGTGATAGAGGTGTCTAATTTAGTCAAGGAGGGGTCTAACTGGCCAGACCTTGAGGCTCATATTCTGATGAACTAGGAATCCATTGTGGACCTGCTTGGGTCACACAACCTTTATCGACCTTTGGGCCTAAAAATGTTTAATTCATCAAGGAAACTTGTTGTGAAGTGATGTAAAATACATTTTTAGTGTTGTATTCTTTGATCTCCTATAAATCACTATAGTTATTTTCATCATGATTATGTGACTTATAGAAATTACAATACAAATTATATGCATTCTTAACATAATATTGTATGAGATGGCATTGTGTTATTGCATTCCATACTACTTGATAGATTTCATAGAATTCTGACTTGATCTTAAGATAATAATTTCTATGATGTCCTTATTTTCCACACTCTATACACCATATATTCAACTTAGGTTTATCTACCTCATGGTATTACTCCATTATCTTCATACAATCTTGTAATGTGTTTTCAATCTTATAATTTATGATAGGAGCTTCCCCATAGTCATCAATCTAATCTACTCATAGAGAAGTAGTTTAGCATCTACTTTAGTACCATATTGATTTTATGTAATGGCAAACCTAATTCTAGAGCATAATCTTTAGACAAACCACACAACTTTATCTTTGTTTGTTAAGAAAAATTCCACCTTATTAATAAGATCAGATAATCTATGATCATAGTCATAGATTGATTCTCCAAACTTCTTCCTTATCTCCTTCAAGTCTTGACTAGTCTAAATTGTACATTTATTTATCTTAAACTCTATGATAATCTATTTGTTAACCTATTACAGACTTTCTTGCTAAATTTCTCTATGGTATATAAACTCAAGTGTTCTTCTAATTAGTGCCTCTACTAACTACACTTTTTAACAGCTTCATTAGTAATGCCCTTAGCTTGCCATCTCATTTCATAGGTTAGTAAGTATTTTTATAGGTCCATAGACCTATCATACATTTCTAAGTTTATAAATCCTCCTATATGATCCATTATGTAAATTGGTATCAAGGGGATATGTTATATATCTATTTCAAGGGGAGGTGGTGTTATGTGTGTTTCTGCTTGTGTACTATGAAGATTTATCTACGCACTAAGAGAGTCAACATGCACACTTTATTTTTATATGTTTCCTTCTTTTCTTTTCTTGGTCTCAATAATCCATATGGCCTTTAAAACCTTTCAATTTAATGTTGTTTCAATTTCAGTACCCAAACAATGCACTTTCTCTAAAAATGGTCCTTCTCAACTACTATCTTCCCATCCACCTAATTAAAAAGTTATACTAGAATACAATAAATTGGGTTTTAAGGGACGTGTTCTCTTTTGGTGAATAATTATTTCCTATGACCTCTTCTTATTCTACACTTGAACCTATGATTAATCTATGACTATGTTCTAATTATTTACTAAAATATTCATGTTCATATTTTGATACTACCCATTCTTGAAGCTACACACTACATCTATCATCTAACTACTCTACCTCTACACTATTCTCACTTCTTGAAACATCTCTTATTCATCTCATTCTTCATCACTTCTTTCTCTCTTCTATAATTTGCTATATTCTTTATTAATCCTTCATTATTCATCTCACTCATCACATCTTCTTACTCATTAATCACTTATTTTACTACTAATCTTACCTCTACTCATATCTACTTAAGTGTTCTTAAATTTAGTCCATCTATTCTATTGTCAAAGCTCACATTCTGAATCCAGACTTTTTTATGACTCTTATTCCCTCATGCATCCATTCTATATTTAATTTCAATCCTTATCTAATCATCTAATAATCATTCATTTTCATGTTTCATACACCCCCATACATCCAAAGTGACTAATATATATTGGCTAGAGTAGGCACCATGGTCATGTCCACAACCAACATCTTCACAAGGATAGTAGTCACTACAAAAATTTCTCTCTAATTCCTTTGACAAACAAGTCCTATGTAGATTTGAAATCTATGTATCCTTATACTAAAAAATCAGTTATATATCCATCTATAGTATTATAAACCCAATAATCTATTGCTCTTGTTTAGTCAATTTCTAATTTCTACAACTAGTCTACCTTTTCTTCAATATAGATGATTGTTTCTTCCATTTTTGGGTTAAAATAATAGTATTCCAATTGTGCTAACTAATTAGCTAGAAATTCAAGAAAATCACACCAAAATATTTCATAAATATCTCTATAGATATTATCTTATATGATTAATTTTATGTTAAGATTAGTCTTTTTTTATTCTTCTTCTACAAAATTACATACTATTTGGTTTAACCATGTCTCAATGTCTCTCTACCCTAGTAACCATCTTAGCATCATTTCCTCTATAAGGAGTGTTTTCACACTCACCACACCATTATTATTATAGGTTCTTAAAGCATCATAACATGTTTAGGATGAGGATAACTAGGTTATAATTTAGTACACATGATAGTGCATAGTATTTATACACAAGGTTGGAAAATAAAAGCACAATTAAGATGAATTATTGTGTGTTAAGTAGAAAGTAAGAACAACTAGTGATTTATTAACACAACCAAAGTATTAATATTATCTTAGATATAAAGTAATCAAATATTAGACATGAAAATGAACCTAAGGAACAAATTAATAAATCACAGGTAACCATAACTAAATAGTCTCTATTGATCACTTCAAAAGTGAAACTCTCTTCTTCTTACAAACATAAGTATATATAGATGTTTGTAGTATATTATTTTCCATATTATTCTCATACTTGGCACCAAAAGTGGATTATATTAATTTTCTAACCTATTACAAGTTTTGGAGTTAGAAAAAATAGACATATATATAACAAACTAAGTACATAATGCATGAATATCAAACAAACATCTTATACAACTTTACTATTTGATTTCTTCTGCCAGAAATAAGAGCCATAATAGAATGGATAACAACTAAAAATGTACATGAGGTGATATTTTTTATGGAATTAGAAGGATATTATAGGAAATTTGCTCCAAATTTCTCAAAAATAGTTAAGCCAATTACGTCTCTTCAGTAGAAGAATCAGAGTTTTATTTGGTCAACTAAGTGAAAAAAATCCTTTTAGGAGATAAAAAGGAGGAATATTCTAGCACCTATGCTAAGATTTCCCAATCCTAATGGTTAGTTCTCATTAATCATTGATGCATCTTGGGATGGTCTCAGAGGATTTTTTATGCAATATGATTTAGTTACAGTACATGAGTCCAGGAAGCTTAAACATCATGAGGTAAATTATACCCCACTTATTTTGGAACTTGATGCAATAGTGCATGCCTTATAATTTTGGAGGCATTATCTATTAGGGAATCCATTTGAGCTCAAGACTGACAACTTAGGGCTCAATTATATTTCCACCCAACCAAACCTAAATGCTCATCAGATAAGTTAGTTAGATTTTTATCCAACTATGATTTTGATATTAGCTACATCAAGGATAAGGAAAATATATTTATTGATGCCCTAAGTCATAGAAGGTACATAACAACTTTGGCTATTATCAAGATTAATTTTCATGATCAAGTTATTAAATTTTCCCCTAGAGATGAATTATATAAGAGGATTAAGAAATAATTATCAACGGATACTCAAAATACTAAGTTTAAAGGATTAAAGTTGGATAATGATGGTCTCTTGAGGTAAAATGGTAGAATTTATGTACCTAATAGAGAGAATTTTAGGATCATGGTGATAAAATAATTGTACAATGCCCCTTATTTAGGTCATCTTAGAGTGGCTAAGCTCATGACTGAGCTAAGACCTCTTTATTCATGAAAGCTAATTAAAAAGGATGTAGTGAATTTTGTGTTACATTGTTTGGAGTGTCAATGTATGAAGGTTGAACATGCACATCTGACATGATTTTGATATCCTCGTAATATATTAGAATGGGAGTGGAAGGTAATTAGTATTTATTTTGTCCATGATTTATCATTATTATTTAATTGTCATGACATGATATTTGTAGTATTTGACAAAATAACCAAGGTAGCTCACTTCATACAAGGTAATTTGATTGATGATGCACCAATACTTACAAAATAATTTGTGAAAGAGGTGTACCAGTTACATGGGTTTTCAGAGAAGGTCATTTCTAATCAAGATCCAAGAATGACATATAATTTTTTATTGACTTTAAATTCATCTTTGGGTACATAATTGAATTTATTAATGCATATTGTTGACATAGTGGATTGCACCTGGGGCAGGAGGCCAAGCTCCTTCCTTCCACACATCAAAATGGAAACTCCAATCTCACTTGTGGGACTAGCAAAGCTAGAGGGGAGAGTCTCTAGGTAAGGGATAGCTCCCTTTGATGCATCTAAGTTGTTTCAATAAGTGCTAATATAGGTATATAGATATATAATGGGGGCATGAAAAGGGAGAAGGATTATAGGAAAACAAAGCTATTCTAAAAGAGGTGATGCACCAAATGATTCGACCTACTTAATCTCACACTTGAAGCTAGACAAACACATACGTACACTTCAAACTGGCAGAAGGACTAGGTTGCAAGAAGCTTAACAGGGTGGCTTGAATGAAAAACATAGAAAATAGAGACTCACCATAGGTGTTATGGAAGGGGCACACTGTATAGTAGAATATTTCTACCTCTACAGTTCCAAGTACAGCTCTTCTTGTCACCTGTATGAATGGCACCTTATAGACACTAGGTATGTTTATGTTAAACCTGTGGAAGCATTAAGAAGTAATGACTAAACATAGAACTAACACTCAAACACACACAGAGATATCTAACTAGAATAGAGGTAAAAATGCATTTATAGATTTTAGGTGAAAAATTTGCCAGGGCTTCACCTTACAAACATGAAAAGATCCTTTTCCAAATGACAAGTCTACAATATATAGAGGAAGTAAGGAGGCCTTTTGGCACCCCTTTTTACAAATGACCCATTTTCACTTCGGTCATTGGGAAGAGCAAGCTGCTTAAACATCAATGGGAAATTATGAGCCATGCCATTTGTCTGCTTACAAGACTACTTCTTCAAGGTGATTACATAGTTTGTCTACTCATTAATGTGAAATGAAGAAAAATAGGTCACATTTTTAGCCATTTGTGCCTCCTAATAATCAATTTTTAGACACTATATCACTTCTTAAATCAGTGCCTCCCTTTGCCACTTGGACTATCTGCCTATTCCTACACTTGGCACTTTTCTCTCTTTATTCTCTGGGCTCTTTGTCTTCTTCTTGCTTTGTCTCCTTCCACTCTTTCAGCCCTCAGGGGTGATCTTTTGGTGGGTCACTACATTCCTTGGGATCTTTCCATGGTTGGTGAGTAAGTATTTTAAAAACTAATGACTATTT
Source organism: Torreya grandis (assembly GCA_037957365.1). Lineage (NCBI taxonomy): Eukaryota > Viridiplantae > Streptophyta > Pinopsida > Cupressales > Taxaceae > Torreya > Torreya grandis. Next base: position 1,022,493 of record JARHVA010004279.1, read on the forward strand.
CACCATCTTAAATTTGACATCCGTGCACCCGTCATCACTTGGAATTTTCCTTCAGCTTTCTTTCTTTGGCCTTTTCCTTTGTTTTAGACCCTCTTGAAGGGGAAGTGTCCCTTCAGCTCTAGAGAGATTCCCTTCATTTGGCCACTGGGAGCCCCCTACAAGGGTACCTGCCCTTCGACGGCCTTTGTCTCTTCGACCCTTTCTGTGGGCCTCTTTTGCTTCAGGTTTTTTCTCATAGATAAAAAGTATATGGAATTAGTTGCTTTGACTTTTCCTTTAGAAAAATCCCTTTGGGCCTTTGGCTCGTGGTCTCCCTGAATTTCTTTGGACTTTTTGTTCGAAGGAATTCCTTCAAATAAAAAGTCTAAAAGAATTTTGTGCCTTAATATTTTCCGTGCATTCCTTGAATACCTTTGGTTGTCTTCAAAGTGCTCCTTGCCCTCTGCAATGGATTTTGAACCCAAAACTTCCCTCCATAAGGGCACTCATCCTTTAGCCTTTTAGGATGCTCCTTTGAACCACCCGACTGATTTAAGTCATTGAACTGACCGATTGAACCAAAAATGGTTCAACGGTTCAACACTATGTGCTGAGCCTTTGAACCTTCCATAGTGAACCAAGTGATTGAACCAAGTGTTGAACCCATTGATTAAACCAAGTGTTGAACTCACCAATTAAACCAAGCGATTGAACTCACCAATTGAACCAAGCGATTGAACCAAGTGATTGAACCAAGCGATTGAACTCACTGATTGAACCAAGCGTTAAACTTGCTGATTGAACCAAGTGATTGAACTCACCAATTAAACCAAGTGATTGAACTAAGGCATTGAACTGGTTCAATGGTTTAAAGGTGCTAACTCTTGGAAAGATTATGTCATTGAACCACTCTTCCAACCTTAAGGAAAAGTGTCTTTTGAACCATTTTAGATCTCTTTCCTTATGAATTTATTTAGACAAGAGTCTGAATAATCTTTGCAAAACCTTGCACTCTCTGAACTAGTTCTTCATCTATCAAAAGATTACACCTATAGAGTTCATAGAAAAACTCACTACTGAGTCCGTAGAAAATCAAGCCCTGCAGAGTCTGTAGAAACCCAAGCCCTGCAGAGTCCATAGAAATAGACCTACAGAGTTCATAGAAATAGACCTGTAGAGTCCATAGAAATAGACCTGTAGAGTCCATAGAAATAGACCTACAAAGTCTATAGAAATAGACCTCCAGAGTCCATAAAAAATAGAACTACAGAGTCCGTAGAAATAGACCTGCAGAGTTTGTAGAAAATTCTTGGACTTGTGCAAAATCAAAAATGAATTGGCCTAAAACAACAGATGAAGAAGGGGACCAATTTTTGGCCTGTTAGACCAAAAAATGGTCAACAAATATCATCCAAAAATGTATGGAAAAATAGAGAGAGTGAAAAAAATTTTATAATATCTTCTTTGAATGTATTGCATGGATCATCAATACAAGTGGGAAGAGTATCTCTCAATGGTATATTTTTCTTGTAATAACTCTTACCAATCATCTTTAAATATGGCTCCATTTGAAGCATTATATGGAAGGAGGTGTTGAACACCAATCATTTTGTATAAGCTTCAAGATAGGATAGTATATGGTCCTAAAATGCTTGTGGAAATGAAAAAATAGGTAAAGTCAATAACGCAAAGGATGGATAAGGCCAATGATAGAAATAAAAGTTATGTTGATCTAAAAAAGATAACAAAACATTTTTTTATTAGTGATAAATTATTTTTGTGGGTTAAGCATTAGAATATATGTGGGACCCTTAGAGGTCTTGAAAGTGATCAATCTTATTGTGTATAGGCTTGCATTGCCACTATTTCTAGATCTCTTGCATATTTTTTTTCATATGTCCTGTCACAAAAAGTATGGAGTTGATTCTTATCTAGTATTGGATTGGAATGCTTTATAAGTTCTAGATCTTGGGGTGGTCATAGTAGAACCAGATAGAATAATTGACACTCACAAACTTAGTTTGCATAATAGGGAAGTGTCATAGTGCAAGGTCCTATGGGAACAATATTCTAAGGATAGTTCCACATGGGATGACTACGATGAGTTATATAGGTCATTTACACATTTATTTGTTTAAATTTTTTATTTATGTTATTTGATTTGATACTATGTGTTGTTTAATTTTAGAACTTTGATTCAAAATAAGTGGCATCAGGATGATGACATGTTTTAGTGGGGGAGGATATTACATACTTATTTTTTGACTAAACTTGATTTTCTCATTAAATAGATATTAATGGGGTAATTTTGTTTAATTATTATTGTAGAAAACTATTTTCATTTATGTTGATGCATGGATAGACATATAATGGTAATTTTTGTATGAATCATTACTTGTTGTTTAGTTGTATAAGATTTTCATATGTATGTGGGTTATGCTCATTTATTATTATTCTTTAGTAGTATTTTAATTTATTAATATGGTTATGAGCTAACTAACATTTACATTTGTGAGGTGGATGTAAGACAGTCCACTCTCTAGATAAATATGGAGGGAGAGTATCATTAGGGAAAATGTTGCAGATGATTATGTTGGAGGTGGAGAGATTCAATAAGGAACCCTACACACACCATGTAGTACAAATAAATGCATGAATTTTTACGAGTGAAAAGTTATATGTTTTCTCTAATTTTAGTGTGTTTAGTTATTTCATTTTTGATCATGTTGATTGGTTTTTGATCCATGATTAGATGTTATTTTAGCCATGTTTGCATTTGTTACTAATCTATATGATTAGGATTTTATTTCCATTGTGGAATATTATAGTTATATATGTCTTTTAGATGACTTTACTTGTGAATTGTTGAGTGCATGACTCCATTTAGACATGTACATGTTAGCATTCAATATAAAAATTATTGTTATAAAATATTTATAAATGTCATGGAAATAAATTACATTTTTAGTCATTTACAAATTAATTTTCATAGACATTAGCTAACCTAGATCCTAGGTGAAGGTGACTAATGTGGTGCCTAGGGTGACATGGTTTTCAAATAACTAAGGGGTTAAATTGGGTATGATTATTTAAATTTTTAAATTCATGATATGCATTTGAATTATTAAAAATAATGATTATGTTTATTGATAAATGCTTTTATCAACCCTAATTTTGGGTGAGTGATCATTTTTTTGCTCAATCAAGCCATGCAAAGTTAGAAAATCTAGAGTTTGATTGTGAGTTAAGTGGAGATAGTAGGGTGATTATGGTCTTTTGGTGGTCAAATATGGAACTTTTTAGTCATTTCAATAATTTATGGATGGGGAAGGGTTTGCCATGAAATTAAGGGTTTTGGGTGACATGCAAATGACTATGGAAATAATAAAATATGTTGTGGTTTTCAGAATAGAAGTAGGTCATGCTTGATAGAGAGGAGATAGAAGAAAAAAGGGACACTTTTTTGTAGTCAAAGAAGAAAACCTACATCAAGGGCACTCAAGAGGTAGGGATTATTCTTTTGATTTACCCTAAATTTCCATGTTGATGTTATATAGTTAATGGTTGAATGATTATAAGGTTTTTTTTTTTTTTTTAAATTGTTTTTAAATGTAAATCCTTATGAAGAATCAAGGATTTGACCCTGTGGGAGGAGGAATCTTCTTATAGAATTAAATCATTGATTTGAATTAGGTTTAACATGATTGTGTTCGGTAATGGTTAATGATGGAAACAAGTTTATTTTGCATAAAATTATTACATGACTTTTTTGTATGTTTCATTCAAATGTCAAGAGGATTATGTGTTATTTTTTTCCATACAACTATGTATTAGTAAATAGAAAATGGCTTAGAGATATTATAATGGTTATATGTTAATTAGGTAATTTGGAATGTAAATTGGGTTTTTGTGATTTTTATATGGCTATGATGTTTATTCCTTTATTACATTTAAATAGTTATATGTTTTAATTTAAACATAATAGTTGGGGTTAAATAGTTACTACCAAGTGAGTTAGGGTAATATAAAGGAAATGGGGTTTTCAACTTATCCAAGATTTATAGATGCTCATGTGTAATTTTAGTTGATTATATGCAATAGGGATAATATTATTTTTTAATGAATAATTGTGAGTAGGTATAGTTGTATGGTTCATGGATTTAGTATTATAGTCCATAACAGTGTTTAAAAGGGATACAACTAGGTTTATTGTTTATGATATAAACTATTATGATAATGGTCAATGCTAAGAATTGGGTTAGTCTATTTAACTTATGATTAATGAGTTAATATTGACTGTGGGTTTGGTATGCATAAAATCGCTGAGTTTGTTAATTTATGTTAAGTTTGTTATAACAAAAAATTTATTGTATGATTGGTTGTGTTTATTATATCTTGATAAATATATAATGGCTTGGATGAGTAATATAAAATATTACTGTAGGTTTACTTTTGTATTGAACATATATATGGGGTGGTTTGAAGATAAGGAAATAAGTATGAATTGAACTATGGCATAATGTTAAATGGTTGTAAGTAATATTATTAGATGAATAATTGAAATATGTTTAACTGATTGTGTTAAATGTATAATGACTGAGCTTAAACATTTAGAAAAAAATTTCAAGTTGAATTATATTGGGGACATAAATATTTAATATAGGGGTCGAATGTGTTTTGAATAGATTCTAGTAGTTGATGTACCATATGGTACACAATGTAATATTTCAAATTTAGAGTTTTGAGTCTTAAGGCATTTAATTAGGACATTAGGTGTTGTGTGGTTTTAATGTTAATTATATTTTTGGTTAAAAATTTGAGTTAATATTTTCTTAAGTTGGGAGCTTAGGATGAAATATTAAACTTGAGATATACTATATGTATGTATGTGTGTGTATATGTATATTTATATGTATTTATGTAGTTATGAATTATACATAAAGACACTAAAATATTATTTATGAATAATTCATAAAAATGTACACACACACACACACACACACACACACAATTTAAGAATTATACGCATAGATGTATAGGTTAGGTTAGGTTCCATGAATAATTACTTTAGTGTTGCTCATATTAGTTATATAATTTAATAATTATACATATAGATGTATGTGTGTGTGTGTACACACACGCACACACACACACACACACGTATAATTTAAGAATTATACGTGTGTGTGTGTGTGTGTGTACACACACACACATACATATATACGTATAATTATTAAATTATATAATTGGTATGAGAAACACTGAAGGAATTCTTCATGGAACCTAACCTAACCTATCCTAACCTATACATCTATGTGTATAATTCTTCGATTATATATATATATATATATATATATATAATTTTATTTATATTATGTCATTAAGAATTAAGTGGCTGAGTTTTAAAAATATATAAATATAAGTGGACATACAAATATATATATATATATATATATATATAAATAATTATATGTATATTATGTCATTAAGAACTAAGTGGGTAAGAGTTTTAAAAATATATAAATATAAGTGGATATATATATATATATATATATATATATATATATATATATATATATATATAATTCTATGTATATTATGTCATTAAGAGCTAAGTGGGTAAGAGTTTTAAAAATATATAACTATAAGTGGACATACAAATATATGTATATGTGGATAATTTACTATGTACTTAAATGTTTGTATATAGTGAACAAAAGTATTCATATACAAACTATGATGTATTTCATTGATTTATAATATGTTGAATCAGTTATTAATTAAATGGAAAATAATTAATTGTTGTTTAGAGAAAATAAACATTATGGTTATTATATTTGTTTATTAGATTGGGATTTAATGTGAAATTCTTGAATTGTGTTTACTTTTATTATAATACCTATGAAAAGGGGTGTTTTTACATAAAATTGGGAAATACTTACCTATTATAAATATTGTTAGTAATTAATTTACATGTAATATTGCTTTATTTGAAATAGACATTAGGTTGTATTGAAACTTACAAAATATGATAACATGTTTTATATTGTTATTATATAGCATGTGATTATTTCATGTAGTTTCCTTTGTATTTAAATCTTGTGGTATTATTATTACATCTATATGAGTATTCTATGGAATTTTGTATATGAATTATATAGTAAATTTTGGTATTAGTGCCACTAAAGAAATAATTATGTGAGAAGGTTCTCACTCATTTAATTAGAGTTATTAATACATGGAATAAATGAAATCTGATTGAATGTGTGTGTGAATATGATTGATCTATGTGATATTTAAATTATGTGAAAACATTGTCTAAACTAATGTTTATAGTTAAACATTATCATTTAATTTATTTGATTATATGCATGTATGCACGATGTCATATTAGAATGAAATTATTTATGATATGCTATATGTGATGAATATATTACAACACACAGATTCTAGTTGACTTCTCAATACATGTACCATTATCATCTTCTCATCTATGATGTGAGGTCCACTCCATAGTTGAGAAATTTTGAGGTAGATATATGGTCCATGGTTGGTGTGTAAAAGCACTCTAATGATGATCTCCATCTCTTCCAATAGTCAATCGATATAGACTTTTACTCATGATATATATATATATATATATATATATATATATATGAGCAAGGTTGTGGATACTCATTTATTCCATGGAATAATGTATAAATCTATATTCACTCTGATGTAATACTTTATATTAGTGTACTTTGATAGCCAGTAGTTAATTGATCTTATTGTATAATTTTATTATATTAACTTTTAGCAGTTGGCTAAGATAATATTTAATAGATATACAATTTTTGATGGATTGAATTTGTAATATTTCTTGATGTTGTTAATTTTATCATTATCTAAATGAATCATAACCATTTATTTAAATAAGATTCATTTATTTAAATATCAAATATCTTATCTTATTTTATAATAATCTAGTTTAGATTACTAAAGTTAATTTTTTTTTTTAAACTTTTTGGTGTTAAACCTAGTGGGGTTCTAGCAACCCTAGTTCTTCATCATCATAGTGACCTTTGGTAAAATGGGTTAATGGTATCATAATTTCAAGATAACTCCAAATACACACACACACACACACACACACACACACACACACACACACACACACACACACACACACACACACACACACACACACACACACACACACACACACACACACACACACACACACACACACACATATGAGTGTTAATTACATATCCACTGCTCTAAATAGGCCATTAGAATAATTTAGTTATACCATAATGTTTTAGCTTGTGTGTGCATAAGGGTGCAATATGTGGAAATCAAGTATAACATTGACCTAGCTAGTAACTTAGAAAATTGGTCTCTTTGGATGCTCATTAAGTAATTAATACATATATATGTGTAATAACTATGACTTATATGGAAATAAAAATAAATATGGAAGCTTTATTCAATTGAATTCTCTTTCAATGATCTTCGGTATGAATGATAGGTTAGGAATAAATGAGGGTTGATATTATATTGATGCCAATCCTATTAGAGAAATGACTCACATTAAATAAATTAGGATGACCATTTATATACATTTCATTTAAAAATTAAATGACTTTAGGCACCTGAAACTTACATTAGGGTAGGACAATAGTGTTGATGTATGGGTCTTGAACTGATGCTTATGTCTTGATAGTTAAAAAATAGGTATAGGCTCAGAACTTGTAGGGGCATAAGATAAAAATATTTGAAGTATTATGGGAAAGATATAAGGTTTGGGTCATCAACATAAGAATGTCTAGACCAAGATATATTCTAAAGGACATAATATAGAGAAGATGTGATACTTCAAAAAGTGGGAAAGGTCCCAAACTAAGAGGAATAGCCAAGGTCTAATTTTACCAAGTGTACAAGACTAAGGTGTTATATAATTCATTTATATCATCTATAGATAGGAGTACCATGATCTATTATATAATCACCCTCTTGTCCTCCTACTAAATAATGACTAATTTACAAATTTTAAAGTTATGTAATGATTGGCCTATAACCCTAATAAGTCCCATTCAAAATAATTTTAAAGATATGACTATATAAACACATTTCAAACCATTTATAATGCAAGCATATTTGACACTAAAAATTACCATAATTAAAATTTCACATTGAGATCAAATTATATATTTCTCCTAATTTCAATTACATAATCTTTAATAGCCCATATCTAAATTTTGAATACATTTCTAGGATCACAAGTCATAATTAAGGCACTTAATCATACTTGTATTTCACTAACATCTAACATTTTTCACCAATTAATCACCCATTATTGTAACATGGGATAACTAAATGAATTTTGATCCCTCTTTAGAGTATTGGCATGTAGGTAGTGCTCATTACATGGGGAGTTGAGGTCATGCCCAAATTCAACTTATTGTTCGATCTAAGATCCTATTCTAAAACACTTGTGAGATGGGGTGTTTTAAAAGATAAGATTGGAAACAATGATGGACTTTCATCCTCTATTTTAGGATTGATGTGAGACTATTATAGGGCATAATTATGGGTATTTGACTTCATAATGGAGCCTACATGGAATAAACATTGAGAGATGCAGTACCAACTCATAGTTTTAATATGAATTGCTTGAATACCAAGTTAATTATTTGGATCTACTATTAATTTTCATACACTTTGATTTAACACTTTATGAAATAAAGAAGGTGTTATTTCAATTTTCAAAATAAACACAAAAGAGAGGGAAGAATAAGTCAAGAAGTCATTTTTCTATATCAAGATGAGATTAGTGCTTTAACAATAAAATAATGCATCTACCACATTTACACCACTATGTGCTAAGTTTCAATGGATATTTTGAACTAATACTACATAATTGGAAGAGTATAGGGAAAAAGTTAATATTTATTGATTTATTAACCCTCACTAAATATCAATACTAGAAGTCAATAATAAATAATAGATAAACACACAAGATAACTTACAGACTAACACATAGGTTATCAATATTATAAGAAAAATGAAAGGAGTTCATATATAGGTTATAATAGATCATCACATCTTAACCATTTCATTCATAAAATAACAAAGCATTAAAATAATTATATGAGCCCTATATTTCATTCAAAACTAAAATTATGAATATTTGACAAATAGAATATGCATTTCACAAAGGTTGAAATTGTATTCATAAAAACAAAGAGTTATATTACAAGGGTATCAATAATCACCAAATTTATACAATCCATAAGTGTGAAATAAACCATATGTGAAATCCTAACTTGATTCTAACAATACTTTGGAGTTAAAAAAAATTTCAAACTCAAAATAGTAATGCAGTTACATACTTATAGATTAAGATGAGATTTGACTCCTAGTAGCATGAGGTTCCCATCCTAGGCCATGATGGCCACCCCTAGTTGTTACAATAATTTAAAAAAGGATAAAATATTATCTTCTTTACCTCAAAATATTTATAGGGGCCCACCTAACTACTACATGGAAGGGATGAGTTAGATCTCAACTATTTGGACTTTGCTTCTTTAGATTCCATTATAGCTACCACGAGTTTGAACTCCCATTATAGCTTGGCAAGGTTCATCAAAGGATTTGTAAATATAATATCTACCTAGGCCATGAGCCTTTGTTATACCTAGAGGGGAGCCTCCATATCCACTTGTAATTTGTACACCTGGTTGATGCTCATTGTAGATTGGTTCGAGATCTCAAAATATTCCTATGCTCTAGCCTTATTTTCTTTGGTTACCTTTTTCTTCATAACCTAATCAAAGTGACCTAGGTGGACTCTAAATTCACCCCTATCTATAATTGTGTCATCCTATTGGAATAAATATGAGATATCAACTTCCTTGAAGTAATCCAATATCTTCTTCTTTCCATCCTCCAAGAATTTCATCATAGTTTGGGCTAAAGCAAGTCACTCCTTCATAGTGGTTTTCATGCTCCTAATATACATCTAATATAATCCTAATTTTGAATATGGAATCTAATTAAACTCTAATAACATGCCCTTATTTATTATAATAATTAACTTCTTATATTTAGCATCAATCATAGTGATCCTCTCTAGATAGGCCTAGGTACATTGGTTGAGCACCTGTCCATTCACCATAGTCCTTACCACCTTTACTAAAGTTGAGAAAATATGTATTATGGAATCTTTGACCTTCCCAATTATTTTAGTAGTGATGTAAATATTTACCTATGCCTTTAGATTTTTGACATGGTTTTACATGTCTTTAATAAGTTTTTTCAACATGTTATGGGTTTCTTGAAGAATTGAGAATGGGTACTCCACTATATTTTATTCTCCTACATGATTCCTTACTATTTTGAGATATAAAATTCTTATTAGGTCTAATAGACCATAGGGCTCCCCTTTTACATGAATTTCTATGTGAGGATCCTCCATATACTTCTTATGGTACAATTAAAATCCCACTACATATCTAGGTCACCTTGTATTGTCTTCTCAGGCACCTATGATACTGGGACCATTCCCAAAGTTTTGGAAGGTGTTAGTGGGATATCAAATATGGTAGTGACAAGTGGAGGATGAGGTGGAGGTAGTATGGATGAAGTAAAAGCTATGAATTATGAAATAAATGGAGGAGGAGGAGGAGATATAGGCGTGTATGGGGTAAGATAAATATAAAGGCTCAAGGTAATATATAATCTTGTCATTGACCTTGAGTCATACCCACTAAATCAGGAATGATTCCTAAAAGAGGGTTATTCATTATAAAGGAATAAATTAGGTGATAAAATCCAAATACCTATGCACCTTTAGTGATGGAAAAGGGGGTGCAAGAAAAAATGTGAGGAGCCATTAGGGTTGGTGACAAAAGAGCCATAAAAACTAATGGAGGAGGTCGGATAGGGGTATTATGGAACTGTGTTGAAGGTCGAGTGTGTGCTACCTTTGAATTTTTTCTTGGCCTTTTCTTTGAATCAACTTCATCTGTCATTGTAGAATGAGTAGATGTAGTGAAGGCTACAAATGAAAACTATATGAGTTGATATGTCATTAGAGGAATCATTGATATGGCCCTAATCACTAGAGATGTGTACCCAAGAACTATAACATTACTTTTTGAAACTAGGATGCTATTACGTATTTGGACTTGAGGCATGTCTAGTGGGGGTAATGGGAAGGTTCCAAGTCAAGGAATGGATAGTGTGGATGGAAATGAAAAAGTGGGGATAATAGGGATGTTTGAGGCCATGGACATTCAAGTGAATAACATATGGGATGTAATAGGGAATACAAAAAGTATCAATCAAATGGTTTGTAAAAGGGGAAGAGAACCAAGTGGTGTCATGAGGGGCTACTAGAAAATGGAAGGAGTGAGGGGAAGAAATTGCATGGTGAATGTTGTTCATACTAACCTAGCTTGTATTAAGAATACTACTGATATCAAAACTTAGGGCTTGTTTGGGCTAGGTTTAAGGTTCCTACTCTTGAACTTCTTATGCTTGAGCCACCATCCATCAAATCATGTGGGTATCACTTATCTATGGCTAAGTTTCATAGGTCCCTATAGGTGGAGGAAGTATATCCATGGCATGAGGATTCATTAATTATATGGGAGAAAGTGACAAGATACCTTGAAAAATTATCTTGGATATTGGGGGAGTTGGGGTGACATATTTTATAGGATGAACAAATGTAGAGGGGGGCATAGCTGGTCCATGATTAACCTTATTACCCTTATCCTTATTATGGGATTCAATCTAAGAAAGTACCTTTTGGTCAACTTTTATATTCAAATATAGATCATCATCCTGCTCTAACTCATGGACATAATTAAAGTCGAGGCAACCTGATTACTTCTTTAAGTGGGATTTGACCATGCCTCATGGGTCCCAATCTCATGGCTTGGCTCTCTTGAAGGATAAATATTCCTACCCAATTTCCATATTTTATAGGGAGGGAAGGATTGGTACACATGGTTCATGATGACAAATGAAAGAGGTAGGTAGGACTTTTACTGGTGACTAATACATTGCCCAAAAATTCCGTCCACTAGTTAGTAAGCATTTTTTTACTCTATAAGGTGATCTAAGATGTGATAGGGAAAGAAAAAGGGATCTCAAATATTACCTATGACTTAAATTATGGTATTCTCATAGCAATACCATTAGTCCCTAATGAGATCTAGTGATTCTCTAATTTCCTTTGATAGATGAGGCATAAGGGCCTCATTGATCATGTTGAACACCACTAGGTAGAAAGACATAAGTATACTAGATATTATTTATGTAATGGTGTCCATATAGCTTACACAAAACTATATGAACCACCAAGACTTAAGGAACCCACACAAGAAAAGTAAATAGTTCGAAAGTTAGTGTCCTTGAGACTATCTATAAGATAACTCATCATTTAATTTCCCAGCTACTTGAGAATTTACTATCACTTTCACCATATTGAAATTGACTACCCCTCAAAGGTTAGGGACTTGAGAGCCATCTAGGATCATGTGAATTAAGGTAACCCACAATATGTTGATGTGTAGTCAATAGTAAGATCCAAATAATCCAATCAATAGTATCATACCAACCTATACTTCCTCCTTGAAGGTGAAGACCGTGTATGCATTTAACATCCTCCTTATTTAACCACTTGGTATCTAAGTTTTCAACCTAGCCACTCATGATGTTATAGATTTGAATGGTGTTATTCCATGTCTATATCACTTTTGAGTCATAAAAAAGGGTGAACTCTGATATATTATAATAGGCCTTGAAGGTGTTTCTTGAGATATCAGTAACATGATGCTGAGAGTTGGCTGAGCAAACCGAATCATGTGAATTATCTTACACCCACCTAGTGGTGAGGATTAGCTTACCAAACAAGTCAACATAAGGGAACACTTGAGGCTTGGCCATGGCCCTGTCTAGGAGACACTTATCATAAGATTGTAGGAAATATTTTAATTTGACATAATCACCATCATATATCTCTATTACTTAGGTACCTATTTGATAGCTTTGAATACTTCATTATAATGTTTGAATCAGGTCAAACCATCTAGGAACAAAGTATCTCTATATTTGGTCTCAACCTTGGGATTTTAATATGAAGCATACATTTTAGAAAGATGGAATTTAGTAGATTGTTTATAGATGAAGGAAAAGGTGTAGAAGGCACTATGTTGGATCAAAAAGTATTATCATTCTTTTGGAGTTTGGAGTTATAATGGCTAATGGGATTTCCTCAAGATACTTATGTAAACCCACATTAATCCTCCTACATTAATGGAATTTTATTTCTCACTCATTATAGATTCAAATTTGAGTTGATGGCTCAATATTTCACTTAATATCCCAATTTAGAGTTAAATTTAGAGAATATGATTACACACTATATACTAGATTTAGTAAGGTGATGTGACATTTTAAAACTATCTAATTGAGGCCTAGTTTCCCACCTATTTTATGCTTGAGAATGATATCCATGATGCCACCTAATCTCTAAGGCTTCTTGAGAATCCCCTATTTTATGTCACTTGTCATCTATTTACTGGTCTTCATTACAATGATCAACACCTAGGCATAACTTCTCATTTCACTTTTATACCCTTGGGAGGGATGAGATGTTAGCTAGGGACACATGAAATCATTTGATTAAGCATTTGAATTCCACCTGTAATCCATTCTAAAAAATTTAGGACCTTGGTACCCCACCTACTAATATTTATCATTATGCCACATATCATACTATGATACATCAAGATCTCCCAAGGTTTGACATATTTATCAGGCCAAGGAGAAATATTACTATGATAATAGGATACATGGAATTTCCTCATTGCATTGGGCTCTCCCATGATCTTACATTTTATTATGATCAAGGGATTGATGTGTTTGATAAAAGGGTGAGATAATTAATTGGATCTAATCACTTCTAACCTTCGAGGGACATATGTAATTTGATTTGGTCAATCTCTCCCAAGATTTAAAATATCTATCAGGACTAGGAGATTAACCATTCTTCCTTTGGTTGATGTGGCACTCCCTAGTTGGGCCAAGCTCTCCCTATCTCTAACATCTCTGTCACATCTAGGAGAATAGCCATTCTATCTTTAGCATGGGCCAATTGAATAGAGTACTAATAGATTATAACCCTAGGCTACATGGTGTTGCCTCATTGCATTGAGCTTTCCCAGGATATGACATCTCTATCAAGACCAGGATACTGATGCATCTAATAGTAGGGCATGTGACTTATTTTTGTCTAGTGATGTCTTAGTGCTGCTAATAACTATATATGTTTTGTTTCTTCATTACACTATTTATCCCTACAAAAACCAATGAAAATGAATAATTTAAATATAAAATAAGTTTAACCAATTAACTACTCACATGGCCACCAATTAAGCTCTAAAATTCTATGTGGGATTCTAAGGTCAAATACTCTAAGAAGGGACCAAGTCTCTAGGAATTTCTAAGTGAGAATAAGTGTGTAAAGTTAATGTTTTAAACCTTTAAAGAAACAAATCCTATTTTGACCATGGAGTATCATTGGTATTTGGCATTGTTTCTTTCATATACCTTTCAATTTCACAATTTAGATCAATTGATCATTATAAATAACACATGCTCAAGATAGTTAAGGCAATATGGGATTTCAAAGACTCAGTTCATGTGGAGCTAAATAGAATGAGATAATGGGTTTGGAAAATATAGATCATGTATTTTTTAAAGAGGGGTCCCCCATTTCTATAAAAATGGGATGTGTTGGCCACAACAAATGGAAACTTATATGGGGAAAGTGGTGACAATCACTTAGAACTCGACTTGTTAATCCTTGATTCATTCACAAGACACACACTACAAGAGATATAAAGTCATGAATAAAAATTGACATACTAATATTTTATCTTATAGAAGACCAATAGTGTGTGTAACAAGTGATTTTTGATTAACTTATCCAATTTTGAACTTCACTCAAATAACTAAGGTTGAAATGGTCATTATATTTCCTTAAGGTCCTTAATGGTTTCATGTCTTAGAGGGGGATGGTGAAGGCATTACTCTACTTTTAGTCAGGCATCCATAGCCCCAATATAGATACCTCTGATCCAATTCAAGGTCTTGCTTCACTGTTAGACATGTGGGAAAGTTTACGATAGAGGTTTATTGAATATCTCTTTTAAGGAAGACTTAGAATTTAAATTCTACATTTTTTCTAGTCTTCTTTCAAGGTTCCTTGTGAAGATATTTAGCAGTCTTATCCATTGTGGTTTTAACACCAAGACAAGGGTGATAGGTGAAAATGAATCTCTAAACACCTAGTTGATCATAGATTAACTTAAATAGTCCTACCTTTTTATAATATGTAATGTTATGTGTATCTTGGTGGCCTTTATTAGGATGAAATTTGTTGTAAAACCCACTTGTTTCTCTAAGAATCATTGGCCTCCAAGATCTAAAATGTAAAAAACTCAATTATCATCCCTGAGTCATTTGGATCTAAGATTCAACTTTGGTCCTTTGCAACTCAACAATACCTTTCAAGCTTTGGTTGTCATTTAGAATGTCTACTAAATTTATTTCTCTAGGGATACCTTATAATGGGGCTCACTTTATTAATTCCAATTAAGGAAAAAATATAGATTATACAAATTCTTCAAGGACATAATCAAACAAATGAGACAAAATAATAGAGAAAGAAAGCACATAATAGGAAAATTAAACCCATAATTAAAGCATGATAACCTAGTATATACATTACCATCATTCATCGAGGTTACTATGAAATTATAATAGATAGGTTAGATGAGATGTAGTGATTCAATAATCATCCATTTATTGATAATGGTAGGTTTTTCCCTCTAGGTCCTTGAGGTGAAAGTCATTCTAGCCTAGGATCTTAGCTATTTGATAGGGGCCAATCTAGAGATGATCAATATTTGAGTTTTTGACCCTTTTTTTAATCCTTATCCTACATTATAAATATATCAAATGTCTTAAATTTCTTGATCTTAACACTTTTATCAAGCTATCATTTGATAATATCCTAATGTTTGCTAAAGCTTAACAAAGCTTCATCCAGGGCTTATTCTAACTGAATGATATCTAGGAGCTTAAAATTTACTATATTTTTTGGTTCCATGATTTTTTTATTGAATTTATAAGTTGGTATCCTAAGCATGACCAGAATGATTAGATATAATCCATAAACTAAAAGTAAAGGAAATCTCTTAAGGGCTTGTTTATACCTAGTGCAGTCAGCCCATAGAGAAAATTTTAGTAATGAGTACCATTCTTGGGGTTTATCCCCTACATACTTCTTGATGGCATCTATTAAATTATTATTGGTAGAAACTACCAATCCATTTCCTTATGAATAGTGATTGGATGATAATCTCAGTGTGATACCATTGTCATAGGCCCATTCTATAAACTCTATGGATTAGAAGGTGGAACCATTATCACATACCAAAGAGACTAGGACCTAAAATTACATGGTTATGGTATTCTTCATGAACTTTATGACTTCATGTTTCAATTTATTTCCTTCATTTATTATTTTTAAAAGTAGATAAAAGAAAGTGATTATTAGGGTGTGTAGATAAATACCTGGTAAAATGCACGCATTGATCTAGATGAGTGTGGGAACTCCTCTTTGGCTAGGGAGGATTACCTATAAATCATAAGAAAACTAGAAGAGGATTTGTTAGATGGTTGGTTGAGTGGATTTCCTAGCATACGCTATATTTGATAAGTACAAGGCTTTCTAGGAGGTTATCAATCTACTTTTAAGACAATTAAATCAGAAAAGATATAATAAATATACTTGTATTTAAAAGATAGGAAATTAAGTGTGCAAGAAAATAAATGACATACCAATGTACCAAGGTCAGGTATAGAAAATTAGAATAAAACATAAAAAAAGATTAGAAACCAAAAGAGGGCCTAGTAGGGTGTTGAAGGGGTCCAAAATAGCAATCCATTATTTCTTATGAGAGTGACCATTGGTAGTTAGGGTGACTAGTGATGGTTAGCTTGACCGGTGATGGTTATATAACTAGTGATGATTAGAGAAACTAGCTATGATTACTTGTGTGGAGCTAGGTAAGGTGTGGAAATGGATTTAATAGAATTTTACTAATGGTTAGAGGGTGAAATGGGAGATTTGAGGGTAAGGTATGATGTATAGGTGGACTTATCTAAACAAAGAAGTTCAATATAGAAATGAAATGATAAAATAGAAACTAGAATACTTGTATGATGTTAAATAAGAGATAGTGGAAACCTGAAAGGAGTTGGTCAGCATAATGATACTCCATCCTTCAAAATTCATGAAAATAGAGTTTTAGGGTATTCAATGCCTACATAAAGAAAATAAGAGAGCCTAGATGTAGATTTTTGGATCCATTACTCTTCTAAGAGACTTGTATTTATAGCACAAAGTTGTTAAGTAAGGAGAGGGAGGCTTGAGGTAAAGTTGTTAAGTTGGGAGGAGATGAAGTTGCCTATTTTTTTAAGTCTTTAAAAGCTAGAGTTAAATTAAGTTTCCATTTTTTAAGATACTAATCTCGAACAAAGCTAGAAATGCTTTAAAATCCTTAAGGCAAGTTTGGGTGACCACAACCATCAATGGTTAAGGTCAACCATCAATAGTTAGTCTAATAAACGATGGCCAATAGGCTATGATCAAGTGGGTAAAAAGGTCATGATTTAAGTGATGTGTTTAGGGAGAGGGTATTTAACATGATGAAGTTGTAAAATATTACTAGTAGGTTAGGTAGTTGACTAGATGAAGAATCAGTTAAGGGTCCATAGTTCAAGATGACATAGTAAAATATTATTGTTTAGTTTTTAGTTGTCTAAATTTTACCCCTTTTTTGTGTAGCCTTAAGAAAGTTAAAAAACAAAAATAGGTAGTTGGTCAAGGTCTAGGTCTTGTTGCTTCAAGTGTGAGAGGGAGGAGGTGTTTCCCCTCAAACTGAGAGGTAATGAGACAAAGGTCAAATTAGGTTAGGGTTTGATAAAAAGAGAGAATGAAGGTTACGAGGTTGGACATGTGAGATAGAAGTATGTTCACAAAATGCAATAAATGGTGAGAGTCAACATCATGCAAGGAAATAAGGTCAAGTTCTAAGATAAATGATAAGGTAACCAGTCCCCAACATTGGTCATAACTCATCATGTTAGACTTATCATATATTCCTAGAAAAGGTCAGTGCTTACTTAGGTATTTAGGGTAGGAAGTGTTCTTGAGAAAAAAATAATGGGTCAAGGTATGCACAAGGTGGTGCATAATACATAAGTTCAATATGGAAAAATTGGTCAATATGATTAGGATGACCAAAGCAAGGTCACCACAAAGTATGTGAATAGGTTGGTATAAAGCCAGCATTGAGGTGGATGTGGGTAAAGTGGTGGGTAGGTTGGGTTGGGTAGATATTGGTCAAGTTGAATCTTGATGTGCAAGGGAAGAGGATGTTATCTACATAGTCCCATGAATAATCGATCTAATAGTGACTTCAAGCCTAATGAGTTCTTGGGAGGTTGAGGGAGAAGGTGAATCTCAAATAGTTCAGGGTGAGGGAAAAGATGATAAAAGTGTGGTAAAAAAAGGGGGGGACCGTAACTATTGACAATGGGGATTAATCAATGATGGTTAAGTAACCATTAATGGTTGGGGATATCGAGTGATTTGAATTCAACTAGTGATAATTAGGGTCAACCATTGATGGTTAGGCAACTATTGATAGTTGGGGAAAACCCTAAACTTATGGTAAGAAAAAGGTCAATGAACAAATTTTTATCCTCATTTTCAAATTAGGCCATCGATGATTTATCCATTCTATACATTTTGTATGAAGTGTGCTTATGAGTGCATGCATGTTTGGTGAGGTGTCAAGATGAGGTTGGAGTGTGAGAGGGATAGTGGGGTCAAGATGGACACAAGATATTCTTGGGGATAAATGGTTAGGCAAGAATTGAGGTGGTGCCATTGATAATGAAATGAGGTAAGTCATGTTTGAAATTGAAAATAAACTTTAGTGTGTGAATGACATGGGAAAAAACAAAACAAAGGATAGTTTTTGAGGAAATTTAGATGTTAATAAATGTTGGGATAGGGTTTTGGATTTTTAGTGTGTGTGTGGAAACTAAGATGTGGTGGGAAGAATAGGGTGTTTGTAGATGTATGTTGAAAGTGTTAAGGGTGGGGAGAGTTGTTTTAGTGGAATAAAGGGATTTTAGGGTTATGGAAAGAGGTCAATGGGTCAAGGTGCACCTCCTAAAGTTATGTAGCAATGACTCTTAGTAGTTAGATCCAATTGACAATGGTTGATCAAGGGGAAAAATGACCCCAAAGGGATCTTTGATAAGTTGGGAAAACTAGAAATAGTCAAGTGGTTGGGGTAGGATGCCCAAGTTGGGGTGGATGGGAGATAGGTTAGAGTGTAGTTTTGTGAGAGTTGGGGTGGGTTAGAGGTAAGATGAGTGGGAAAGGGATAGAGAAAATAGGGTGAATTTTAAAGGTGGTCTAAAGTTGTGTGGGAGGGATGATTGACAAGTGAGACTAGTGGAGGTAGGAAGAATCAAAATAGATTGAGCTTTAAGGAATATATGGGTTGGTGAATTTAAAGATATAGTAAATTAGTTGAGTTATAAATATAGTAAATCATAGAATAGGGGTATTTAGAAATAGAATAAGTATTAAAAGGGTAGATTGAGATTATATTTGAAATATAGAGGTATTATATAGGGTGTTTTTCCTACCTCATTTATGATTATAGGTGCATGATCAAATTCAGTTACAAGATTGAGTTCTAGAGATTTTTATAGAGGTGAGGGATGCTATGTCAACAGAAGACTGGCATCATATGGAAACTATGGGTTTTAGAGGGATGCAACATTACCAACACCTTCCTATGGATGCCATGATGATAGTCACCCTCATCAAGAGATGGGACCCAATGACTAATACCTTCTGGTTATCAATAGGGAGATGAGTATCTTGTTAGAGGATGTTCATCAAATCACACATTTACCCATTCATGGAAATCACATCTACCATATAGATGGGGATGATATTGATGAATGCATGGTGATGTTATACAAAGATGATAAAGATGATGCATAGTTATACTTTGGAGGGTTCAATATTAGGCCACTATACTAAAGCTCTAAGAGAGGGACATTTGCTGACTATGTTGTAGTTAGTGATTACCTATTATACATTGCTAGATTCTATTAGAGGGAGATACCCTAGTGTGTTTTTGGGGGTTTTGGTGGAATTTTTTTAGGTGGCACAGTGTTTGGATGGGCATAGGTTTTATTGGTGTAGATATATAGAGAGCTGTGGGGATTTAGGGTGCACAAGTGTTATGACATTAGTATGGGATTTGTACTTCACTATTGGACCTATGAGCACATATGGGTAATGAGATCCTTAGACCTTGTAATAAAGGGATTTCAGTTGATAGATTATGTAGTTGGATTTTACCAATAGAGAAGAGATGGGGCTATGACAGGTGTTGGTGGTGGTTTGAGAGACATTGAGTGGATTAGAGGAGCTTTAGAAGGTTTAGTTATTGGTGACATAGTTTGAAGGCCATATTAGACTTGGATAGTATGGGTTAGGTAAAGGTTCCATACCCTAACCTTATAGAGCTAGAGATGGGCCTATGGGAGGTGAGATGGGGAGATAGAGTGCATCCCGCTTTGAGTAATTATGGCATTAATTTGGGTTGGTACAAGGTATCCATCAAGATTATATGTAATACAAGAGGGAGGATGTAGAGTTTTATTTACCAAATCCATAGGCACAAGAGGAGGATATTGACCATGAGGAGTTTCCTCTAAGAGATGGGGATGATTTAGGTTGCACAGGTGATTATCCTACCTATTTTTAGGGGAGGTACATAGCCATTGATTTTGGGTTAGGAGATGGAGGCTAGGGACCTATAGATGTTGACCCAGTAGGGAGACCAACTCAGGGGGATCCATAAGTAGTAACAACATTATTAGTATCATAGGCCTAGATAGAATTATTATAGGGGTATATTTCCACTCTTAAAGGTTAGCTAGAAGGAGTTACAATATAGAGAGATCAGACCCAGGTCTAGGTTATTACTTTATAGGGTTAGATGACGATTTTATAGGGACAATTGACCATAGTGATAGGAGAGAAAGATCAAGCAAGGGTATCACTATGGATAATGACATAAGAGAGGGATTCCTTGTGGTTAGCTAGTAGAGTTAGAGTTTCCCCCCAAGATTTGTTACTCAGGATAGATATCTAGCATCTATATAGGAGTTGCACTTTTATGAGAGCATTATACTGGAATAGTGTTTTAATGAGACATGATGGGGCGAGTACCAAATCAGAATGGTATGTGGAGAAATAGTGATTTTAGCCCTAGGTCAGTGGGAAATGGTTAGAGGTTAGCTAATAGGGGCTTCACCTAAGATATGTACAGGTGCAGGAGGGGTCAGTGGCAGTGGTGCCCCAAGATCATGATACACATATTCTAGAGTTTTTATTATGATTTTGATACCAACCTACATGTTGAAGATGTGAGATGTATTTATGAGTGATGATTGCTTCATGTATAGACACATTTTGATTGTTTATATATATATATATATATGATTTTTTAGATATATGGAGTTATTTTCTAGCTTTTTATTTTGATCAGATGGATTTTTATGTCTTGATGATGTGTTAAATATGAGTGATGATGTTTTTAGATGTTATAGATGATGATTATGGTGTAGTTGTGCATATTTATTTTGATGTAATGTTATGGATTATGGATTTTATTTAAGATTTATTATGTGATTGTTGAGGAGTATGATTGTTTGGTCATTGATGATACTATTGTTTTGCATGATAGTAATGTTGATTTGATTGATGAGCATGTTTATGGGATAGTGTGAATGTTGATGTTTAAAATAATGCTAATAAAATATACTACTTTATTAATGGATGTTGAGTTGGTATAGGTAGAGAAAATTTTCACATCCACATTTTGGATAAGAAAGGGGCATAGTGCTCTAGTAGCGAGAACCAAACAATATGAATCCATAGTTGGAATGTTTTAGTGAACACAAACCTATCAAAAACATGATAATAGCATGCTTTATTAATAAAATTGGTATCTTAACCACTTCATTCCAAGTATGCTCATAATCCCTTAGGTTCATTGGGGATGTTAAAAGATGGAAAGGAAATGAGGTGGAATAAGGTTAATTAACCAATGGGATGAGCTTAAGATACACACAAAAGTGGGTTTGAACCTTGTGTTAGCAATGACAAAGATGCAAATATGAGTCATTAATGGGTTTGGTTTTATCTTGCCCTTGAGAGAGGATGAATGATAATCACTTGATCCATACTTGTGTGTTATAATTTAAGGTCCTAACTAATTAAAAAGCAAACTTTCCCTTCTTGGTCTTTTCCATATTAGTAATGTGTCGGTTTTCCTTGAGGATGAGATCTCTGATGTTAATTCTCATGTTTTCAGATGTTTGTTATACACTATCTTGATATGTTCTTGATAAATGTGAAGGTCATTAAGGGCATCAAGGTGATGTTCATCAAAAAGTTTTAAGCATGCTAAATGTTCTTAATGATAGTCACTTTTAGAAATATTCTCATTAAAAGATATGCAGAGAGATGTAATTTAAAATTTAAGAGGTAGAACAACCTCATCTTCAAAGACAAGAGAAAAAGGTGTAGCACCTATAGCAGTTTAGATACTCGTGTGGTGAGTCCATAAAGCAAATGGGATATGGAGGTGCCAATATTTACCTAAAGCACTGACTACCTTAGTGATAATTTTGATGAGGGTTTTGTTGGAAGCCTTAGCCTGTCCATTAGCTTGTGGATGATAAGGTGTGGAGAAGCTTAGGTTGATACCAAAAGTGTCACAAATTTCTTGGACCTTTTTGTTTTTAAATGATTTACCATTATCAGTGATGATTTTATGAGGAACACTAAAGTGACAAATGATGTGGTGGTTGATAAAATCAATTATTTTTTTAACTTTGATTAATATTATCTAGTTTCTTCAACCACTTTGGTGAAATATTCCATAGCGGTGATGATATATTGATGTCATTATGAGGAATGTAGATTGATTTCTCTTATAAGATCCAAGACCCCATTGTGAAAAAGGCTAATAGTCAATTGATACTTGAAGACCACGAGGAGGTGCATGATGAAGGTTAGCATGTTATTGACATTTGATGCATTTCTTGACATAATTACAACAATCTTGATTGAGTGTGGGATAATAGTAACCTAGGTGAAGGATATATTTAGTAACGGCTAGACCACTGAAGTGCCCCCCATAGATGTCATCATGTGTTTCTTTAATAACATGAGAAGCCTCATTGATGTGAAGGAAATGAAGGAGGAGACCATCAAAGCCTTATTTATAAATAATGTTCCCTAATATTAAGTAATGAGAGGTTCTTTGAATGAAATCTCTATGAGCATTCCTATAAAGATATGAAGGGAAGATATTGATGTTAAGGCAATCAAAGATTTGATCATACCAAATGTTTGAAGATGACATTTCTATTTAGTAAATGGTAGCACGATTAGGACTAAGGTAGGACGGTGTGATGAAATGGTGGATGGTGAAAATAGTTTAGATTTAGTAGGTTTATATGGAATTTGGGATGCAATGGAAGCCATTGTGTCTATAAAATTGTTGGTAGAATGAAGGACTGATTGGATAATATAATATTCAAATGATGCTAATAGTTTGTTAATAAGTTATTTGTAGTTTAGAAGAATGCCATTTTTGCATTGATATGCTCTTGTGACTTGGTTGATAATAATTTAAGAGTCTTTAAAGATGCTAATTATTTTGATTCCCAAAGCTAGAGTAGTTTTGAGACCTATGACCAAGGCTTCATATTCATCTATATTATTGGTGCATTTGAAATAAAGTTTTAAATATAGAGGAAGAGGTTCCCTATTAAGGGGAATGAGAATTATTCCAATTCCCCCACTATTTTGACATTTAGATCCATAAAAATACAGTCATTTAGTAGGTGGGTTCTTTTAAAGAAAGCGTAGATATAGACTCATCTAGAAAGGTAAGATGGGGAATTTGATTATCAAGGAGTGGAACTTTATCTAGTTAGTCTACAATCACCTATCCTTTAATGGAATTTTGTATTAAAAACTCAAGATTAAACTTAGCTAACAGCATGAGCCACTTGGCCATGTGTTGGTTGCAATATGGATTGGAGTGTATATACTTGAGGGATCAGTGTTAGTAATGATGTAAGTTTTGTGGTTAAGAAGATAGTGATGAAGTTTAGAGGTGATAAAAACTAAGGTAAGGCAAAGTTTTCTAGATGGGTGTATCTGGTTTCATAGTCAATGAGGGTGTGATTGATGTAATAAATAGCTTTATCTTTATTTTGGTCATCAAAATAAGTGAGCATGGCCCATAGGGAATGATTAATGGTAGATATGTATAAATAAAAAGGTTGATCCAATTTTGGATGAATAAGAATTGGTGGAGAGAGAAGATACTCCTTGATTATATCAAAGTCTTGTTGACATTCTTTGGTCCATTTAAAGGAGGTGGTGAAAAGGCTGACAAAGATTAGATAATTGGGAGATACATCAATGGATTGACTGAAGTTTGCCTTATAGGCTATGAAGTTGTTTTAGGTTAGTAAGGGGAGGCATTTATAGATTGGCTCAGACTTTTATGGGGTCTATTTATATTATGTGGGGGGAAACAATAAATCCCAAAAGTTTTCCTGATAAGACATAGAAGATGCATTTCTTTGGGTTGAGCCTGACATGATAATGGATAAGCCTTTCAAAGATGATAATGAGAGTAACAAGGTGATCTTTATGGTTCTTGGATTTACTAAGTAGTTCATCAACATAATCCTTAACTATTTTATGGATGAGATCATAAAATATGTAAGTCATATCCCACTAATAATTGGCTCTCACATTCTTTAGGACAAAGGGCATGACATGATAACATAAGGTTCCCTATGGGGTGATAAAGGATGTTTTATGTTGATATTGAGGGGCGATCAATATTTGGTTGTATCTTGAGAATCCATCCATGAGGGATAGTATTTCATGTCCAATAGTGAGATCAACAAGTTGGTTTATGTTAGGTAGGGGGAAATTATTTTTGGGGCATATAAGGTTAAGATCATGGAAATCCACACAAAGGTAGAGTCCCCTAATGGGTTTGGTAATGGGAAAAATGTTGGAGACCCATTACACGTAATCAATGGGTTGAATGAAATTAACAGATAGAAGGCATTGAAGATCTTCTTTAACATGAAGATCTATGTGAGGGTGCATATGATTAAGTTTTTACGAAACAAGCTTAACTTTGAGATGGGTAATGATGTTATGAAGAGTGATAGAAGGGTTAATGGTAGACATATCCTAATAATACCAAGAAAATGCTATGTTATGGTCATAAAGAAAATATTGATAGTCTCATTATTTTTCAAAGGTTAAGGATTGGCCAATCTTGACAATACGAGGGTCCTCTTGAGTGCCCAAATTAAATTTTATGGTTAATTAATTTAGCATTGTTTGGTTTTTAGGAGGGAGGGATTTTTTAAGAGAAGAGCCCCCTGCACCCAAATAGGTAAGAATATAATTATCATATTGATGTCGAATGGTGTTAATGTTTGGTGAGTCATATGTATTCATTTTAGGGTGGATGTGAGGAATGCTTTTATTTTGGCCTTCCCATTGATAAGTCAGGAGACCCAAATTGATGGTGTTGATAAAAAAAAGTTAGGTGGGATGATGTTGATATCTTTAAATTAGAGAGTTGGGGTTAGTGAGGGTAGAGATTTGTCAAAGTGGAAAAGTGGGGTTGACAAGGGTAGAGGTTATTCAAATTGGAAAAGTGAGGTTGGTGAAGGTAGAGGTTTTTAGAAAAGTGGGATTGGTGAAGGTAGAGGTTCATTAGTTTGGAAAAGTGGGGCTGGTGAGGGTAGAGGTTCATCAATAGTGGTGAGAAATAGTTTTGATGATGTGGGCTCTTTTGGGGGAATGTATCCCAAGCCAAAGAACTCACAAGGCTTTTGGGTTTTAATGATGGGAAAATCATAGGGTCCTTGTTCATAGAGTCCAAAACCAAACCCTTTCAAAGCACATCGATGAATTTATGTTTGGGCAAAGGTTGGGTTACTAAGGTAAGAAAATTTGGAAATGAATAATTGGATATAAGACATGGCAGTGGGAGTAAGGAGTGGTTTATCAATTCCCCCATAGACAAAGTATGTTATATTATTGGGAAGGCCAAAGGGGACAAGGGTACCACTATTGGGATCATAAGATGGATAATTTTGAAGGTTCCCAAATTCATGTAGAGAAGGGAAAGTGTCCAGAGATAAAATTTGATATTCCCCTAGTATAAGACCCTAGAACATGGATTATAAGGGGTATTCAACTGGGATTTAAGATCAAGGGATAGTTGAAATAGTGGATGCTTCATCATTGTTGAAGATATAAGTGTTGACAGTTTGGGTTGACATGGTGTCTTGGATAGAGGTTGGTTGTGAAGAGGGTGAAGATGGAATAAGAACATCATTGGGATAATATGTCATATTACAAGAAGTAAAGGGACTTGGAACATCTTTAATTATAATGACTTGTCCCTCATGTTCAAATTTTACACATTGGTGAAGGGTAGAAGGGATACATCCCATGGTGTAAATTGAAGGGAAACCAAATAACACATTATAATGAAATTCACCCTCTACAACATAAAATAGTTCAGGAATAGTTTGAGGCCCCAAATGGATGTGGAGAATAACTATTCCTAGAGTGGTAGCCAAGGTAATATTGAATGATCAAATAACTATTGAGATTTTAGACATGATGTTCTTAGGTAGTTGGAGTTGATCATAGGCATTAGAGGAGATTATATTGATACTCCCTCCCTCATCAATCATAACTCTTTTGACATGTGTATGGTTGATGGATGCTATGAAAAAAAGAGGGGGATCAAAGTCTTCACTGTGATAGGGCAGAATTTTAGATTCTCGTACCTTTTATTAGATGGCTCCAATCAAAGGAAAAATAGGTTGGGGACCATCTGGTTCAAGCTATATATAATTTAGTTCTTTGATTCAAGATTGATGATGTTGAGGTGAGGTGCTAACCAAGTCATAAAGACTCATTTTGACTGGCATTTGGTGAAGTTGTTTTAACACCTAGTGTTGGATGAATGGAGATGCATTAGAATAAGAAGGGGCTCCCAAAATAGAGACTTTGGTCTTGGTTGGTTGTGAGGATGAAGGTGAAGGTTTAGATGTTTGAGTTTGATGGGTTGGTTAGGGAGTTGTAGGGTAAGACCATGAAATGATGGCCTTAGATTTTACCTTTTCATTTTATTGGATGGATATACCCTTATCCTTTTGTTGAGATCAATATTGAGTCACCATATGAATGGTATGGATAAGGGGACTGGTTGCTTTCTTTGATTCCTCTATTTCACTCCTTGGTGGGAGTTGAGAAGTAGATGATTGGTAGGTAGATTGGATGGGTGGTAAAAGAGGGAAGGGCTTAAAGAAGGTCCATCTAATAGATCATCCCCTCTAAAAGGCCATGAATGATAGTTTGGAAAAATTTAAAATTCTCCATATAATGCCTAAGGGTCCTATGGTAAAGACAAATAATATTTTCATTTAACCAAGTTGGCTATTGGTGAGTGGGGTCAAAAGGCTTTATTAGTGGTAAGCTAATGGTAGAAGCTAGTAGGAGCCTTTATAAAATAGTTGTATAAGATTTTGATAAAGATTTTGGAGGTGGTGGAGTTTGGATTTTTGGTGTAGGAACCTTATTAGGCAAATTCTTATTGATAGGAGGTGTGGTAGGTGGATTTATCTTGGTTGGTAGTTTAGAAAGAATTGGCTTAGTTATAATTGGTTTAAGAATTGGGGGTCTAGATGATGAGGTTTTAATAGATGGGAAAGTAGATGGAGAAAGGTTGGTAAGGAATAATGATGAACTAGAGGATTGGGTTTTTATAGGTGGAGAAAGGGGAGATGGTTTCTTAGAGGAAGAGTAGGTAATGGGAATGGTGGAAGGATGTGGTCCAAAAATAGAGGGTAAAGGTGGAGTTAGTGTGGTCCTTCCTCAAGGTTTTGGTCTAGGAAATCCTTCCTTTTTAATGGGATTAATTAGATTAGGTCTTGGCTAGATTGATGTGGTTAAATCCAATCTCACAGGAGGGTGAGCAAGATTGGGCATGGGAAGGATCCCCAATTTCTTGATTGGCTTGATAAAAGAAGCATAGGGTGACTTGAAAATTTTAGGTGGGGGTATTTGAGATGGTTCCATGGTGACTTTAGGAGGGGTAGTTGGTAGAGTTATAAAAGCAAGATTGAGAGTGGAATCAAGTGAAGTAGAATGTTTAGTTTTATTTTGATACGAGATTCCAAGATGATGCCAAAAGGTGGCTCTATTAAAGTTAGGTTAGGAGGTGAATTCTAAGCTTTGAGCTAGTTGGGAAAAAGGTTTATAAATGGGTTTTTTTCCTTGATCATTAGTTTCAAAGCTCAATCCCTTTGGGTAAGAATGAGGGGTGGTTTTAGTGTTGTTATCTTTGGTGGAATGTTCTAAAGGTGATAATGAAATTGTCTCTTGGGAAATGGTTTCTAAGGCAGCTATGGATGGTTTAATAAAAGAGGTCAGGATAGGAGTTTATAGTGGAATAGTTGGTATAGCTTAATCCTTAGTTTGGTGGTCCAAAGTAGTAGGTTGTTCTTATATTTGGATTGAAGGAGTGGATAAGATGGTCAATGTAATGATTATCTCCTTGGGTATTTCCACCATAAGAGGGGTAGATAGAACTATAGTTTCATCCAAGGAAGTGTAAGGGGTATCTACTTCCTCCATTTGGGAATCTAAAAGAATAGGTGGTTCTAGGTTATTTTATATCAAGGTGATGAATTCTTTAGCAATGGTCATGCTATTGATGACATTAATTACATATTCCTCATGTGATTTGAAGGATTTGGGCTAGATTTCATGATGTTAGGTTGAAGGTGAATGATTTGGAAAAGGTTTTTGGAAGATATTAAAAGATTGGTTGGAGAGATCATTTGGGTTATCAAACACATGATCTCCTTTATCAATTAGGTTCTAGATAATGCACTTAAAGGTATTACATCTATCAATATCATGTATAATGACTTGATGATAATCACAATGATCATTATCATTGTACCACCTAGGAAGGGGATGAGAAGTATTGAATTGTTGAGGGGGATTGATAGGTGGAAGTTTGATTAGATTAGATTAGATTTAAGTAGTTTTTCCAACATCGATGCATAGGATTCCCTAATCGAGGCAAATGGTTTTGAAGGAGCCTAGTTTTGGGTATAGTTTTGGTGATTAGAAGGACTGTTGGTTCTAGGTATTTGGTTAATGGTTAGAGGAGGTGTGGTTTTGAGAATAACTAAGTGTGTTGATGCTTTTACTTTAGAATTGGTTGGGTTTGTGGTTTTGGTGGAGGATGACTTAGTAAATTTGAAACTATAATTTTTATTTTGAAGCTTCAACTTTACTTCATCAATAGCATGATTTTCCAATTTATGGGCCATAGTGAATGCTTTGTCAAATGTCCTAAAGGTTAGGAATTGGAGAGTTGGAGCAATGTGTTTAGCACACCCTCGAGAGAATAATTTAATTAATTTAGGTTGGGGTAATGGGAAGGTGAGTTGATTAATGAAGCCCCTCCATCTGGCAACAAAATCAATAATGGATTCATCTTCAAATTGTATGATGAAGTATAGGTTGGTAATAGAAACTTTTTTAGATATGTTTATTGAAAAGTGTTCTAAAAAGGTTTGTGTCAATTGAGAGAAATAAAATATATAATAAGTGGTAATGGCACTATACCAATCAATGGCCAACCTAGATAATGACATGGGAAAGGTTCAGAGGAGGAGAGCATCATCATAAGTGATCAAGTAGCAAACATGATGGAAATATATTAAGTGCTGCTAAGGATCCTCTTTACATTGGAATTTAGAAATTTTTGGCAATTCCCATTGAAAAATATAAGGATGGATGGGTATGGATGTGTGGATAGGCTTGTTACAAATTTTGTCATAAGACAAAAGATTGGTTGAGGTAGAGATGGATGACTCCAAACTAGTCATTTTATCCATAAGCATTTTGATTAGATCAGGCTGAGGTTGAGAAGCCACATAATTACGAGGTACATTTTGTTATTGTTTACTTGAAATAATTTATAAATAGGAAGATAGTATCAAATAAGTCAGATACTGATAAGTGGTGCCAAGGGGTTGAGATGGTGGTACATAAGATTTGCTTGGTATGAAAGGTTAGGTGGAGGGTGGTAAGTACCCTTATGGATTAGGGACATATTGATAGGTTATCATAAGTACTTGTTGAGGAAAATATGTGGTTGATATGGTTGAGTTAAGAGGAATTTGAGAAGGTTGAGGTTGTGTAGTTACCCTAGTGTTGATTAGAGGAAGGTTTTAAGGTATGGAGAGTACTAGGTTTTGAAGTGGAACTATGGTCAAGGGATTGGTTACAACTGAAGGGAAGATAAAAGATAGAATGGAAGATAATACCATAGTACATGGGGTGTATGTGCCTAATGGCAAGGTTGAACCCACATGGGGTGTGACATGAGGTGTTTGATTGGGAGGTGGAAGGTTGGTTTAAATTTGGGTGGATAGGATGTTGGAAGAGGCTTGAGTCAATGGTTGGGTTGATGTCATCCCTACCATAAGGTGGGATGGAATACCAAGAGAAGGATTGGAAAAAGGAACCAAATAAAGAGGGGTACAATGAGGTAAGGTGTTGAGGTAATGTTGTAAAACAATTGGATTATTTTCAAGAAAGGTAGTGAAGTTTAGGTCCCTTTTAGATACGATTGGAATTCTTGAAGGAGAAGGTGATAGAAGAGAATGGTGAGGTGAAGCATGAGGATATTTGTCAACATCTGAGGTATAATCCATGGATGAAGAAGAAGGTAGTGGTTGGTTGTTTTTATTTTTCACTTATTGTCTAGTTAAAACCATATGAGAAAATAGGGAATGCTATTATGACACTCATATGTCAAACAGAGAGCAAACCCAAAATAATTTTAAAGCAATCAATACATACACTAATAAGTGCATTTTAACCTTAGGATTAATTTTAAATCTCTTTTGGATTATGCATTAAAGAGTGTGATAAGGGAGGTTAGATTTCAAAATGTGTACTAAATAAGAAGTCTATGTATGGTTTCAAGTTGTTTACTTGCTTAGAAGGAAGATCTATGTTGAACTTCAATATGTGGCTTGGTGTTAGGGCCTATCCCCTCACTTCACAATCCCATAATGATAAAGTTGTTGGGTGCTTAGCCAATATATACTAAATATAGAGTTTATACTCAACTAAAGAGTTGATTTGGTTCTCCCCTTGGTGGTGAAATCCAAGTGGGATAGCTAAGAGGGGGTAAGGTTACCACTAGTTGATGAAATCCTAGTTGGTACTTATCTCATGTATTATTTTGATGTGTAAATTATTTTGTGGTTTGGTTTTATGTGTGATAACAAGTGTGAATGCTAAAATAAGATTACTTTGCCTCCTAAGTTACTATATGAATTAAAATTATCAAGTAATCAATGAATGTAAATGATTGATTTTTAAGCCCCAAAAGAAAGGATTTAATTTGATGAGAAAATAATTGAGGAAATGGAACTAGGGTCCCATTAGGTGTGCCAAAATGTTTCAATTTATTTCCTTAATTTCATAGTTTTGAAACCAGATAAATGAAAGTGAGTATTAGGGTGTGTAGATAAATACCTGGTATAATGCATGCATTAATCCAGATGAGTGTGGGAACACTTTTTTGGCTAGGAAGGATTACCTTCAAATCATAAGAAAACTAGAAAATAATTTTTTAGATGGTTGGTTGAGTGGATTTCCTAGCATATGCTATATTTGAGAAGCACAATGATTTATATGAGGTTCTCAATCCAATTTTAAGACAATTAAATTAGAAATGATATAATAAATATACTTGAATTCAAATGATAGGAAAGTAAGTGTGCAATAAAATAAATGGCGTACCTATGTACCAAGGAGAGGTCCGAAAAATCAAAATAGAGCTTACAAATAGATTAGAAACAAAAAGAGGGTCTGGTAAGGTCTCAAATGGGTCCAAAATAGCAATTTGTTATTTTTTATGATAGTGATCATTGGTGGTCAGGATGATTAGTGATGGTTAGCCTGACTAGTGACAATTCTATAACTGATGACTATTGATGTAATTAGTAATGGTTAGAGTAGCCAAAAATGGTTACCTATGTGGATCTAGGTAAGGTGTGGAAATAGAGTTAACAAAATGTGACTAATGGGTAGAGGGTGAAATGGGAGTTTTGAGGCTAAGGGTGATGTATAGGTGGACTGATCTAAATAAAGAAGTTCAATATAGAAATGAAATGCTAAAATAGAAACTAGAATACTTATATGATGTTAAATTGGAGAGAGTGGAAACTTGTAAGGTGTTGGATAGCATAATAGTACTCCATCCTTTGAAAGTCATGAAAATATAGTTTTGGGGTATTCAATACCTGTACAAAGAAAATAAGAGAGCTTGGATGCATATTTTTGGATCCATAACTCCTCCAAGAGCACTATATTTATAGCACAAAGTTTCTAAGTAAGGAGAGCGAGGTTTGAGGGACATTTTATAGGTTGGGAGGAGATGAAGTTGCCTATTTTTTTTAGTATTTAAAATTTGGTGTTAAAATAAGTTTCTATTCTATAAGATACTAATCTTAAGCAAAGCTATAAATGCTTTAAAATGCTTAAGGTAAGTTTGGGTGACCACAAACATCAATGGTTAGGGTCAACTGTCAATGGTTAGCCTAACCGACAATGACTGAGAAGCCACAAGAAAGTGGGTGAAAAGGTCACAATTTTGTTCTCACAACCCTCATTGGGTAAATGGTGTCAATTCCACCATGGGTTGTAGTGTCATTACTACATGGTTTTACCTCTTAGCAAAGGTTTGACACTAATTTAAAACATGTACATCAGCATAAACATATTTAAATAAGGTAATTCAATATTATCTTTCTCAAATAACTTTATGTGTTTTGGTGTCTGCTATAGGGTGGCTATCTCTTAGTCTTTCATGGAAACTTGTCATCACTTCATTAACTTTGCTATGTGATAAACATCTAAGGTAAAATATTATTTTATTCATTTTAAATATAATCCCCTTCTTTAATATGTACTATATAACCTTCAACCAAAGGTCTCTCTTCTACATATGGTTGAGTCTAAGAGGTATATTTCCATAGAGTAGGTAATGTATGATCAGGGCATACTAGTCTATTTTTAGCGTTATATCTTGGTCTACTTACTGTAAATTTTTTATCAAGTCTATTTTAGTTATCAGTTAGGTAGGGCCTTATCCTCTGAATAATTTAGTTGGTGTGATCTCCAAGTCATAATCCTATAACTTCATCATCCATCAACCTCTACATTTGCCTAATTTTTTATGCCGTAGAATTTGATTTATGGCCATGTCCAGTATGAATGTATACACCTTGTTCCTAAGAATTTAGTTATAGAACATTTTCATAGCTTTTACTAGGGTGTAGGCATGTTTATTTAGAGTAGAATATCTCAATTCTATATCCTTGAGATTGGTTCTCATGAAAGCAATGGGATGTTCCTCTCCATCCAATCTCTAGGTTAGGTCGGCAGTAATGGTTTGTTTGGAAGCAAAGGTATAAATATGTAAATCTTGTGTTTATTTAATGTTGATAATCACTGGTGATTTCATAATGGCATAGTTGATATCCTAAAAATATTTTTGGATTTTACGTGCCATTTCAAGTTCTCATCCTATTTTAACATAGCATTCAGGGGTTTTATAATTTATGATAATACATAAATTAACTTATGATAAAAGTTTATTTTCCCAAATAAGGATTTCATTTCTTTCTTGCTATAAGATAAAGGTAATTTAAAAATCAAATCAATTATTTTTAGATCAATAAAAATACCTTCTTGTTTGATGTTATGACTGAGAAGTTTACCTTCGGTGACACCAAACACATTCTTCTTTGGGTTTAGAGAAATAACATACCTCCAACATATTTTTAATAATTTATCCAAGTGGCATATGTGAACCATCCTATATTTTCAAAACATATTCTAGTCATCCATATAAATAATTTTATATTTACCAATTAGTCCTTCAAAAGTAAAATCCATCATTCTTTGAAAGGTTGCCCTAGTATTGATCAACCCAAAGGGAATTCCCTTGTAATAAAATGTGCCTTATTTGGTGGTGAACATGGTTTTAACCTAGTCTTTTGAATTAACGAAGACTTGGTTGTATCTCAAAAAACTATCTATAAAGGACATCATCTGGGATCCACTTACCATTTGGATTACTTCATCAAGGGAAGGTAATTGGTAATTGTCTTTGTCTAAGGCTTGGTTTAAGTTTTGAAAGTTTACACATATTCATATTTCTCCATTTGTATTTCACATGGGCACTAGGTTGGATACTTAGGTAGAGTGGCAAATCGAGAAAATTATTCCAACATAATAACTTATGGACCTCTTTGTGTATTAAGGGTTCCATGATTGGGTTTACTAGTCTCTACCTCTACATAAATAGTTTATGGCTTAATTTAATGGGGGCATTATGACTGATTTATCTTAGTTTGAAGACCTTGAGTTTTTCATAGTTATATTTAATTACATATTTATAGTTCATTAGTAATTTATCTAATTATTCTAGTTCAAAATCCATCCAGTCAAGACCCACATTGATAGTGTGAGGGTTTTCTATAATATGAAGTGTTCAATCCTAGGATTGGATTCCATACATATTTGAACATTTAGATTCTCACTTAACACTTTAATCTTAGATTTTTCTAGTTGAACCACTACCTTATCTAACTTTATAGGGATTAACCCTAAATTTTTGTAGATGCCTATTGGTATTACATTGGTTGAGGCTCTTGAATCCACTAGGAAATTATGTAGGCTTTTCCCAAATAATCTAATGGTAAATATTAAGGGAGGTACTTCCATATTATTATGAATGAGCACATTGGTATGGGTTTTTTTTGGTTTTTCATGGGTTGGTTGAGTCAACTTCTCCATTGGGGAATCTAGTAGAATATCATGTTGCTCCATGATCTAAGAAAGTTCATGGAGCATGATGTTGGATTCGATATTCTTCATGCCCTATATTATATTATAAACTCCTTTGTTCTATACCAATGGGGCTTATATAGAAGTTTTTGGTTCTTAATCTTTTGGAGGTGGTGGGTCATTCCTAGAATTTTCGTTAGGTGGGGTTATACCAGTGTTTGAAGGAGTCAAGCTAATGAAGGGTGGTTA
Source organism: Torreya grandis (assembly GCA_037957365.1). Classification (NCBI taxonomy): domain Eukaryota; kingdom Viridiplantae; phylum Streptophyta; class Pinopsida; order Cupressales; family Taxaceae; genus Torreya; species Torreya grandis. The sequence continues at coordinate 1,057,909 of JARHVA010004279.1, forward strand.
TGGTTGTCTATTATTAAGGGCATAGTTTTTCCTTTAGAACTATTGTAATGCATGTAACTCACTAATACCCTCTTCTAACTCATTTTATTCTTGGTTAGGGAATTCCATGGTTTCCAACACCATGGTAGTACTATGCGCTTTACCTATATTGGATGATTCTAGGTGATTGGGGACCACCTCATACTCTTTCATTTCCTATTAGAATAACTCAAAGGTGAAATAGAACTTTTTAAAGTCAAGTTATCCATGGGTGGTCATGATATGCACTTGAAACTAGTTTATTAGGGTTAATTAAAAGATATTAACTTCTAGTAACCTATTGGGTGAGGGTTTTAGTGGATTATGGGGATGGTTGTAGTTTCTATTTGATATTTGATATGTGAATTTCCTACTAGAATTCTTCATGTTGGATTTTTTCATCTTCCTTTTTTACCCGAGGAAGTCATTACTAAGTTTGTATACCATTCACTAAATCGCATCCAACTCATTCTTTGAGGACTCTTTGGGTATGGTATTAGTGTTTTTATTTGTTTCCAATGTCACCTAGTGTTGTAATCGAGGAGTCATCTCATGGCTTTTGGTTTGGTGTAATATGACTTAGTAAGAGTTAATTTGTTGTGAGGATCAACTGAAGCATTGGGATATTATGATTAACATTATGCAAGAGGCTCAACATTATCATTTATGGTAAATAATTAGGAATGGGAAACACAATCTGACCTAAAGGGTTCATCTATTCGTTTACCTTGATGGCCTCTACATAAGCTAAGGGTAAGTCCACTATTTTTAGGTCTTATCTTAGGAACATAGCTATCCAAGGGTCTAAGGAATTTTTATAAATTTCAAATCAATATTGAGGGTAGGGTTGGTAGAGAATGGTAACCCAAATGTACATATTCTAAAATCTAGTGTTAAAGTTACTGATAGGCTCATTAGGTTTCCATTTAATGAAAGAAAATTATTGGTAAATGATCTAAGATCGATCACATTAAAAAATTATGTGAGAAAGGTATTAATAAAATGATCTCAGTTAGAAATAGAATTTTTTGGGAGTTTAAAGAACCAATCATAGGTTGAGTCCATCAACATGAAGGGGAAAATATTGCATGCCACATCCTCATATTCCACATTCATAAGCTTTAGGGTGGTATTTTAGGAGGTCACATTCTCTTCAATAGTTTATCCCACATTTATATTGAAATGGGGTAGATATCTCTCATGGTTTTTTGGTAAGGTATGAAAAATTGCTAAGATGTTAATGGCCAATTTGAGAAACTAGACCATCCTAGGAAGTTGATTTGGGGAAGACTGAGAAGATAAGCTAGTGGGAACTATTATAGTTCTAAGCCTATTGATTTTAGGTCTTTTATGGAATTTCAAGTGTAAAACCACTATTCATCCATAATAGGACCTAACTCTAGTGATGGGTGAATTAGACTCCAAGGTGTTTCACATACAAATAATAGTTAGTGTGTTACCATCAACAAACATAATCTTAAATAAGTCATCACTCAATGTATAAATGCTAAATTCCCTCCTTCTAGTTCCATCTATTGTTGTGTGTGTTTGAAGCCCAAAATAATGAAGAAATCATAAAGGATGGGAAATAAGAATCAATAAATAAAATAATTCTTTAGGGCCAAGGTTCCTACTAATAATTACTCTTAATAAAGAATACCTTCATCTAGCATCAGATGTTGTTGTGTGTATTTTAATCACATAATAATGAATAAAGTGTAAAATATGGGAAACAAGATTTAATAAATAAAATATTCATTGAGGGTCTAGGTTCCTAGTGATAATTATTCTTAAGAAATAAGCCCTTCTTCTAGTGCCAAATGTTGTTCAGTCCAAGATCCTATTCCAAAAAACTCATGAGATGGGGTTTTTTCAAAGAGAGGATTGGGAACAATGATGAACTTTCATCCTATATTTTAGGACTGATGTGAGACTAGTATATGGAATGGTTATGGGTATTTTGATTTATAATGGACCCTTCTTAGAATAATATCTAAGATATTTATTGCCACCACTAGAGGTTCATTGTTAATTACTTGAACACTAATTCAATTACTTGGGTCTGCTACTAATTTTCCTACACTTTGCTTTACCACTTTATAAAATATAGGAGGGATTTTTTTAATTTACAAATTAAACACAAAATAAAGGGAAGAGTAAGGTAGGAAAGAGTTTCTCTAGATTAGGATGAGAACAATGCTTCAACAATCAAGCTAAGTGTATCTACCAAAGTTATACCATAGTGTGTTGAATTTCACTAGAAGTTCTAACCCAATAATAGAAATGGGAAGAGTTTGGGGAAGAAGTGAAGATTACTTGATTTATGAAACCTCACTAAATATCAATATTATAAGTCCATAGTAAATAACACAAAATTTTAAGATAACTTAAAAACTAACACATAGGTTATAAATATTGTAATGAAAATGAAAAGATTTCACAAAGAGGTTATAACATATGAGCACATCATAACCATTACATTCATAAAATGATAGATAACTAAAATAATTATATGAGCACTAACATTCATTCAAAATTCAAATGATGGATAATTTGATAGACAAAATATGCATTTCATAGAGGCTAAAATTACATTCATAAACCAACAAGTTCTATTAAAAGGGTATCAATCATGGCCAATTTCCTACAATCCAAAAGGGTAAAGGAAACCATGGGTGAAATCTTGGCTTAATTATGACAACACTTTGGAGTTAAAACATTATCAACCTCAAAAATATAATTTAGTTACATACTTATAGATGAGGATGAGATTCACCTATAAATATTTTGTGGTTCCCATCTTCCACCCTGATGGCCACTCCTAAATACATAATTCAAAAAATTATAAAATCTTTTCCACTTCACCTAAGAAGATTTATAGGTGTCGACCTAGCTAATATGTGAAGGGGGAATAGATAAGATGACTGATGGTCCAGATTGGAAAGGTTCATGAGAGACTCTCTTAATATCATATTTTCTTGGGCCATAAGCCTTTGGTATACCTATTAGGGAGCCTCCATATCCACCTATTTGATGCTCATTATGGATTGAATTGAGAGCTCAATAACTGCTTAGGCTCTAGCCCTATTTTATTTAGATACCTTTTTATTCATTACCTAGTCAAAGTGACTGAGGTGGACTCCAAAGACACTCATGTCCAAAAAAGTATCATTTGGGTGAAATATCACCAATATATTGACTTCGTTGAAGTAATCTAATATCTTTTTCCTACCATCCTCTAGGGGTTCCATCATAGTTTGGGATAAATCAATCCACTTCTCCATATTGATTTTCATGATCTTGTTGTATTTTTTATATAAGTGCATGTCTAAAGTGGGCATAAAATTTAACTATTGAAACATGTACAAATTTATTATAATATTTATCTTCTTAAATTTATCATCAATCATAGTTATCCTCTCCAAATAAGCATGGGTCCATTATATGAGCACTTGGAAATCTACCATAGTCCCTAACACTTTTTCCAAAGTTGAGAAAAGTTATATGAGGGCATCCTTGACCTACTAAATTAGCTTGGTATGGAAGGATATCTCTACCTATGCCTCTAAATTTTAGACCTAGATCTGCATATCTTCAATAAATTTCTCTAACATGTTGTGGGTTACCTAGAGAACTAAGAGTGTTTCCTCTATCATCATTTATTTTATCACATGAGTCTTCATTTTGGTGAGAGATAAAAAATAATATTATTTATTATTGACCACATGTTTCCCCTCTTGAATGGATTTATATGTGAGGATCCTCCACATAATCCCCGTGATGAAATCAAAATCCTACTACATGTCTATGTCACCTTGTATTGTCATCTCAAACACTTGCAATATTGGGACCATTCCCTATGTTTTAAGAGGTGTTGATGGGGTGGAAAGGATGGTAGTGATAGGTGTAGGATGAGGTGGATAGGTATGAAGGAAATGGAAGGTGTGAATTATAAAATTATGAGAAAAGGAGGCATAAGGGTGTATGGGGGTAATAAAAATGGAGAGTACCAAGGGAACACTTGCAATTGCCACTAACCTTGGGTCATGCCCACATGAGGGGTAATGAATCTATGAATAAGGATATTTATAAGAATGGAAGATATTGGTTTATTAACATTGAATCCTTAGGCACCTAATATGATAGAAAAGGTGGGATAGGGATTAAGTAAGGATCCAAAGGGGTTAGTGCTAGAGGATCCATATAAACTAGCAAAGTAGGTTAGATGGGGAAGTAGGGACTTGTGTTAAAGTTCAAGTTTGTGTTGTCTTATAATTTTTTCTTATCCTTTTTATTATGTAAAATTCAAATGTTGTATTATAATATGTAGTGAAGGGCATAGGGGTTGATTGTAGGAGTTGTTGGGTCACTAGAGGAATCATTGAGATGGTTTTTAAATTATAAATGTACACCTAGAAACTGTAGTAGATATTAGAAGAAAAATTATTGAGAGGGGGGTGAATTAGTATTTAAAAACTTTATTATCAATTTCCCTTAAGCAATTATGAACCATTCAAATAAGCATATAGATCTAGCAAGCATAAACACCATTCCACATAAGCAAGAAACATAAGAACACATCACATATTTGGGAAACACTCAAGGGGAATACAACCCAATGATATATTCAAATATAATATATTAATATAATACAAAAACCAAATTTATTGAATCACCAACTCCACATGGATACCAACCCCAACTAGCTAAGCACCAACTCAGCTAAGCTTTAGCAAGTACCAACTTCCAAGGAGGCACCAACCTCCTAGATGACTCAACACCAACTCAGACACATGATTGATTTAATAACATATAGGACATATTATTTCTCAAACAACTGATGATGATCACCTATTTAGGTATTCACATTCTTATCCCTCTCAAAATGCCTTCTAATCTTCTTCACTCAACTAGCTCTCTTATTGACTTGATTAGGTATTATAACCTTGATTTTCATACATATAACCTATTTAAAATATTCATCATAGTTTATACATTATATTTATATGGTATACTATACCTCCTTGTACTTACCAATTCACTATTACATTCACTTGCATTGAGCGCACACACATAGGCCTAAAACTACATTATATTTATACAAGCTTCTTGTTCATATCCTTCTTGGTCATCCAAAAACCCTTAACCTCTTAGTTCATAAATTTAATATATATTATGACATCTCATAAACATTAATAAAATGTTATTTGAGTCCCTTTAGGTCTAACATACATCAACTAGGCCTCCTTTCATCTTTAGGTCTCATGGAGACCTAATTTCATTAGGTATACTTTAGGACACATTACACTTTACATTGATTAGATCACTTTAATACTCCATAAATGAAATTAACATATAATAAAATAATAAAATATACCTATAATAATATAATATAGGCTCCATAACACCTTTCAATTCCAATCACTACTTGAAGTACACCATTTGTATTGTTTACAATTAGGCCTTCTCATACATAGAAAGTATGTCTTAAACAATTGATGATCATATGTTATTTAGCCACAAAAACATGGAAATAAAAAATATTAACATAATATATATGATATTATGAAAATCACCATATTATTTATTCATAACATTTTAGGACAAAATGTCTCATACCTTTCTCTGCAAATAGCTCACTCACAACTGCCAGAATACTCCAAAACCCAGTCATGAATAACTTGATATTAACACATGAAAGAACAATTAAAATTACCAATTAAATATTAAAAATATCCTTTGACATATATATACCACCTTAAAATACAAAAACCATAAGTTCTAATGTCAAATATTGGTCTTGCAGACCAATCTTTTAATCTCACTACACACGGTCAAACTAGAACAAGACAGGCCATTTTAGCTTCAACATTCCATCCAATTTCACTATCTATAAAACCTTATTAAAATCATATATAGGACATATAAGTCATAAATATAAAAACCATGTATATTATATACATAAACACATTGAATAGAGTCTCAAACTCATCATTACAACTTGCTTACCCAAAACTACCAGTTTACCTTAAAGAACAATCATGGTGACAATGACCTTCAATCACCTGAATGACCATTTACATATACTCCTGATTCATGTGGATGATATTACGAGATAATTATACCATATAAAATATAAATATAATATGTTAAAATTTCAATATTGGTCTTACATACCAATCTCATAGCCTCATTGTACACAGACCTACTGAGCTAGACAATTCAACTTGTGAGCAACTTTTTCACTATAACCACTAACTTCAAATAAATATACAAAACATGAGCATGTATTAAAATTCCTAAATAATTTATTAATACAATTTTATTCATCCCTATTATATGATAACAAATTCTTAATCATATTTTCATTGTTTCCACCATTAGGCCTATTAGCGACTAGCTAAATTGGATGACCAATTTAGCACACCTGAGGGATAGAATTTGTTAAAAAAAATTCATGGAAAAAAAGTAAAAGTCTCAAACTTTGTCTTCCATCCATTTATCAATTTTTAATTAGTTAACTTTGATTGTTACAACAAATCTCCAAGAAACAAGGCCTTTCTTATAGGGTCCACTCACTCACCTAAAGACTCAATCACACCTGTAAATGCCTGGGAGAGTTGAATAAAACCTAAACCCACTAAACTATCCATACCAATCCATTCTGATAAATTTAGAATAACTTTTTTCATATCAAGTCACTATTAGGGTTTTTTGAGGATCTAAACCATCTTCTATTGTTATCAATTATTCATAAATCTTAGCTCATTATTCCAAAAAATAATTCCTAAAATTTTGAGATAGGACCCTTCCCCATATACCATGAATAACTCAGGTTCCCACGCAGAGGTTACACATGCCAATGAACACTTGAAAATTCTTCTTATGTTTGCATGCCTTCATTCTATATACTTGAGAGACCTCAAAACCACTTTTCATACCCTTTACTATAAACCATGACTTTGGACTTTATGAACATACTTTAAATAACATATAAAAACTCTAAAAATACTCACATGTCTATACTTATCTTTTAAATAGAACCTCATACCTCATTAGGCTAGGTAGGGTCTATAAGTGGTCTAGGTGAAAAATAAGTCTATAGAACCTACCCCGGTAGGCTCACAATGAGACTCACATGATTTCTCCAATTCATTGCATACATGTTAAAGGAAAATCATAAGCCTCTTATGCCTCTATGTATCCATCTCACCAATCCACCTTGTTCAAACCTTCTCACTAGAACTTTACATGCTATGACTAGTGTAATGACTAGGATTATCAAACATTTTCAACTTGAAAAATGATCTTGAAACACTCTTTAATTATTTTACACCTTGATCACATACCTTAAATTCTCCTCAAGAAATGTCATACCTGTACACAAAACTCTTCATGCTCATCATGCACATGCTCATGATATGAATAGGATTGTTATGACTAGGATTCTCAAGACACCTTGTGCTCAATTATTAGTAATAAAACATGATCAAATAAATGATGTTATAAAATAATAACATTCATTAGATAACACTATTACACCATTGTAACAACTTTGACAACAACTAATAGAATAATCATTAGGTTTCCTTCTTGTCACATGGCTTCCTTGTCACATCAAGCACACAAGCTCATATCTCACATACTACTCACCATGCATCTTCACCAAATGCACCTTTACATCAATGAAATAAAATTTGACATTAATTATAATGCTTCTCAACAAAATCCCCATTTCTCAATGATAGTAAAAAATTCTTCATTCTGATCACTCTCATCTACCCCAATCTAGTCAATTTCCTTCTTAAACTTTTTCCCTCTTTGATATTAATGAAAAAGGGTCATACATAATATAAATTATATAATCACGTCTTATTTCAACAAAATATAAATGAATATAATATTAATCATTAAAATAATATTATACTACTTACTCCATGCATACCTCATTCAAATGAACCCAGATTACAAGTCTGATTCTCAACACAAATCAAGCTCAATCAACAACCTGAATAGTTCCCCTCAAACCAAACATCCACCATGATTCTAATAAATAAAGAGTGTCTCCATGAAGACTAATTGATTCACTTATCTCCTTAGAGAACTTAAAAAACACAATATAAGGAGATTCCTAGATTTCCATGTTCTCATAAGACTAAATATCCTTTAGTATCCTTTTAGGCTTGATTAGAACTATAGGCTTGACCTCTTCCTCAACCATTTTATCATCAATATGAGCTAAAAAAACATTCTTGACCTGATTTCACATTTGAAGTATGATTTAACATAGCAAGTAGTTTGTTTGAGCTTGTAGACTGATCATGACTTACCTTTATTATCTTTGGTTTCCACACATTCATTTGCCTTCTCTCTTGCACTCTAAGAGATTAAAACCTCTTATTTTGACTTGATGACCTTATATATCTATTAGGGAATGATATTATAATGTGTCCCACATTATGAAAACTATAGAAAATAACTTCATACATAATTCTTGATTGATGATTCTTTTCATAATCCCATGCATACTCATTTTTAGAGGGTTTACTACACTCTCTTAATCTATAACCAAACTAATTGCATGTATAACAATAAATATTTGATAAATTATCATACATAATAGCATTATATGTTGTATAATTGGTCTTTTCATGTTTACCTTATTGTCTTCATTAGCCTTCTCTTTGATTTGAGCTATCTCTTTTTGGTTTTCTTTGAAACCAAGACCTATCTTATCACTTGTAGACTTATAAATACTTAAGATGATATCTATAACATCATTAATATTTTAAAACTTCATAAATATCTTCATATTGCTAGATGTTTGATCCAACTCAACTTTTAGGGATGCCACTTCAGTTTCATACTTGGTGCATTCTTCCTCTTTAGCTTTTAATCTAGTAGTGACTGTCTTCATCTGTACTTCAATATGATTGATGATCTCATCATACTCCTTAGATGTGTTACTAAATATCTTCTAAAAAAAACCAATCTAATATTCATATTCCTTAACCAATGATCTTAGTTTGTGATTCTTTCTTCTTTGGAACTTCAACTCCTCTAGAGCACTCACTAATTTTTCCTCAAGTTTCACTTCAACTTATTTTTCATCTAATTCTTTATCAACCATAAGGCCTTTACTATTTTATCAACCCTCATTGTTTATTTATGTGGCCATTAATAAGGTTTAATTATTATCATTTTAGGTTCACTACTTCCATCATCACTATTAGATGTACTTATGTCACTTACATCAAATGAATTATTATCTTCTTTAGTGTAGAAACTTTTTCCTATTGTTGAATGCCCCTTTCCTACCTTAATAATTCTCTAAATAATTTTGTTATTGTCAATATTATATACCTTCTTATCATCTCCATGGTGTTCATCATGTTCTTCATCATGCTTAGTTTTATCCTTGATAGGACATTTGGATGCAAAGTTACCAGACTTACCATAGTTAAAACATTTTAAAGGCAACTTATCCTTGTACTTACTAGATCTAAACCTCAAATTCCTATAAAACATGGCTATTAGTTCATCATAATAAAAATTTGAACATACCTAATCCTTAAACTTGTTTAATTTTCACTTCTTATCAACTTTGAATGTTACTTCCTTCTTAGGAGGTCTTCCTTCATTTGTTCTTATTTCATAGGTAGTCAAGATGCCATGAATCCCATCCATCTATAACTTATCCACATTTTTGAATCTATTCCATTTTAGACACCTTAGAGTCAAATTTAGGAGTTAGAGATCTTAACACTTTTTGAAAAATTGTAGACTCTTTCACTTATTCTCTTATTCCTCTAATGACATTGACAACTTCATCAATATTTAATAGTTAAGATGTAATGGTTTCATCTTCATTCATATTTAGACTTTCAAACTATCTCTAGTGGGCCTATAACATTAATATCTTCACCTTTGTGTCTCCTTCATAGATAATATTTAATTTTTCATATATCACCTTGGTTGAATCACAATGTATCACCTTCACAAACTCTACCTCTGATAGGCCACATAAAATGGCATTCATTGCCTTGGAATTACTCTCACTTTCCTTCTTTCCTATTACATCAGTTGGTGGTGTAGGAGGTGGAGTGTATCCATCCAAAAATAACTACCATAGTCATGGGCCATTGACATTAGATATGTCCTCATTCTGATGCTCAAAAGAGAATAATTAGTTTCATTTAATAATGAAGCCTTACTAGTAGAGAAACCACCTTGAGCTTGTTGACTAGCCATCATTGATTATAAGTTATACTTTAATCTATTAGGCCCAATTCAAATGAATTTATATGATACAAAATCTTGTAATAAACATTACTGAGAAGGGGGTGAATTAGTCTTTAAATTTTTTTTACCAATTTCCCTTAATAAATTATAAACCATTCAAATAAGCATATAAATCTAATAATCATAAACACCTATCCACATAATCAAGAAAAAAAATAACACATAACATATGTGGGAAAACCTCAAGGGGAATAAAAACCATTGATATATGAAAATGTAATACATTATTATAAGATAAACACCAGATTTAGTGAAGCACCAACTCCACATGGAGCACCAACCCCAACTAAACTAAACTTTAGCAAGCACCAACTTGCAAGGAAGCACCATCCCCCTAGATGACTCAGCACTAACTCATACAAAAAATTTATTTGATCACCTATATGACACATTTTTTATCAACTAAATGATGATGATGACCTCTTCATATCTTCACACTCTTATCCCTCTTAAATTGCCTTCTAGGCTTCTTCACTCAACTAGCCCTCTTCTTGACTTGATTAGGTCATATGAACTTGATTTTCATGCACATAACCTATATAAAATATTAATAATAGTTTATATATTCTCTTCATATTGTCTAAAATACCTCATTCTGCTTACCAATTCACTATTACATTCGCTTGCACTGAACACACACACACAGGCCTAAAAATGTTGTGTATTTATACAAGCTTCTTGTTCATATCCTTCTTAGTCATCCAATCACCCTTATCCTCTTATTTTAGATATGTAATGGATATTATTACATCTTATAAACATTAATAAAACATTATTTTATTCCTTTTAGGTCTGACATACCTCAATTAGGCCTCATTTCATCTTTAGGTCTCATGGAGACTTAATTCCATTAGGTCTACTTTAGGGCATGTTACACTTTACTTTCCTTGAAAAACTTTAAAACTCCAAACATGGAAGGAAAATATAATAAAACAATAAAATATACCTATAATAATCTCATCTAGGCTCCATAACACCTTTCAAGTCTAGTCACTACTTGAAGCACACCATTTTTATTATTTACTAATAGGCCTTCTCATACACAGAAAGTCTATCTTGAATAACTAAAGATCAAATGTCATTTATCTAGAAAAAGATGATAATAAAACATATAAATAAATATTTATTATCTTAATAACATCACCATATGATTTATACTTCACATCTTAGGACAAAAGGTCTCAAACCTTTCTCTATAAATAACTCACTCAAAATTGCTAGAAAACTCCAAAACCTAGTCATGAACAACTTGATATTAAACACCTAAAATAAAACTTAACATGACAAATGACATATTAAAAATATCATTTTACATCTATATACCACATTAAAACACAAAAACCACAAGGTATAATGTCAAATATTGGTTTTGCAGACTGATCTTTTGATCTCACTACATAGAGTCAAACTAGAACAAGATAGACCATTTTAGCTTCAACATTTTGACCACTTTAAAATTCTATAAAAACTTATTAAAATAATTTATGGTATATTAAAGAACCAAATATAAATAAAATTTAAATTATATAATTCAACTCAAGGCATAGAGTCTCAAACTCATCATTACAACTTGCTTACCCAGAACTACCAGTTTACCTTAAAACACAATCATGGTGAAATGACCTTAAATGAAATAAATGATCATTTAAATATAATATTTATTCATGTGAATTATATTATGATATCATTATAACATTATCAAATATAAATTTAATATGTTCAAATGGAAATATTGGTCTTGCATACCAATCTCATAACCTCACTATACACATACTTCACTAAGCCAAATAAGTCAACTTGTGACCAAATTTTTCACTATAACCCTTGACCTCCAAGAATTATTAAAAAAATTATCATGTTTTAAAAGTACTAAAAATATATATTAATACAATTGGATTCATCCCTATTCCATTCTAACACATTCTTAATCATCTTCTCATGACTACCTGGAGTTTTCACTATTTCCACCATTAGACTTGTTAGTGACTGGTTAACTTGGATTAATATTGTATCACACATAAGAAATATAACTTGTATATAAACCTTCATGGAAAAAAACTAAAAATATCAAAAAAATTCTTCCATCCATTTATAAAATTTTACTTAGTCAACTTTGATGGTTATGTTAGATCTTTGATAAACAAGGGCTTTCCTATAGGGTCCACTCACTCACATGAATACTCCATCACACTTGGAGATGATTGGGTGAGTTTAATACAACCTAAAATCATTGAAACATCCATACCAATCCAATATAATCACTTTATAATAATTTATTTCATATTGAGTCACTATTAGGGTTCTTTGAGGGTTTAAACCATCTTCTACTATTAGCAATCATTCATAAAGCTTAGCCCCTCGTTCCAAAAACTAATTCTTATAAATTTTATCTATAACCCTTTCCCATGTACCATGAATATCTTAGGTTCTCATGCATATGTTACACATGCTAGTGAATACCTAAAAATTCTTATCAGGTTTTCATGCCTTCATTTTGTGTACTAGATAGACCTCAAAATTGTATACACATATCTTTTATAAAATACTAATGATTTATATCTTGAAATAACCCATTGAGTCTCAATATCTTTGAGTGCATGACCTAAGGGGTGTAATATGAAAGAGGTGGGTATATCACTGGTACTTCATAGGATTATTATCTCTTATTACCACTTATTACCAATCCAACTAGCTCATAAAACCATTCCCTAAGCTATTAATCCTCTTTTGTACACTCCTCTAGTATTTTACTATATTATGTACCATTTTATTAACCTAAAACCCCTTTTGATATTTTTTAGTACTAGGTCAACTAGGTTGACCTTGTACTCTTATTGGTCAAACTTATTTAGGGTCTAGGTTAGTTCTTAGCTGACCTAGCCCATGACCTAGTGAGTTTTTGTCAATAATGATACTATGTTGACTCGGTCAACCCTGTCAACCTAAAATTTTAGAATGGATTAGGGATAAATCCACTTATATATATAGGATCATTTTTCCATTCTTAGAGAGACATCAAGAGTTATTATTCATTTGTGCTTCTTTACAATATTCTCTTCCACTATTGTACTTGAGGATTCTTAACTTAGGGTTTCTACTTGGAGAATCTAATCTTGTGTATAAGTCTTGGATGATTTGGCCTTTCTTAGTGATCCTTAAAAACCACAACAACCTCTTTCAAATCCCCTTTGGCCAAGGGAGAGATTGAGTCTCAATGGGTTCATCTTTTAGGTAATTATTCTCTAATTTTGCTCCTCTCTTTAGTAGATAGAAGTAACATAAGTATTGGATTTTGAATAATATTAATATTTTTCTCCATGGATTAGGGTTTTACTAATACATAGCTTAATTTGGATTCTCTTATGCATGTTTATTTTTATTTGTTTACTAACCCCCATATTGTTCCACAAGCTTTGATGAGCACTAGTTTTGATTTATTTACTTTATTTGTTATAACTAGAGTGAATATGAAAACATAGGACTTGGTTAGGGTTATTGCATTATTTTTATTTATTGGAGGCTTTGGAACCCTCCCTAATATTATTAATATTTTAATATATCTCCTAATTGGGTATATAAAATCCACATATTGGTCATGTTCCCAATTATCTAATGTATCCCCAATCAAAAGTGTAAGTAGGATCTATCTTCTTTGAACTAGGATTAATTTATGGATCCGATGAATTTATAATATCATACATTATGATGAACCTAATGGGAATCTAACTCTTTCAATTTTTATTTAATGTTTTTCATTTTTTATCATTTTATTTATTACTTTTTATATTTGTGTATACTAGGTCGGCATAGTTTCTAACTTCTATGTGCAAGTTTAACACATAGTCCCATCAAAATAACTCTATTATTTTTGGTGTATATATTCATCAGATACAAGTTACTAGGTTAAACATGTCAACACATTAATCTTATTCATATCTAAAAACCATACTAGGTCAACCAAGCTGCTATAGTTATCTTTATAGGATTCAACAAATAGAGTATTGCATAAATAGTTAAATCAAGTCAACATAGTTGGCTTAATTTTCAAGTAACATTCAAGGCACTTAAATAGAAATTTCAGATTCCTTAACATCTTTAAATGCACCAAGGTTCCTCTCTCTCTCTCTCTCTCTCTCTCTCTCTCTCTCTCTCTCTCTCTCTCTCTCTCTCTCTCTCTCTCTCTCTCTCTCTCTCTCTCTCTCTCTCTCTCTCTCTCTCTCTCTCTTTCATTTTAGTTTCTTCCTTACAGTTTTATTTTTCAATGTTAACAATCTTTAAACCAACTGAAAGACTAGGTAGACCTTGTCAACATATTTATTATTGAATCTTGTTTTTACATTATAGTAAAAACACTATCAACTTTTTTCTATAATTTTTTCATACACTATCATCTAAACCAACTCTATATTATGTTTTAAATTAAGAATTAATAAATATATTCTAGTAATTACTTCACACTTTCACTTTAAGTTGTTTCCATGATTAGAATAGATTACATAGTCTAATTAGGTGTTTTTTCAATATATCATTTAGTTTCACTATTTTTATCTATCTTTCACATACTACCAAATCACATAATTTCAAAATACATTTAAACATTTTTCCACCCAAGGCCTACCTACTTAGATTTCATCAGCAATGGGAAAATTGACTTGGTTTTATGGCCACATATAAATACATGGTAAATGGTATATAATGGAAAATCACTTTACACCCTTATTACTGTAGGATTATGACCTAAAGGGGTAGTCCTACCAAGCCAGTACCATTACCAACACAGATCCCTTTCAGCATAAACATCTTAAAACCATCTATAGATTGATTTTTAGTTCCCTAATTTCATCCAAATCCCATATCACACTTAAATTAACACTTTATAGTACTGTAACAACATTAAATATGACCACTTCGTTTGCATTTAATTTTCAAGTTAACTGCTTTATCTTTACTCATTTTATGTTGTATTGTAAATACTTGTATTAGCCAACGTTGGTGCAAGGTTTTATGATGTGTGCATCAATTATATCATTCCCATTGACCCAATTTCTTGTGTGTTTCCTTTAAGTTATTACTTCAAAGTAAATTGCAATATTTTTCCCTATTTTTAGTACATTATCAATATGTTTGACACAATCTCTTAGAAATTATTTTTCTCCCTACCTAAAGTACTAAGTCGACCAATTCGACTCTATATCTCTTTTACCAATAAGATTATAGTACTAAGTCAACTCAATTGACTTTGTACTATTACTAATGTCCTATCTATCTAACTTAGTTCTCTATCTATTTGACTTAGTTATTTGTCTCTACCCTTCATTCTTCTTGTTTAGCATCCTTTTTCCTTTTATCAAACATCATGAAGTCCCCTATCAATATCTTCTTGGATAACCTAAATCTAATTAGATAATATATTTGGTGTTCTTTTCTTCTTATCTTATGTTTTATTTTCTTCCTCTTTTTAGCTTTTGGGGCATCTTATGATGCCCATCCACACATTACTCTATCCTTTGATGCATCTTGTGATGCCCACTCTTATTGTACCTAGAATGTTACCAAATTAATTCAACTTCAAGAAATCTTCTGAGACACCTAGGCTTATCTCTCACATGCTCATCCTTGATATGGATGTTAACATAGACTCCTTCCCTTCTTTCCATGATTTATATATGCTATCTATCTAAAAAAAATTGTAGGATACTTACTTGGGTCTCTCCCTCTGTAGTAATCCTCTCTCTTCACAAACCTTATCCCTTCCTTTTGGTCTTTTAGTTCCCCTTTTCTCATGAGTTGCATTGTAAAATCAGACTGACTCTTCCTCATGATGTGCTTTTATCCTCTTTGTTTTCATACTTTTTACAAAAAATTTGGCACCCTTGTGGGTTTGTCTTTTGTGAGTTATAGTGTAAGACCATGGATAGGACCTAGCCTTCCTCATAAATACCATCTTTTTCTTATCTCATTTTTTTTTCCAATACTTTCTGTTACCCTCATGGATTTACCTTTTATGAGTTGCAGTGTAAGATCATGAATATGACATAGCCTTCCTCATAAAATCACCATCTTTTTCATTCCTTTTTATAGAATGTGTTTTATAATGGTTACAAGTTCTTGATATTTTTTTCCATCTTTAGATTTTGCTTCTTTTATAGATGGAATTTACACAACAATATATGTTATCATGTTTTCCTCCATTTCCTTCATTCTTATGATAAGGAATCACACTTTTTTAACATTATATCCCCTTTTCACCCTTTGTCACATTTTTTTATGATTTGAATTAATTAAAAAAAATTCATGTTTCATTCCTCTTGATTTCCTTTCCTTTCACTCCACATTGGATAAAATATGTTTGAAGTCAAGATAACACTATTATTTCACCTAGATTTATGAGAATCTTAGACACCATGCTCTTTTAATTTCTCTCTCTTAGAAACCAAGTCCCAAATAATCAAATGAAAGTCATATTTAGCACCCATATTTGGTTTTATAAATCTATATGGAGGAGGAATAGAAAAATTCATCAAAAATGTTAAAATACAAATCATTTGAAACAAAAGGCAATGATATACAAAAGACAATAGACAAATTTCAAAAGTCAAAATCACACCAAAAGATTTGATTACAAAAGCATCTCCTATCTGTAATTGAAGCTCAAACTTCAAATTTGGCCTCACAATAGAATCAAGGTCCATTGGGGTACATAAGGCCAATATATTGGAATAAGATAATTCAAAAAAAAACTCTATGGTGATACCTAATTTCTCATATAAGTACCTAATCTTCATAGTAGATTGATGGCTCTATAAGGGGTCCTGAGGAATAGGGAACACATTGGGGGAAGGTAGGTCCATTTTAATTCTCATTCATATAGCCTTCATGGGATGATATACATACTTCATTTATTGACCTAAGACTTGTGTGGCTAAGAAAAGTTATTTAGAGTCCTTAAGGTTGAAAGTCCTCTTATTCTGATAAACCTAAATTGAGTGTCTTGACTTCGATAAAGAGTTCCTCTACCTTGGTTTTTACTCCATTCTCCCCTCCACCCATTTCATTTCTCCCTTTAATAGGAAAAGTATGATTCTAAATTTTTTTTTCCTTTTCTATACTTCCTTCTTCACATCTTACAAACATGCTATCACTACTTTGTTTTAGTTTTATCTATCTTTAGCACAAAACAACATTTTTGAGAAACTATGGATTACTTTATTTACACAATGAATTTAAATTTCTAGATATGCTTTGCTTTATTTTTTCCATTTATCATTTATTATATCACCCTTTTTATAGACACCTGAGTCTATTCTAATTTCATTTACTTTTTCCATTATTGAGTGAGGTTGGCTTGTTACTTCTCACTCAGCAATGTTGTTTTCCCTTTTATGCACTTTTTTCCATTGATGATTGAGTAAGGATTATTACTACTTACTCATAAATGTTATTTTACCATTTTTACTTGTATAGATTTATGTAATTAAATATTATTACTAATTTCACATTGATGTTTGATTACCATGTTTTTGACATGTATCCTTGGTTTGACATGGTGAGTTTACCTTTCTTACTTAGGATTTACTTGTTTGAATTTTTTGGTCTTTAGTAGCCTCAAATTTTTGGTTACCTAGTTTACTCTTAGTTTTGACATGGTCATTTGGTCTAACATACCACTTATCACCCTAACTTACCAAATTTCCAAGTACATCCCATCCACATAGCACCACTTATCTTAAATTTCCTACATCTATTTATTTTTTCTCTTTAGTTTTTTATTCTTAGGTTTGTCAAAAGTAGTCTCTATGCCCTCCATAATAAAAAATACATACACAATATACAACCATTTATAAATAAAGGAAATTCAATGTACACATACATTTACCTTTTAGTTATTTCTCTTTCAATCATTTAAATTCGATTATTTTCGCTTTAAAATACTACAACTTTTTTTATGCTTGATATTGTGTGTTACTATGTTATTTCTTGAAGTGCCATCCCCTATTTCACTTGAGTGACACGTGATGATATTTGATTTGATCATATCTATACACATAATATTTAAAAACTTTTATTAAATACTAATGCTTTCTATCTTACAATAATCCATCGAGTCTCAATCTCTTTAATTGCACACCCTAAGGGGTGCACTAGGAAAGGGGTGGGAAAACCAGTAGTGATTCACAAGATTATTATCCATTATTTTCACTTATTACCAATCCAAATATCTCCTAAAACCATTCCCTAAGTTATTACTCCTCTTTTTCACACCCCTCCAATCTTTTACCATCTTCTATACCTTTTTTTCTTAACCTAAAACCCCTTTTGATAGTGTATAGTACTATATAAATCGGGTAAACCTTTTACTCTTATTGGTGAAACTCATTTGGGATCTAGGTCAGCTCTTTTCCAACATATCCCATTACCTAGTGAGTTTTTGTCAATAATTATATTAGGTTGACTAGGTCGACCCTGTCAATTGAAACTTTTGGAAGGGCTTGGGGTTAAATATACATATATATACAATATAATTTCACCATTATTAGAGATACATCAATATTTATTATTCATTTTCACTCTTTACAATCTATTCTTCCACCATTCTTCTTGAAGAATTTTAGCTTAGGGTTTTTACTTAGAGAATATAGTCATGTGGATAAGTCTTGGATGCTTTGGCCTTTCTTAGTGATCCTTACAAACCACAACCTATTTCAAAGCCCATTTGGCTAAGGGATATATTTAATCTCAATGGGTTCATCTTTCAGGTAAGTATTATCTAACTTTTATACTATATTTAGTAGATATAAGTAGCATAAGTATTAGATTTTAAATATTATTAGTCTTCTTCTCCATGTATTAGGGTTTTAATCATACATAGCTAAATTGGTATCCTCCTATACATGATTATTTTAATTTGTTTACTAACCATCATATTATGCCATAAGATTTGGTGAGCACTAGATTATATTTCTTTGCTTTAATTGCTATTAGTATACTAAATATGAAAAAATAGGACTTAGTTAGGGTTATTACATGATTTTTATTGACTGGAGGCTTTGGAACCCTCCCTAGTAATATTATTATGGTAAGATATCCCCTAATTAGATCTAGTGTATCCACATATTTTTCATGCTTCTAATTATCTAATGTATACCCAACCATAAATGTAATTAGGATCTATCTTCTCTGAGCTCAGATTGATTTATGGATATGATGCATTTTTGATTACATATAAAAACTAATTTTCATTCCTTTTCTTACAAACCATGAATTTAGAATTTGTGAAACATACTTGAAAGAACATATCAAATCTCTTAAAACACTCACCTATCCATACTTATCTTAGAAAAAAAACCTCATACCTCATTAGGCCAAGCAAGGTCTAGAAGTGGTCTAGGTGCAAACTAGATCTATAGGTCTTACCCTTGTAGGCTCACATTAAGACTCAAATGAGTGCTCAAATGCCTCACATACATGTTAAAAAAACTTAATATATCCTCTTATGCCTCTGGTCATCCATCTCACCAAGCCATTATGCTCAAACCTTCTCACTATAACTTTACATGTTATGATTAGTCCCATGATTAGGCTTCTCAAGCACTCAAAACTTGAAAAATAGTATTTAAACACTCTTTGATGATTTTAAAACTTGATCACATGCCTTAAATATCCATAAAAAATTTGTCATACCTATACACAAACCTCTTCATATTCACCATGCACATGCTCATAATATGACTATGCTTATTATGACTACTCTTCTCAAGACACCTTGTACACAAGGACTAATACTCAAACATGCTTACTTCAATGATGTTATAAAATAAGAAAATTAGTTAGACATAAATCTTACATGAATATACCAACATTGAAAAAAAACAATATAATAATCATTAGTTTACCTTCAAATTTTCTTCTCAATAGAAAGACATTAGGTTACCTTATTGTCACATCAAGCACACAATCTCATATCTCAAAGACCACTCATCATGAATATTCACCAGATACACCTTGAAAACAATGAAATAAACCTTGACATCAATGATAGAACTTCTCAATAGTATCACTTGTAAAAATTGGGATGTTATCCAATATTTGGACTTGAGGAATTCCTAGTAGGCATCTCAAGAAGGTTTCAAGTCAAGAAATGGATGGGATAAATATAAATGAATAAGTGAGGATTATAGGGATAACTTAGGCCATAGGAACTTGTTTTAATAATTGAGGGGATGAAATAGGTAAAAGGGGAGGTACCTATTTAATTATTTATGAAAGGGGTAGGGAAGTAAGTTACACCATGAGGGGCTAATGGAAAATGGAGGGAGTGAGAGGGAACTTAGACTGGGGTATGATGTTTTTATAACCCCATGATTATTTTTAAGATTATAATAATATTTAACTTTAGGTCCTATGTGGCTTGGGGTCTAGGTGACTAATATTTAACAAACCATGTTTGGGCCACCTATCATCAAGTCATGCAGGTATAAATTGGCTAGGTTTGAGTCACCTAGGTCCCTGGAGGTGGAAGAGGTGGAGTCATAGAATGAGTAGTCACTAATCATAAGGGAGAAGGTGGAAGGATCCCTTTTAGAACTATCCTATAAATTTATGGGGATTCAAGGTGATATCTTATGTAAGCTAAGAAGATGTTGAGGTGGTTGTATATGGTTAGGGTTGAACATTATTATACTTGTCCTTCTTATAGGCTTCAATATATGTGATCACCTCTTATTCATTTTGACATTCAAATATAGCTTATCATCCTCTTATAGAAAATTGAATACTTATCTCAGTGGAATTTGAGCATGCCTTGTAGGTCCCAATATCATGGTTTGGCTCTCACCAAGGCTAAAGAGTCCCACCCAGTCCTCATCTTCTATAGGGGAGGGAAGGAGTGGGACATATGGTACCTAAAGATGATTAGAAGAGGTGATTAGGCCTTATTCTAGTGATTAAGACAACACCTAAAAATTACTTCCACTAGTTGGTAAATAATTTCTTATTCTATAAGGTGATCCAATATGTGATAGGACAAGTAGAGGGTCCCCATAAATATACCTATGACTAAAATTATGGTATCCTCCAAAAAATACTAGTAGTCCATAATAGGAGCTAGGGATTCTCTAATTTCCTTTGATAGATGAGGCATAAGGGCCTCATTTATCACATTGAATACCAAAAGATATAAAGACTCACAAATATCCCAAATATTATTTCTATAATGGTGGCCATATAGCATGTAGAAAACTACAAGAACCATTGAGCCTCTAACAACCTACATAGGAAAAGCATATGGTTTTAAAGTGAGTGTTATATAGATGCATCTATGAGATAACTCATTATGTAGAAGTTCCCACCTACTCAATAATCTACTATCATTTTCACTAGATTTAAATTAACCACCCCTCCTAGTTTAGGGACTCAAGATCTATCTAGGATCATTTTAAGTAAGGATGCAAATAATATGTTGATGCATAGGTAATCTAGGGCCCCAAACAATTATTTCAATAGTATCATACCGACTAGGACCTCCTCTTTAAAGGTACAGACTATGTATTTGTTGGCATCCTTATTGTTTATCCACTTGGTATTTAGGTTCTTAGCCAAGTCCCATAAGAGTTGTAGCTTTGAAAGATGCCAGTCTAGGTTATTATAGAAAAATTCCCCTTACTAGTTATGTGCTTGATCATGCACTTAACTTCCAAGCCAGTTAGGTTCTAGACTTAGGGAAGCTAGGTGTGAGAGTAGAAAGGTTTGGAGCTCAAAATTTATTCATGTTATGGAACTGGCACTAGTTTCACATAATGCATGAGCCTCATGTGCTCACCTAGAGCACAAAAGCAAAAGGATTGAGTTCACATTGGGTTAGTTACATCATGGCATAACTTGGGATTCTATGAGAGTTAGTCCATTATTAGAGGGGTTAGTTGGATTTCCATTGCTAAGTCCTAGGGTGAAAGTGGTTCATCCTTAGGTGGTACTCTAGGCACATGTCTCTAAGCCTTGGGGTATTCTAGATCACACTTGGGGTACTCATATGTTGGTTGAGGTCACTAATGGTGCAAGGACTCTATTAATGGCTAAGTTGAGTCTAAATTTAAATATCATACATAAATACTCAAATATAACTTGAATAAAACTAAATCATCAGTAACACATCTTACAAATCATAAACACACATCAATACTTCATCTTGTTGTTGGGAGATAAACCGGAAGCACACAATTGATTACCAAACCAAGCAACTTAATATGCGGAAATTAACCAGATTCACCAAGTAACTAGAATTCAGAATAACACATGATATGAGAGACAATACACAAATTGTATTAACACTTTATACAGAAAAGAATACAATAAAGAAGATGCCACTTCTTCTCCACCACCTTACAGAGGTTTCCCACACCTCAAGTGAACAGTAATTCTTCTCCCCAAAGCTCTCCCTTTCAGGTCCCAACACCCAACTCAAAATACAGAGTTGGTGTTCACCTCCTGTGCTCCACGCACACCACAAGTGCTCCACACACTCAAACAAGTACTCCACGTACTTCAAGTAGATCTCCCATGAACCTGCAATAACCTGCACTTCAACAGACCATACTTATGGAAGGAACTCCCTTGCCTTCCTCTTTGCTCTATTCGAGTACACACCTGTACTCCAAGTAGATCCTACCTGATACTGCTCCCTATTGTGTTGCTGTCTATATGATCCTGCACACCTGCAAATCAAACATGGTTCTGCTCCCCTGTGAACCTTGACCTTGCACACACATACACCTGCAGATCAACGATCTTACTTACCATGTAGATCTCCTATATAGGCCATGCAACTGTGACCAAGATCCTACACACCTAAAGAACCCTTGTCCTTGCCTCACCAAGTCCTTATGATTCTTCAACCAGTACCAAGCTTGGCACTGATAGGGAACTAGGAGGAACACCCTTACTCACTTCACACACAGAAGGAGCAAACTTTGCTCAACTCAAACTAGAATAACTTTTCCAATACAACCATGAGTCTATTATATAGATCTCATACAAACAATGATTAGACATCTAATTACAATGATTAGATCCATAGCTCTCAATCTAAAAATAGCTCTCTTCATGAAAACACTTGGTTCATTAGCTAACTGCCCATAATAAGCGCAGTTCGAACCACACAGGCGACCGACATCGGTCCCTGTCCACCTGGGGGTCGCCGACCCTGGCCGATCCATGACCGACGTCGGTTGCTATCTTGTCCAATACTGCTGATGTCGGTTGGCCAGACCAAATGCCAGTCTCCGTGACACTTCTGCAACTCTCCTGCAACCTCCTCCATGTCTGCATCAGTGAAGCTTTTAACTCCACAACCTAACAATCTCCCACTTGGAGATAAATAGCTACACTGTACCTGTATCTGTACCCCATCTAATCTATTTCCTGGTTTGTATCCCTCTTCAAGATCAACCCTGAAGACAACCCACCACACAACCTGTGATGTACCACCTGTCATTCGAGTACCCTGCCACATCCGAACCTATAAACACATGTAGTGAAGTCCTGACCCTGCATAGCATGAATCCCTACCACCGGTCCCTCTCAAGTACCTGAGAATCCACTTCCCTGAATTGGCTCCTAACTCTCTGACAGCTCCCACTGCATGGGAATACTCAGGTCTATACCAGACCTCATGTGATTTCGAACACTATCCCTATCCAGTGCTTAGTGTGCTCCGGCTCTACATCCTGAACCTCGCCAACACCTGATTCACATCAGCTCCCACTCGAGACAAAATCAACCTGTGATCTCCATGTCTCCCATGTCAAAGAATTCCTCTACTCCAAACTCCTCATGACATGCCACTGAACTAATCTTACCCTTAGCTCAGCAAAACCCTATATGTACAAAACTAGCTAGCTAGCGTACCATCCACATACAGCAACAGAATGATGTTGCAATCACCATCCCCCTGGTAAGTCAAACCACAGTAGTTACCTGACACTGACTGAAGCCATGCTTCGTCCTCCACCTGTCAAACCCTGTACCACTATCCTGCAGCTCCTCAAGACCATATACCTGATCTTCCGTCTCACGTATCCATTCTCTCTATTCTTCTACTAAGGTATCCATTCGTCTCTGTGCTTTCATACCTGCTGGCAACCCTACCAAAACACACATGTCTGGTTCTCCTCCAAGGAATCACATCCTCATCCATGCCAAGCTCACACCTATTTCCTGGATCCTTCCTGCTCTTACAATCAACAACATGTATAAAGAAGAGGAACAATGAATTTGAGGGCCTACTTACGTCTTCAGTCCTCCATATGGGTGTTTGAGACTCCTTGACAGCGTGCTGTCCACCCAAAATCCGTTACAGTGACCGACCTCGGTCACCCCACAGTCTGCATCCGATCGACGTCAGTTCCATGCATCTGTCCCTGACTACCGACCCTACAGATATCGGTGTCCCTGCTGCCGACGTCGGTCCTCTGACTGACATCAATCTTATCTACTGCCGATGTCGGTCCTCATAACCGACGTCGGTCTTACCCTGCCCAACATCACCAGCTTCGGTTTGCACATGACCGACATCGGCACCTGTCTGTTCGACGCCGGTTCCTCTTGACCGACATCGGTACCTATGTTCACCTGTGAGTGATGACTTTTTACCCGCGAGCTTCTTTGAATCAAAAAACCCATGTCCAAACTGCCCTGCTCAGAAGTATCCAGCACCATCCACTGGGTTCTGTCCACCATCTCCTCCATAAACACCAAGGCTTTCCAGTTCTTAAGCCTATCAAATATATCTGTCTTCCACTTAAGAACATGCATCTCCTTCCTGCTCATGTGACCAAGCCTACGAAGCCACATCTCTGCAACAGAAGAAGAATCAATAATATAAACAAGTAGATAAAGGGTACTTGTTTTCTTACCACCAGCTAATTCAAGTGCATCCGCTATGAGAGTTCTTATGCATCTCTCATCACCCAATCTTTCTGAAGAAATTAGCCATATCTCCAAACCTGGGACCTGCATGACCTTCATCAACCCCTGTGTGTTGGCCACCTGCAATTTTAGCTTCACTTCCCCTTTGCCAATTCTTTGGCAAGGCTTACCAGCTCCTCTACCTGGGGCTGCATGGAAAGAGGCAACCGAATCTTTTATCCAAGATTCAACTTTATCCAAGAAACCTCCAAGAACATCCTGTGTAATAACACCTGCAACATCTGCTTCTTCAATTCCTTCATGCCGATCTGCTACCAACCAACAATAATCTTTTACCTGCTCTTTCTTTCCATAGGACCGTGAGTGACCATCTGTGCTTTTCAACTCCTCCATTCTTAGCTTACTTTCATTTGCCGTTGCTCTACTCCCACTCGATCAGAAACCCCTGAGAGTGACCTGTAACCAAACACAAAACCTGCTTCCTGCAACCTTAGCTTTGATACCACTTGTTGGGAGATAAATTGGAAGCACACAATTGATTACCAAACCAAGCAACTTAATATGCAGAAATTAACCAGATTCACCAAGTAACTAGAATTCAGAATAACACATGATATGAGAGACAATACACAAATTGTATTAACACTTTATACAGAAAAGAATACAATAAAGAAGATGCCACTTCTTCTCCACCACCTTACAGAGGTTTCCCACACCTCAAGTGAACAGTAATTCTTCTCCCCAAAGCTCTCCCTCTCAGGTCCCAACACCCAACTCAAAATACAGAGTTGGTGTTCACCTCCTGTGCTCCACGCACACCACAAGTGCTCCACACACTCAAACAAGTACTCCACGTACTTCAAGTAGATCTCCCATGAACCTGCAATAACCTTCACTTCAACAGACCATACTTATCGAAGGAACTCCCTTGCCTTCCTCTTTGCTCTATCCGAGTACACACCTGTACTCCAAGTAGATCCTGCCTGATACTGCTCCCTATTGTGTTGCTATCTATATGATCCTGCACACCTGCAAATCAAACATGTTCTGCTCCCCTGTGAACCTTGACCTTGCACACACATACACCTGTAGATCAACGATCTTACTTACCATGTAGATCTCCTATATAGGCCATGCAACTGTGACCAAGATCCTACACACCTGAAGAACCCTTGTCCTTGCCTCACCAAGTCCTTATGATTCTTCAACCAGTACCAAGCTTGGCACTGATAGGGAACTAGGAGGAACACCCTTACTCACTTCACACACAGAAGGAGCAAACTTTGCTCAACTCAAACTAGAACAACTTTTCCAATACAACCATGAGTCTATTATATAGATATCATCCAAACAATGATTATACATCTAATTACAATGATTAGATCCATAGCTCTCAGTCTAAAAATAGCTCTCTTCATGCAAACACTTGGTTCGTTAGCTAACTGCCTGTAATAAGCGCAGTCTGAACCACACAGGCAACTGACGTCGGTCCCTGTCCGCCTGGGGGTCGCTGACGCTGGCCAATCCATGACTGATGTCGGTTGCCATCTTGTCCAATATTGCTGACGTCGGTTGGCCAGACCAAATGCCAGTCTCTATGACACTTCTGCAACTCTCCTGCAACCTCCTCCATGTCTGCATCAGTGAAGCTTTTAGCTCCACAACCTAACACTTGTCAAGGCTCTTCTTCATTAACTTAATGGTAGAGTTCATTACAAATGAAAATGGTGCATATCCTAACTCTACTCATACCTAATTACTCAAATTAAAGCTTGGGCTATACATTTTAACTCCTAGAACTATATGCAAAAGTAAAATACTTTGGTTGGCTCTCTATTTTGCTAGAGCTCCACTATCATTCTCCTCTCTCCTCTTTTCTACAAAGGCTAGCTTCCCTATATAGGTGAGAGTCATCTTCCACCAGAATGAATGGGTGCATGATAAGTGATGATTTATCCTAAGTTTGATATCTCCACTCTCCCAACATCCATTCACCTTGAGCTGCCTCATACAAGTCCTGATAGGGATGTTCTTTAATAGGTTTGATGCTTCTCAACTGCCTGCCAGCTAGTGCAGATTCCATGAAGACTCCTCCAACTGGTTTCAAAATTCTAAAAAATGTAACTAGCACAAGGTTTGATTCACACTAAGGTTTAATAGGTTGCATGATCTAATATTAGTCTAAAAATGGGCCCAACATTACCCCATACAAAATTACTAGTCTTCCCCAAACTAGTCTTTAAACACCTTTAGTGTGTAGAACTTGGGTACTCCCTACCTCAAATATTATATGAAGTATTCAAAGCCTTAGATGGAACCCATAATTTCATTTATGGATCCATCCAATTGAGTGGATGCTAATTCTAGAGCAAGCACATCCATGTTCTCTAATTCCTTCCAAAAAAAATCTAGCCTTTCCCTTACCCTCTTGACTCCTCCATCCAAAAGTTTGCCCTACTCACTAGATTTTGTTTTAAAGGAATATAATACTACCTCCAAATCCTACTCTTGAGTCTTAAATTTATATTACTTTGGTCAAGACCCATACCTCTCTTGAGTTGTCACTTTAAGCACTCAATTCTTTTTCTCCTATTCCCATGCCTTACTCTCTTTTGTGCATCTCCATTCCTTTGCTTTTACCATTTTGATGACCTCCATAGCCACCCATACCTTTTCCATTAATTAATTTTTTTCCTTTAGCTCTTACACCCTTTAGGTCTTAGCTTCATAGGAACTGAGTCTTCTCAGCCTGCACCTAGGCTTTTCTAGCTCTATTTGGGGTGGTGGTGAAGGGGTCTATTTGCTTGAGGATTCTACTTCCTTTAGAAAAATGGTGGTACCCTACTCCCATTATTCCTTATATTCCTTTATTTATTATTATTTAGAAGCAACTAATTTGAGCACAAGGGAGGGGTTTTTTATACTCTTTTTCCCCCTTAGGATGGAGGTGGTATTTAGGGTGAATCACACATGCTTCTAGTATAACTCTAATGCAGATGCTTCCCCTTATAAGGTTATTTTCAACCTCAAGCACTCCTTAATTTATTCCAAGGTTTCTCCCCTCTTCTTCATTTGGGAATTCTTATCATGGGGCATGAGGGTTCCTTCATCTTTGACTAGGACTGGGGGTCTCTTCCACTCTTAACACTAGTTCCTACACTAGAATCCTTATTTTTAGGCTTCATCACATAGTGGAGACTATGGATGAATCCTAGGATGGTAACATGTTAGACTAGATTAATGTCTATTTTATTCAAGGTGTCCTCCTCATCTTTGGTCATGCTCCCATTTTCACATGAGAACTTATGTCATATCCTTCTAATTTCTACATCTAGATCCTTGACTAGGATGTCTATGTTTTGGGCATTCAATATCTAAAGGAGTGCATCTCTGAAGTACTTGGTTAAGAAGGTGAAGGGAAGATTCAATCATCTTGACCTATTCCCATAATTTATCATTAGTTGGATGATGTAGTAGTGTTGCATTATGGAAAAAGTAGCCATCTTCAGCATGCTTATAGGGAACCCTTGGGGAATGTTCCATTCTATCCCAAAGGACTCAATGTAATACTCACACCAGTGCATAACACAAGTTTTGTATTTTTGGCCGAAGGTAGGTGGTCATGTGTAGTCCTTGTACTTTTGTGTAGGGGAATCATGGTGTTATATAAACACCCATAACTTATCTCCTCTCCTATTTAGGATCTTGATATCCTCCATAATGATCAAGATTAGGATGTATCCCCATTTGAATGTCCCTTTCACACTATGGACTTCAAGCACATTCTTGGTTATTTTCATGGTGATGAATTGTGCCACATTGAATTAGACTGCTTATGCCATATGGTAAGCCAAGTAGAGGTATGCTTTGGACACATCTATCCATCATCCACTAAGATATAACATCAAGCTTAGGTGCATTGTTTCCATCATACCTACGTCCTCACATTTTTTAATGGGGAAATTATAGCCCCCTTTGAAATAATTTAGGAGCTTGGTGATGTAATCCACCACTTATTCATCACCCATTAGCTGATAGATGTCTCTACCAATATCAAAAATTCTAGTGAGTTTTTTTACCAATTATGTTGAGATCTTCATGTATTGGCCTGTGAAACATATGTGGTCCTCATGGATTCACAATAGAAGGAACTAAATAAGTTCCTTTGGATTTTGGAAGTAGGGGAGCTTATAGAGCTGAGTTTCACCTAAGGCCTTTAACTTATCTCTAATCAAGATATCAAAGAGGGCATTACCTTCAAGGGTCTTGTACCCCACATCCACCATCTAATCTTGTGTTAAGTCTTAAAATTTTCTTGATGTTTGATTGTTGTATTTATTTAGATGGAAAACATGCATGAATGAATGCCATGGTTCTCCCACTAACACCTATTGTAGGAATTATATATGTTGATATGATATCTTTATTAGTGCCTCAGATTTTGTCACCATAATGGTAACTCCCTATACTACCTATACCTTTGTCTTGGTAGCAATGGATTATTCTATAATCTTGACCCACTTGGGTTCTATTTATACCTTTGAAAATAATTATGCCTTTCATTTCTTCACCATCCTAAACCTGTTAGTATTGAACCTCAATAGGTATGGCTTACTAACACCTCTAATGGTGATCAGTGCTTTTTTAGATATAGGATCTCTATCTGTGTGTCTATCTCTGAGATTCATTGGTCATTAATGGTGACCTAATTATAGAATTATTATTTATTTATCTCTCTACACCAATTTATCATCCTTACTTTTCACACACTAATTCCACTGTGAGTGTACTCCTCAATGTGCATCCTTTTACTCTATGAGTAGGTTAAATGTTTACTTGTGGAAATTTTCTCTTTCCTCAATTCTATAGTATTTTAATCTAATCATTAATTATTTTAGTAAAGTTTTTAACTTAATCAAGTTTATTTTAAAAAATATATATCCACCTCTTACCAACTATTTTTATTAATGTAAGTGTGATGGCATCGATTCCTTAGGTTATTAGGGAATGCAAAAATCTTCAAAATATTCAAAAATATGTTGTTCCATAGGTTTTTAATGTGTATCTTTGTGCCACTAATACTTTATTGAATTTTTTTAATGTCTTTTTTGATGAAGCAACATATGGTTCAAATGGTCACTTCTTTCCCCTTTCTACATGGATAACAACTATTTTGGATGACTTTTCTTCTGTGTGTGTATCCATGGCATGACCTTTGACTTTATTTTAGAAACTTGGGCACAACACCTAACATACATGTAATTCAACCTCATTAGTTCCACTTCTTCTAGCTATGCTCTTCTTTCATCATGTTTCTCTATCTTGGTCAATCTCTTTACATGTTGTTTTGCCTTGGCCTATCCTACCCCATAAAAATTCCTTATGCTAGTCCCCTAGTTATTTGTCTCTTATAATTTGTGTACTTTTGGAGATCTCACATTAATTTTATACCTTTCACTCTACTAAATTGAGTGTCTTCACTTTCTATCATTGCACCTAATTGTGTTGAACATTTTTTCTAGCCTCAGGTTTCTAGCACTAGATTGAAAGATACACTTTTTTAAAATTATTTCTCTTACACACACATGATTGTGCTAGGTAATATTTACACACCCACAAATTATATGTCTAGCCTCATGCTTTATTAGTGCATGTACTCAACTCATTAGATTGGAATTATGCATGAAGTGTGGATGAATATTTCTTGTGGATATCATGCACTGCTCATTGTTGCTATACACTATCTAAAATTGGTTTGGTATATGCCAACTTTATTATGGTCATTCCAAACCCTAACTAACTACTGACCATACATTTGGAGTTTTCTTGGTGCTAACACCAACCTATTATCTATATGGATTCAATTTGTTTTCATTGAAATTCCCAAGGAGCATTTCACTAGACAACATGCACAACTTGTATGTACTTATTTCCAAGATGTGATGGATTATGTATAAACCCATCCACTCAATTTGTAACTTGCCTAGGTTTTTAAAGTACATAGAGTCATAGAGAAACACCAACACTCCTTCATTCAACTTCTTATGCTTGATGTGCTTGTCATGCTATTAATTTTAGCATACTTTTTCAATTTCTTGGATCCACTTAGCTTGGGTGTGTTTCTCATCCATATGCTCCAAATATTCTAACCTTGTGCTTAGATACTCCTAGTCATCTAGGTAGCCAATTCATGTAATATGTAGGGAGGGCACTATGAATTCCCTAGGAAATGTTATGCTAGTGCCAAACACTAGTTGAAATGGTGTAGTCTTGCTCAAGTACTTGTAGGTCATGCAGTATGCCCAAAGTACTATAGAGACATGATCATCTCAATCCTTGTGACCAACATCACATATCTTCATTACGTACATCCTTAGGATTTTGTTAAAGGATTTAGCTATGTCATTATCCTGAGGATTATATGGGGTGGTCTTATGTTTCACCATCATATATTCTATCAAAAGGATGTAAACCATATCATTGATAAAATTAGTGCCCCTATCACTAGTTAAACTTAATGGACACCCATACCTATCGATGTCATTTTCTCATATGAAGAACATGACTATTAAAATTTTATAGTATTTGGTTGATGTGGCTTTAGTCCACTTGGTGAAATAGTCAGTGGCCACTAAAATGTAGATGGCACCAGTGCACCTTGTTATGGGAGTGATTGGCCTAACAAATTCAATGGCCTATTTTTCAAAACACACCTAGATAAGGATGGGAATGAGAGGCATCTTATCCTAATGGTTAGGCTTCCTAGTGCAATGTCATATGTCACATGCCTTATCTTACTCCTTGGCATCTTGGAATAGGCTTAGACACTAAAGACCTAACTACAATACATTGCATGCCATTGTATCACTCATGCAATAGCCTCTTATGGTTCTTTTATGCACCTCTTGGAGTATGGAGTCCATTTCATGTTCTAAAACACAATGGCATAGGACCTCATCCCTAATTAGTTTATAGAGATCCCCTCTGATGATATATAAGGGGGTGGCATGAATACAAAGTTGATTATTTTCCTTGGTAGACATGGCCTATGGTATAAACCTTGATGTTAAGAAGGCAACAATCTTTTATAGATCCTCAAGAGCACACTATAATTTGTATAATTGTGCATCTGACATGTCATCCTCAATTGGAATCATCAAATCACTAGAGGTGATGTAGGACAAGTGGTATGTCCCCAAGTTCTACTTCCTTAGTTTAACCATAATAGAAAATTTGAATTCTTGGAAGATAACAACCCATCTACATATACACCCATGCAAGGCAAGTTTTTTAATGAGGTACTAAATCACCTCATGATTTATAAAGAATATGAATGGGGTTGCTAGTAGATATTGCTTAAATTTTTATAGGGAATAAACCATTACCAATGCCTCACACTCGATAGTGGTATAGTTCTAGTCAGTCTATATCAATTTCTTGCTTACAAAGGAAATGAGGTGGTCTATTTTTCCCTCCCATGGTTGTCACAATATGACACAAATAGAAGATCTTGAATCATTGACATGGACATGGAAAGGTGTTTTCTAGTCAGGAAATTGAAAAATTGGTGCGTTGGCCAACTTTAGTTTTAGTGTATCTTGCAACTCACCCCAATAGAAAGGGCCATCCTTATGAAAGAGCTCTTCTAGGAGCACTAAAATTTTATCATATATTTAAATGAAATTCTTATAGTAGCCATAGTGGTTTAGAAATGTGCACATGTACTTCTACATTGAAGGGGTATAGAGCTAGATTATGATGGCTATCTTCGCTGGGTCAATAAGCAAACCATCCTTATAGAAAAGATGCCTAAGCAATGTTCCAAATGGGATTCTGAAGATGCAATTTTTAAAATTTAGAGAGATCTAGAGAAAATTTCACCTTTAAAACATGAGGCATATATTATCATAGTGGTATTTTAAAAGACCACACATAGTCCAATCATTGAGGTATACTTGCAAGAACTTATGGATAAATTCCTTAAAAGTAGTGATAACTACCTTGTAGAACATGGTTAGTACATTCTTAAGCCTAAAGGGAATCACATTATATATGAAGCAACCCCATTCAATCATAAAGTTTATTTTGGGCTTATCCTCTTCCTTAATTTACACCTAAAGGTAGCCTGGGAACCCATCAGTGAAAGTGTAAATTTTATGACCTAAAACTCAATATAAGACCTCATCAGTGAATGGGGTTGAGAAAGGGTCATTGACACAAGTGGTGTTAAATATAATATAATCAATACAAATCCATATGCACCCATATTTATTGATACTGATGATAATTGGACTTACCCATTCAGATTTTTATATCAAGTAGATGATGCTGGCAACCAACATTCCATCGACCTCTACCTTTACCTTGGTGTGGAGATTGGGGTTCATATAATATGGCCACTTCTTTACTAACCTTGCATTATCCACCAACTTGATTCTCATTTTTCCAAGTGAAGTGTGGGTTCCCTTCAAGTCCTTATAAATGCATGGGAAGAGGTTTAAAATTCCTTTAGGAGGTTAATAATGCATGTCAATTCTGACTCAAACTAGTAAAAACCTATAGTGGTGATCTTTGACTCATCCTCCATACTAATGTTTACTTTGGTGTTCTTGAGTATAATGTGGTAGGGTTTATTTTTCTCTTCATTGGACTCTTCAACCTACCTTGTCCCTTCTATTATCTCAACCCAAAGATGTGTTGGATCTCCCTCATCTAGCAAGCTATTATCCATGAGGTACATGAGTTTTTGTCTACCTATTAGAGCCTTCCAATTGTGATCTTTCTAGATCTCATCATCTTCTTCACTAGAGTCACTATTGAGTGCCTTCTCTTAAAGAAAAGTGGGGAACACTAGTCCCTTCTACCCAAACATATCCTTTAGGCATTCTTATAGGATTAAAGTGTCCTCAAACACTGCCTAGTGGATGACTTATAATGGCTTTAGTAGCCCTAAGTTCTATGAATAAAAGGAGAAAGTGTGCACAAACCTCTTCTTGAGTATTTTCCAATCCCATATCTCATGGCATGTCTCATTTACAATGTACCACATTCATGCCCATGTCCTTAGGGTCCTATAAAAGGCATTCACCCATAGGTTTCTTGGCACATTATTATTGTAGATAGTCCACATTCACTCACATAGATGCACATGTGTGATTGGGTTAGAATCATCAATGTAAGTAGTTATGTGTAGATATTTGTTACTCTTGCCAAACCTAGTACATATTGTTTCCTTCATGTCCCACCAAGTTGGCAAGCTAGGTCTTTACGTTTCTCACTATCAGACAACTATACTCTTTAGAGTGTACAATAGAGTGCCCATTTAATTAATTTACTTTTGGATGTAATCTTTAATATCCTAGACATATTTCTCAATGGGATAGCTTCCCTCATAATTAGGGAACATAACAAGCTTCCCTTTTCTAAGATGGAATACCCTTTTATCCCTTTTTTGCATGCACGGGACCCATTTATTCTTGAAGTGTGCCCTCCTAATCAACCATATTTGGGTTGGTTTGGGCCTGGCTATACACACTAGGTGACACCTTCACCTAGTGACCTTGTAGGCCTCTTCAACCCATCATTTTAATGCTACATCATTTCTATCAGAAGATAATTATTTATCTTCCCATGAAAGCACACCTTGGTTAGTAGGGTTGAGATTCTTAGAGCCCTACATTATGATATTATAGATGTGATTGATCTCATCCTCAAGGTCACCACTCTCTCCATAATGGGGGACTTAATAATTTTCAAGGGGGATGACCACCCTCTCCTTTCCATTCTTGAAAGTCATATAATGATTTTTAAAGTTCATGTCTACATTGTTGGCATAGCACCATGGCCTTCTTAATAATGATAGGTAGTTATCCTTTTCATCTAAATCGATGAACTCAAAGTCTATATAGAACTTATTACCCATGATATCTATAATGGTTCCTTTCAAGATCTCAAGAGTTTGCTCATGGGTTTTTTTAGCCATATACAACATGTGAGGTGAAGGCCTCAAGGGTGGCCATCCCATCTTTTCCTAGTCATTCTTGGTCAATATATTTACCTCTATACTTGTATCCATTAGTAATTCATAAAATGAATATTTATTGATGGGGGCATCTATCAATAACTCTTGGTCGTACTCAATATTATAAGTATGCCTAACCTTACATGCCTACTCCATATGTAGCACTATAACTTCTATCACTTGAGATGTGACCTCTTTCACTAGTTATTCTCCTACATGATTTTAAATCAAGTCCCTCAGTAGTGGTAGCATCCCTTTATTTTATAATAGGTGTAAGATCTTAATCAAATCTTGTACCTTAGCTTCTTAGTGATCTTACTTCTTACATAAAGTGATGGCCCTTGCCTCTAAATCTTTGGCCAACTGAAGCTCACCCTATAAGTCTTGTATCATGCTCATGGCTTATTACAAGATGTCTTTTTTCCATGAAAAATTAGGGTATGGTGTAGATTTTGGATCTAGCTGAGTCATGCACTCAGTCTAGCTTGTTTCACCATACTCTAAGTAGATATCTTGGGGTGGCACAGTTGGTGATTGAGTTGTGAACCCACTTCTTATCATGGCCTATACCTTGGGTGGATATTTTTAAGTTTTTTAGGGATTAGGGACAAAATTTCCCCTTTAAACTCATGCCTAATAATCATGGAACATTTATCTATGCTAGGCCATCATTAAGTCAACTTTTTTTACAAGTTACGGCATTCCTCAACTACATGTAGCCCCTGACAATACCTACACATTGGGTGCATGGGGAAGTCACACTGGTAATGTTCAATTAACCCAAACTTATAACATGATCATGGTGGGAATATCCCTCCACCACATCCACATCCTCATCTACATGCACCTCTTTAGTTTCCATAACCCATGTTATTCTACCCATAGCCTTGATTCTCTTGACCTACCTCACCACCACTTAACATTATTGCATGCCTCATGTCTCTTTCCATATTCTAGTGAATCTTATCAATGACCCTATAGTTATTTATTAAGTGTGTATAAGCATCACACATCTTACAGTAAACTATAGTTTTTACTTGGCTAGCATGATACATCAATGGATAGTTTCTAGGTTCATCTACTCCATGATAAACTTCATAGTTGAGAAGTAGTGCATAAACATTTTTATGCAAGTAGTTGTTCTTGTTATTCCCCTCTATCTCATATTTGGTGCATCATAACCCACTATGAGTGTCATGAACTTACCCAATGGTCATTTTCTATAATTGAGAGGCCATTGATGCAATCTATACCTCCATAAATGGACTAACTCTGATATCAATGTTGCCTACTACCTCAACCCAAAGCATAGATTCAAGCACTTTATAGGGTTCTATGAAAGTTTTCATGGATAACATGCATCTAAAAAGAAAAAATAGGACACCAATAAACCATTGTGCATGTTAAGAGGGATGAATTCCATATGGAAGCTTAGAGAGTAGAGTTTTGAATCATACATCATATAGGTGTACACTCTAAGATAACCCCTAGTTGATCTCTTTGAGCACCATGATACTCTACTGATCAAACTTAAGGATATCAAATTATTTCAAGAAAGTCTCCTTCAACACATTTTAGTCAACCATAGCCTAGTTTAGATCAAATTTTTGCTACCATGTGTGGGTATAATAGAGAAAAGTAGTTATGAATTGTGTTGCCTTACACTTGATCTAAGTGATACCCTAAGTGTGTCATTGTAGTTAACATTTAAGCACATGATTCATGATGTTCTCAACTCTATGATACTTAGGTAAGTGCATGGCCATCTCGTGGTGTATTTTCTAAGGAGGTGGCATGAGGTTCTAGTTTGCCTACCCTCCTTGTGTTTGTGTTGGGGTTGTCCCTCTCATGCCTCCACTAGTAGGGTTAGGCATTGATTCTAATGGGGTAGGTTATGCTATATAACATGACATCACAACCCCACTCCATTATGGCATTATACCACTTCTTTTAGGATGCTACCTAATTGGTGTAGCTAACATTATTTACACAAGAATGTTTGTGCCTACATTCAAAGCTCCTAGGTTGGTGCTTTCCAAAATCACCATTCTATTAATTAATTCCTCATAAGGGATCACTTTCTAAATTAAAAAATCTTGGTTTAACCCCTAAATTCTATCAAATTCTAGGTCAATAACAGGGTCAGTTATCATTCTTTTGTCTTCTAGTTGGGGATCTAGTGCATGAGTTTGTACTTTGGGATCAAGGGGGTAGGTGCTTATAGCACATTATCAATATTTGC
Organism: Torreya grandis; assembly: GCA_037957365.1. Lineage (NCBI taxonomy): Eukaryota > Viridiplantae > Streptophyta > Pinopsida > Cupressales > Taxaceae > Torreya > Torreya grandis. The sequence continues at coordinate 1,095,414 of JARHVA010004279.1, forward strand.
TTACAAGAATATTTTATAATTTTTACCCAACTATTGAGTCTAGTTTCTCAATTATTTATCTCCCTCTTCATGCTATTGTAGTTCAAGGGATCCTTCCCCATACCCTTCCCACTCACTATGGGTCCTCTTGGCACTTCTAAGTTCCAAATCCTCCATCATTCTACACCTATATTTACCATAATTCATCCTCTAGATATCTCAAGTGTCAATTTGTTATTTATCTTCCATTGTAATCTACCTATGCATCCCCTTCTCACCTTACACACTTGTTCATATGCATAAGGACTTTAGCCTTCTATTTTCATGATTTCTATACCATAATCCATAAGGATATTTTTTATTTCAGTGTTGATCCCTCTAATGAACATACCCCTTAGTTAATATAATAACTTTTACTCTACTTATTCAATACATGATAAGTTTCACACTACAAATTCTAACATATAGCTATTCAATACGTTGCTCCTGCTCCACCACTTATCCATAGCACACGTCTAGACTTTCTAGCCTTTCTATGCACTCTGTGGTCCACTCAAGCTATTGGTAATACCTATGCCTTATAGTGGTAGTTTAGGTAACTAACCATTGGTACACATCCTCTAGTAGCTTAAAAAATAATACTTCATAAAGGGCATTATACAAGTTAGTTTTTAACCATTTCCATGGTATTTATCCTTCACATGTAGGATGGTTCTACATAAAACTATCTTTGAATTTCTCTAACCATCACTCAATATTCTTGAGTGATAGTCAAATCATCACTTTGTTACACCATTATAGTAATTAAATTTAATAGATATCCTAGAAACAAAACCAAAATGTAATATAAAAGTTCACCTTGATAGTTTTATGCTTGGTCATGTGCTTAGCTTCCAAGCCTACTAGGTTCTAGACTTGGGGAAGCTAGGCATGAGAGTAGAAAGGTATGACACTCAAAATTTATTCATGCTATGGAATTGGCATCATTTTCACACAAGGCACAAGCTTGGTGTACTCACCTAAAGCACAACAGTGAAGGAATCAAGCCTATATTGGGTGTGTTGCATCATGGCATAACATGGTCTTCTAAGGGATTTAGTCCATTTTCAAAGGGGTTAATTGACCTTTTATCACTAAGTCCTAGGGTGTAATGGTTCATCCTCAGGTGGAAATCTAGGCTCATGTCTTTGAGCCTTGGGGTATTCTATCTCACACTTGGGGTACTTATAGGTTGGTCGAGGTCACTAATGGCACAAAAATGCCATTAGTGACCAACTTGAGTCTCCATTTCAATATCATACATAAATACTCAAACAAAACTTGAATAAAGCTAACTCATTAGTAACACATCTTAAAAATCATAAACACACATCAATACTTTATCCTATCAAGGCTCTTCTTCATTAAGTTTTAATCATAGATTTCATTACAAATGATAATATAGGTGCATATCCTAACTCTACTCACACCTAGAAACTCACATACGATCTTGGGCTATACATTTAAACTCCTAGAACTAGATATAAAAGTAAAATAATATGGTTGGCTCTCTATTTTTCCTTAGCTCCACTATCATTATCCTCTCTCCTCCTCTTTTCTATAAAGCCCATCTTCCCTTTATAGATGAGAGTTGTCTTATACCAGATCAGAGGGGTGCATGCTAAGTGATGAGTTATCCTAAGATTATTGGCTCCACTCTCCCAACATCCATTCACCTTGAGCCACATTGTATAAGTCCTAATAGGGACATTCTTCAATAGGTTCAATGTTTCTCAACTACCCACTAGTTGGCATGGATTATATTGAGACTCCTCCAGCTGGTTCTAAAAAACCCAAAAGTACAAGTAGGCCAAGGGTTACTTCACACTAAGGTTTGATTAGTTGGCATGGTCCATTTATTAACACAAAAGGGGGACCAACATAGGTATACACCAATACCAATTCATATGAAAGTCTGAAATCTAGGAGATTGTAATAGGCCTTAAAGGTAGTGCCCTAGATGTCTATAATCTAATGCTATGATTTGGTTGAGTAGACAACTAATTGTGGACATCATCTTACACCTATCTACTAGTGAAGATTAGTTTTCTAAACAAGTTAGCATAGGGGAAAACCTTAATCATAGATATGGCCTTGTGTAGACCACACTTCTCATAATCTTATAGGGCATCTTCAAATCTAGCTTGGGCACCTAGTCAATAACTTTGAATACTTCATTATAATGTTTAAATTAGGTCAATCCATACGGGAATAGAGTGTATTTATATTTGATCTTAGATTTGGTATTTAAATATGAAGTGGATATTATATCAATATGAAATTTGATGGATGATCTTTGGGTAAAGGAGAAGGTGTAGAATAACCAATTTGAATCAGAAATAATTATCATTCTTTAGGAGTCTAGAGTTATAATGTCTAATGATATTTCCTTGGGATACTTATGAAAATTGACATTCATCATTATACATTATGTAATTTTATGGCTCACTTGTTATGGATTCAAATTTGAGTTGGTGTCTCAATATGTCAATTAATTTCCCAATCCAGAGTTAAATTTAAAGCATATGATTACATGCCACATACTAGATCTAGTAAAGGAGATATGATGTTTTAAAACTATCCAATCATGACCTAGTTTCCCTTATAGTTGATGCCTAGGCATGGTAGACATGAAGCCATATAACATTTAAGGATTTATAGGTAGTTCATGTTTTGTTCTACTTTCCATCTATCTATTAGTCTTCATGTCAATGGTCAACAACTAGGCATAGCTTAGCACTTTTCTATTATATACTTGGGAGGGATGAGATTCCAGTTGGGGACACATGGTGTCCTTTGATTATCCCTTTGAACTCCACATGTACTTTATTATGACCTTTTTTAGACTTTGGGACCTCACCTACTAATATGAATAATTATGTCACATGTAATGTTATGATACATCAAGATCTCTTAGGGTATTACATATTTTTTGGGCAAGGGAGATTAACTACTCTAACAATAGGCCATATGGCATTTCTTCATTGCATCAGTCTCTCCCAAGATCTAAAATTTATATCAAGACTAGGAGACTAATGAATCTCACATAAGGGAGAGATCATTGGTTAGATCCAAGCACTTCTAACCTTTGAGGGACATGGCATCCTTTGATTTGGTTAGTCTCTCCTAATATGTTACAACTCTATCAAGATTAGGAGACTAACTATTATACATATGGTTGACAAGACACTCCTTGGTTGGATTTGGATCTCTTAGTGTCTAACATATATGTTAGGCCTAGGAGATTGGCCATTCTAACTTTAGTATGGGATGATTGGCTAGAGTACTAACATCATCTGACCCTAGGTTGCATGGACTTCCTTATTTTGTGAGGATCTCTTAAGATCTGAAATCTCTATTAGGACTGGGAGACTGACATGTCTAGCACAAGGGTGCATGGATTATTTTCATTCAACCATGTCTTGGTACCACTTATAGTTGCCTATATAGATTTTTTTCATTGCATTATTTATCCCTATGAAAATCCATGAAAAATATTTAAGTGAAAGAGAGAAGTGCGACCAATTAACTCCTCACCTAACTACTAGCTAGGATCCAAAGTGCCATGACTTTGGGGTTGAATAATTTGGGAAGGGACTAAGACTTCTAGAATTTCAAATTGAGATCAAGATTATAAATTTAACACATTAAAACTTCAAAACAAGAAAGCATATCTTAATTATAGAGTATCACTGAGATTTTGCATTATTTCTTTCATAGACCTTTGAGGTTCATAAGTGAGATCAATTGGTCATTAAAAATACCACATGCTTAGGAAAACCAAGGTGACATGAGATTTTAAATAATCAATTTAGGCAATGTTATAGAATGAGATAATGGATCTAAGAACTCTGGATCATGTATTTTTTAAAGAGGGGTCCCCCATTTTTATGAAAGGGAGTGTGTCGGCCACAACACAACCACTGACCCATTTTTATCCCATTGATTTTCATTGGTATTCACATGTCAAATAAATATGGTTTTCAATAAAAATAGTCATATAATGGCATCCAAATATGATTGGAATCTCCCACATAAAATGTATAACATACAAATTAATCTAAATATAACCCACAAATCCTAGATCTTCACTATTTACAAAAAGGATTAGCCTCACAAAGGACATGTGTGCCCCCATATCATATATAGATTAGGGTGTAGTTATCCAAGGCCCATTTCAATTATAGATTTAGATTCACATTCACTAGATCTAGTTAGACTACTAGTTTCAACTTCTTATTCCTCTCATAATACTATTCTCTAGATAAGTCTTAATTTTCCATTACACTTTCCTTATTTATTAAGTTCCAGATCTAACAAGTGTCAAACCAGTGAATGATTAAATTTTTTAGTATTTTTATTCCTAATTCTTCATTGTATTTTTTCACTTAAGATAATATACATATTTTTAGGTTCCCCAAATTTGATTAAAAACACCTTCAGTGAGTGGGGACATGACCATTTTATAGCTATCATCATATAAATGGACATAACAATAAAAAATATTATGCATTAGAATAAAATATTGAGAAAATTATGGATAGAGGGAGTATTAAAATTATCATAGTTAACAATAGATCCCTTTCCATCATCTTAAATTATTCATTATAGAAAGGCTACAATATCCCAAGACATTTCTCTAAAGGAGATAATGGTCACTTGACATTCTATGGAAGGTAACACTATGAGAATATCTTATTCTATCACATTCTATAAAGAGAGATAATACAAAAGTGTCAGTATCAAATATAAATCATTATATTAAGTATCAATGAATGGAAAAATTAAACACCATTACATAAAAAGAGCATGAAAAGAAACCATTCTAAATTATCATGGGACATACATCAGCCAATATCATATTTTTATTCAGATAAGTATAATGTATAAATATTCCCCAGTGGTGGGTAATAGTATTTTTACACATCTCATACAACCATTTATGGGGATTCCATGGGTTATTTATTCTATATATATACATTGTGTTTAAATTCCATGTCATTTACACTTTCTCTCAATACAATTACATCATGAAAAAATTAATAATAAATATAAACTCTAAATAAAATGTGTACATATGATTTTACATGTGATCATTTTTATATCCCTTGGATTTTTTAATATTGATATGGATATCTATGGCATCTATCATAAGATAATGTATTAGTCATAGTAACCTAAACCCAATACATATTATTTATGGCATACTTTTTCACTATTGCATGTGGATTATATGTACTCATTATGGCCTACATTGAGTTGACATGATCACATACATTTATGGATACAAATTATATGATAATATATATCTATTCCTCCTCATCCACCTCCACTTCCCACATACTCTATTGAGATATAATGTTGTGATTCACATTTATAGGGTGGAAATATATATTTCCTTCATATTGCTACATTGGGTGAACATTGTACCTTGACATATGCTCAATATTGTTTGGATACCTTCCATGCTTCTATTAAAAACCTTTCCACTTGAATTTGATTTATTAGTATATATGTGAGTTAAATAATTTATAAGTATCGAAATAAATAAAATATTCTAAAAAAAAAAATAAGACCTAAAAATAACATGTTTTGTCTAGTTACCACATTGATATATGTTATTTATCACATGTTTGATATGTTACATAGATTTTTCCATACACATGCATTTCATGATATATATGAGTGAATTGTAGGTTATACAAGTTATACATGATACATGGATGCATAGATGTAAAACATTATTATAACCAATGGCCATACCAATATTGGTGGCATCTCATTAAATATATTACATTATTAAAGTATATATCTTACTATGAACTTCCATTTATCATGTTAAACTACATTTATTTATTACATGTGCCTTGTTCTTACTTATATGCTTTATAGTGCTACATTCCATAGATGTGATTATTTTCTATGATGTTACTTTGACATAGATTGATGGTGTAGGCTATTTTAACTTTTTTGAATCCTTCATTGTTGTTATTTAATTTCATATAAGATAATCCTTGATTATGATTGGTTGGTTCTTGCCCTAACATATAACATATGCTTGATTTAGTGTATTATTTCATGACCCTTTCTTTATCCCCTTTCTTTTTTTTATTTTTATTTTTTCTTGATTGAGTTTCATTATATGACTCTTTCTTTGGGACCTTTTAATATTTTATGACTTTTGTGTCATTTTGTTTCTCATTATATGACTTTTTATTTATATGGCCCTTACCTTATTGTGTGACATTTAATTATCTATTGTGTGTGCCTATTTCTTTTTGTGGCATTGAGTTTTATTGTGTATGATTTGTTATGTGCATCATGTCCATGTCATTTTGTGCTTATGAATTGATACATATATGATTTTATACTGAGTTATTGATGTTTTGATCTAAATTGCACACCTTTCAACCTATGTCAAGTGTTATAATACAAATAAGGTAAACAAAAAAATTACACATGGTGTATATGTGAGACATTTTTTAGAATTAGTGGGATAGTTGATTGATGTTATGACATTGTGGAACAAGTTATAGGGACCAGATTAATTAGAATTATTGTATTGAATATATTGACATACATATTATATAAATCAATTTAGGTAAATATGCAATAGATTAGGGGTATTAACATTGTTCATTCATACACATAATTCCATGTTTTGACGAGGAATGATGGTACTACTTATGTATATTGAGTCCAAAATCCATATGTAATGGTTGATTAATGTTTTAAATTTTCATACAATCCTAATTTGGGGCTCCACATTTTCTCATATGAACCTAATTTGGGGTTCCACCTTTTACATATGAGGATGGTATAAATCTCCACCAAGGAAATTATGATGGTATCTAAGGGGTGTAGTGCGGGTTACTACATGGCTCAACCATATTCAATGAGGATTGAAGCATATACTTCTTAACCCATGGATTTAGTAGTAGCATATCCATGGTCAATAATCACCCCATTGAATTTTTTAATGAATTTAAGTGTGCAACTAGGTTGACTTACTCATAAATGTGCTCATTCCTTCACTCTTTCAAATTTAAAATATTTCATTGATTTAGATTACTCAAAAAAATTATATCATTAGTGGACATTGATTCATACATGTTTACTTTTAGGTTTTTCATGGAGAAATATAGATATTTGGGGCATACTTATAAACACTAAATGTGGTTATACATAGGTACCAAATTTACTATTTTATTCTTTTAATCTATCATTTTTAATATAATACTAGACACATAAATTTGGTATTAAACACTTGGAAACATTATAATTTACCTATTTTTGATATCCATGATTTGTGTGCAAATATTTTAATCTTTGTCACATTCTCTCCTAACCATTCATCTATATATTAACTTGACCATCCTTATTTTCCATTTTTCATACTCAAGATCTCCCTAGTCTCTGTATAAATACTCTATTACCCTATGCAAACTAATTTTAATTTCCATGTTATTGTTTTATCCTCTATATATAATGTCATAAATAGAGAGACATTATTATTTACTGATGGTGTTTGTCTTCATCAATAGTGTCCTAGATTACTCTAACGACTATTTTTAAAATTAAAATTTCTTACTTGGGTTAACCTACATTTTTCATGTATATGAAGGGAAAATACCCAATGATTCATCTATATATACACATAAATATTAAGGTCATCCCTATTTATCTACCAATATCTCCTATTTATCAAGCATCTGATATCTATCACACATTCTTGAGGCACCATTATAAATTGTCCAAATATAAAAAATATCTCAAATGAATAGTCCCTAATTCAATTTTGAAAACCTAAGTACAAAGTCAAATTTTTATATTTTCAAGTGTTAAAAGCCAAAAGAATGCATTTAATCTAATGTATGGTATTGAGCACACATACACATAAGTTAGAGAATTATCTGAATATTGATCCCTCCTCAAAATGTTTTAATTTATAAAAATCTCAACAACTGAGCATGGAGTAGTTGAGCCTATCCAACCCACATTGTATAACCATTTTTCTACGTCAAACAATTGTCAAAAGTGGAGATAGGGTTTTAAAGAAAAGGAGAATAAAAATAGAATATATGCATAGACCAAAGATTATAAATTAAATTTAAGACATTATAAGGTATAATGATATATGGTAGAACATGTTGACCTAATCTTCAATGAAAATTCTAACAAAAATTGGACCACACTAGTCATCACATGTGTTTGGGCTTCATCAACAATGCCCTAGAAGCATTTTACACTCTATTTATTGAGCCAAGTAGTCACTCATCCATTACAGAGCATATTAGATGAATTTACATAGGTAGTGAAAAATTAAAAATATAATATTAGTTAAGTTCCTTATCCCTTAGTCATTTATATATTTATTAAGTACAATCGATCTAGTTGTTAAATTAAGCTTTGTATGGTTATTGTTAAATACTATGCAATAAAATTTTCAGTAATTTTGGATTATATAGATCAATTATTTATATAATAATTTATAATAATATACATGTAAATTCCATAGGATAATCACAAGGAACTATGGAAAATGATGGAGAAAACAATAAGCACACCCTTAGAAAAATGAGATCTATGATAAGCACTACAATATTTAACACTATAATGATATATAGCATGCAAGTAAATGTGGGTATTAATAGGATCATGCATGATGTAAATCTAATAATGTGACAAAACAATAATAAAACCTTGGCAAAAATCAAATCTTATATGATTTTAAGTTAACACAAGTTCACCAAAATATTGATGAATTGCAGTTTTAGGCCAAAGACACATTAATCCTTAATAACTAGGGTGTAATTAAAATTTAAACCTAATTACAACAATATAAAAATAAAAACATACCTAAAATATGTAAAAATGGATATTAATATGTTTTAAACTTGACAAGGAGAGTCTATGTACATATACATGAATCCTAACTTAATTATGTGATGTTAAAGGCTAAAAATAGATAGAAAATTTTACAAAACAAATTCTGAAGTAAACCCAAATATTTTGTGTCAATTAAATAAGTTAAAAAAATATTAATAACATTAGATTGATATTGTTCATGACTAGTATCATTGTGTTGATACTAGCAAGCTAGGCTTTGATAGTAGTCATTGAGTTTGTTATTGGTCAAAAGGTGTTAGATTATGATATAAAAATTTGAGTGCCTTTTTTTGTTCCATCTATTCAAAGACCTCTTAGATTTTTTAATTGAGTTGTGTATCTCCCAAAATTGCTTCTCCTTCCTCAAAATACTTTTTTTTTCTGAGAGTCCTTGTAAGAGAATAAAAATGTGTAGATTTATGATGGGCATGCCTCAATAAAATCCCTATTTTTAGACATTTTATAAATAAACACTCATGTTATTTCACTTCTTCAATTAAATTTTTTTTATAAGGGCTACATACACTTGAATATATGGAAATAACTAAATAAATGTAATAGCTCATGGGATCTTCCATTCAACATTGATATCTTGTCCCTAAATGAATTAATGCACTTATGTACTTATGAACTTCTTGAATTCAAATTTGGTCCCTATTGGAGCATAAAATTGATATATAATGGTAATAAACACCAACAAAGGAGGGAAAAACACCCACAAAAGTGAAAATGGGGGAAATGCCTTAAAACATAAAATACTAGGATCAAATCTAGGATTGAATGACTTGATCTTGGTCAAAACATATAAAATAAAAATATAGATGTATAAATAATAAATAAAAAAGACACAAACCCGAATAAAAAAGAGTAGATCAAAAAATAAAATAACATAGTAGAGACTAGGTAAACATATATGTGGAATAAATTAAAAAAGAATAATGATAATACAATATACAATAAGAGCCTACTCTGACCAATGATTGAAAAACACATAAATACACTAATTCCATAATAAATAACTAGTCCCATACAAAAATATTTGTCTAAATTATGTTCCCCTATAGTCTATGAGTCATTTATATTACCAACAGTGGTTTGGTCAGTCCTTCATAATATATTAAATAGTTTAGTTTATTTTCATGAATGTTTTAATGGTTGTAACTTATCTTGATAAAATAAGGTCACTTACCTTGAGGCACTCAACCACACTATATATCTATGGGATCACTATCTATATTTCAATGGAACTATAATTAGATAGGCCATGATGACATACTATACTAAATATAGTTTAGTTCATTTATGCATGTAAATTATATATTTAGGGGGCCACCCAACTACCTATCATGTAGGATTGTGAAGACAATGTTAGTTTCTCTTGTTAGTGGATAAATAAAAAAACTCAAAGATAACTAACAATTTAAGCCTAAGTACTAGGGTGAGCAATGATAACAAAACAAATAAATCAATAAATATAAGATTAAAACACCATTTACCTTCCTAAAATGACCTTGTATTATAATCAACATGAGATAAGGATTGTTCTTGGATTATGAATAGATTATATTTGACAATGTTAGTGATTCATGGGCATAATCTCCTCTTATTCACTAAGAAATTGGATCTTGGATTTTGTTGGATATGAAGCTTTATAAAAATAAACCTGCATTATTTCATTTCACATAAAATCATGTTGAAGAATGGTTGTCTTGGATATTTATAGTTTTTAGAAATGAGGAGAATGAGTTTTTACCATCCATATAAATATCAAGATGTGTGGCCACACATCAGTTAAATTATGACCAATCCATCTTAAGATCAAGATCAATGGATTAAAATCAAAGGGTCATGTGAAAGACATGGGCCAAGAATGATTTTGTCTCCCACCTAATTCCTAATATTTATTAGTGGCTTGACAACTTGGCATGATGTCACATTTTTAGATATTTTGGTTAAATTTATGAATATCCAAAAATATAAATTCATTAATTTTTCATGATCCACTTGGCCACTTATCATGAGATTTGATGAATAAATCCAATTAATGAATTTTAAAAATAGGAAATTCCAAAAGTTATGGATTTTCCTATTAGAATAAGATTAGGGTAATTAAACAAGTTGAGTTAACTTAATCAAAAGTGAAGTGACATTTAAAATTCAAATAACTATTTAACATAAATAATCCCAAAACATTTATTTCATGATCAAAATTTGAATCAAGATGAATTAAGTGAGGTTGATAATTTTGTACAATGCATTACCCCAATTAGGTATGCACCAATATGTTCCAGAAGATGTAAGAAAAGTGCACATAAGATTTTGGTTATTTTAGTGATTTATAGGCTTAATTTACATTATTTACTAGAAATTGATTTGTTTGTTTAGACATGGTGGCAAAAAAGGAGTGTCTACATTTTTCCTCTATTTTAGAAGGCATTTCAAGACATAGGCATAGTACCATATTTTTAAATAATTAAAAAAAATTAAGATAATGATTGAAAAATGATGATCCAAAATTTTTTGGGAAGCCTATTATGCCCCTCAAGGGAGAGGTCGAAACATAATAATGATGGATGATCCCATAAAAGAAGCAAGAAGAATAAATAAACTAACCCATTTATGAGATTAATCCAATTGAGATAATGCTTACACACATTGATTTTCAATGATGATAATGGAATTAAAGTGTTCACAAATGTAGGTTGTTATGAATGAGTTAAAAGGTATAGATTCATTCCCTAGAGGATGATCTAGATAGAATAATTATTTTTCCCTAGTAGAGAAGATTTGATCAACATAAATTGATTGTGCCCCATTATGGTGGATCTCCAATCACAATTAAGGGATATAACCTATTATGTAGATTAAATATGATCAGCCACAAACATAGGTATGATGGTATAATGACTTTTCCAACACTTAATAAGCCACAATAAACCAGTCACATGAGGATGTACAAAGTGTGAAAAATATGATTGGAAGAACCCAATGAGGAGTAATGGTATAAATGGTGATAATGATGATGATTTATCATTGTGGATGATTTGGTTGTACCTATTAATGCATAGATATTCATATTGATTAGAATTGATACAACTAGAATGGTTAATTGGTTTTGATTTGATCAAAGAATATGGCATAATTTCCAAAGTGAACAAGGGGAATTATCATGACACCATTGATTGTTAGACTCTATTTATGTTATTTATTATAGCACCATGATATAAAAAAACTAGGATAACCTATCCATAATGTGCATAAGGACTTACTCTCAATCCAATAGATAATTGATAGTAATGCACCAATAATAAAAACCATGATGATAATGTTGACATATGGATATGGATAAAATCAAGTAAAATGTGCAAAGAATCACCCCATGAATGCATATACACTGATTCGAGATGACAAGGAAAATAAATAAATAAATAAATAGGCAAACAAATAAACAAACAACTAAGCACATAAACACATACACAGCTTGAAAAACAAGAAAAAAAACATCATGTCATTAACCAAGTCAATACTTGTGTGTGGTCTCAATATAATGATAAATGGGTGGTGACCCAAGCAAGGCTATATGCAAAAGAATGGCATGTGGGGATAATATATCTTAGTATAAACTAAACACCTTGATTTTCCCCAATAGGGAAAAAGATGCAAGCTTGGCCTAAAAGTGCAAATTGGATGGTGCCCCTAAGTAAGGATACATGTAAATAGAATGACACACCCCCTAAGGATATTTGGCCTAAAAGTGTGAATGGGAACCAACTATTAATTTTCTCTTGTAGAGCATATTTTGTAAGGACACATCCCAATGGTTTCTAAAATAATTGGTTCCATGACCAAGATGCCCTCAAGTGGGCAGATTGAGGATTGTTGACTAAGTTTAATAGATTTTTTTTTTTTTTTTTTTGGGCTTTATATCTCTTTATTAGATTTTAATCCATTTTCAAATATTTAGGTTTTTGAATTTTTTTTTAATGTTTAAGGGATTTTTTACATCTCAACTCAATGAGGATTAAGAGATGTATGATGGTTTAACTCATAAAAGAATGAGAGAATGGCTCAAATTGCTCATAAAAAATTGAGAGCATTGCTTAAAATATTGGTAAACAATAATAAGATTATATAATAATCCCACATTCATTGGGATTATTGACTACTAATAGATAAGGTAGTATAAATAAAAACCTAAAACAATGTTAAGCACCACAAATTACATTTGATGGAGCTAAGTCAAAGGAAGGGTTCCTTCATGAGGAAGCTAGGGATTATAAATTATGCAAGGGAATAAGTAAAGTGGTATCAGCTATCGCTACAAGTTAATTTTTATAATATAAGTGTCTATTAGGATTTGTAGATCCTTTTTTTCAAAATTCCCTTGTCACTATGAGCCAAGTTTAATGGGTTATAGTTAAGTGGATACCTATGAAGATTTTCTTTGAAGTTTTTTAAAATTATGTTTGGTAAAATAACCTCATCATGGAAATTTTTAGTGGATGGACTACTCCTAAGTCAAGAGATACAGTTCCTTTCTTTGTAAAAGGTTTTTATATCTACATCCTCTATCTTATTACCTTAGTACCAGTGATCTATGGGGTTATGTGTCTATGTTGAAAGGTGAGTGAATGTCACCTTTTTGAGTGGTGTGACTATTCTATGGAACCCATAACCATGACTTTTAGGTGTAATATAGATGATAAAAGGAATGTTAGACATAATGGTATAGTGGACTAGCATGGGGTTCATGTTTATTCTCTAAAAAGTGATGTGACTACACTTTTAAGTGGATGCACTATTTCACATAATCCATGATGTATAAGGACCCATTGAATTGATGGATATGATGGGATGTGATTGAATAATAAGAGTCATAGACACTATATAAGGCATTGACCTGGGATTGAGTACATAACTTAATTTTGGTTATTATTTATGTTATATTAGTGGTGATATTTACAATAGCCTATCATAGAAGTAAGTCATGAGGTTGAATAATGGCACATAATGTAAGTAATGGTAATGTAGGTAGAGATGATAAATATCCACCACATGATAATATGATCTTCAAGGTGAATGTGTTGATATTTCAGATGTTACACTAAGTGATGGACCTAGTAGAAGAAATATTATGGCAACAATAGCTGATGGATCCTTGAATTTAACTATAGCCTCCACCTCGATTAAGAAGGCATTATTTTTATTGTATAATGTGTCAAGTAGGGGAGTATAATGTGAGGCTTAAATAAAATGAACAATATTCAAGTTGTCATGGAATAACTCCTCACTATTTTTTAGGATGCACAATGAGGAGACAACATACATTAATTATGTATGATCATCATAATGAGTAGATGAATGCAAGGGTTATATCCATAGAGAATGGTGTAAGACATAGAGTGGGGTATGAGAGTTTTCCCAATATTATTGATAATATTTGGAGTGGAATGCATATACAAATATCCATATATGTGGTGAGGAATATGGATTAGGTAGTGAAGCATACAATTATGTGTAGCTATTGTGGGAGAATTGGCCATTCAAACCAAAAGTGCCTGAAGAAGAATTTCTCTTATGTCAGTTTAATATGAAACTAATAAGGAGGATGACTTGAGTTTAATCTCACATTTCTAGATAATTAGACTGATGTTGAGAGGGTGACCAAACCAATGTACAACCGTAAGGTGTCAAGACATCAATTAATAATTTATTGTGTGTACCTATATACTATTAGGCAATATATTTGTAATTATTTGTAACAATGTCTTATGTTTAAATATAATTATATGTTTTTCACAATTCCTTGCACTTTAAATAAAATAAAAGAGCATTTGTTTAATTTTTGGCACATATCTATGGATATTTACATGTTTATGATTATGGTTTAGTTTAAGCATAAAAAACTAAATATAAATGAATTTTAAAAAATTTAGGAGAAATATATGAATTATCAAATCCCAAGTGTAAAATGTAATATATCAATATGAGGATCGAACACAAATACCAACAACTCAAGTGTAAGCTATAAATAATCAAGACTTAAATACAAAGGATACTATGTGAAAACCAAAGGCAACCAAAGAAAATAAAACTAAAAGGAACATAAACAAATAAGAAATAAACACATAATGAAAATATAATAAATAAACTAATTGATGAAATAATTTGTGTGTAATATAAGTGTTATATTTGATAAAATGTTTGATTGGGATATAGGGAACAACAACATAGGTATGACTATATAGGAATAGAAAGGGGGAATAAAATAATAAGGAAGCGATGGTTGAGTTAACTCCAAAATCCCTAGGAAATTGTATGTTGCCTACATAATACCATGGACACCAAGTCTAAAATGGAATTTGGTCCAAATGTAGTTTTCCCAATAATTGGGAGGAGAAGAAAATTGATGAAAATTAAAAGATATTTATTTTAGAGGAAAGTAGGAGTGGGTTCACAATTTGAAAAGTACATGAAATAAATGGATTGGTGCCCTAAATTGTGAAAGAATAGGAAAATTAACTCATAAAATGGTGAGAATATGGTTTAGGTTGAAACTATGAGGAGAGATAAAAGGTGAGTGCTCAAAAATTAAATAGGTTTTGAATTCATATTGTTCACTATGTCTAAGGCTTCAAAAAAGAATGACATTTTAAATTTTACAAGAGTGTAAAAGAATATGACTCACAAAATGGTGAGAGTGTGATTGATTAATAAAATAAGGGCAAATAATGATAAGGATATGGAAACTAAAGGAAGAGTGGTTACTTGTGAAATAGTTATAGAGTCTAAAGTCCTTAGGGATAAACATAAATGAAAGGAAATGGTGGTGAAGTGATGAAAATACAAAGGCCAAGATAACCTAAAATACCCCTTGCATCCAAGTTCTACCTACATAGTTTGTGTGGACCATAAGACAATGTAATTCTCCCAAAAATGGGATTGAAATAACAAGGTAAATAAAAAATGGATGAGATGTGACCCATGTGTAAGTTATAGTTATACCTATTAACTAGGAGATGCACATTTTTAATGCTAACCTAATTTTTTAATGCTTGTTCAGGATTTTTCTAAAATATTTCAATGTTTTGGGGTTTTAGGCATCTCAACTCAATGGAGGATTATAAGATATAGAATGGGTTAACTCAAAAAATTATGAGAGTGTTGCTTAAGTTGCTAAAAAATATTGAGAGTGTTGGAATAAGGGTGGCTAATATGACCTCAAAAAATATTGAGCACTACCTACATAGTCCAAATGGACCTCAAGACATTGTAGTTCACTCTACAATTAGGAACTTGACTAAGTAAAAATAGGATTTTGGATAGGTAAATGGTAAAGGTCTACCAGTACAGTAAGGTATAGTGGGACAAAATATGGAAAAAGTGAAGGATATAATTTCCAAGCTCCCTGCCATACTGTTCAAAGATACTACCATTTAAAGAAGGCATTCAATTTGTCTGAATCATCTATTGAAACTACCTCTAAACCCAACCACTGACATTATCTGAAGTACCACTAGATCATAATCAAGTTAAAAAAGGGATAATGAGAGAATAAAAATAAACTAAGGTAAAAATAGGAAAGGCATGGTAGGAAAATAACATGGTATGGTAAAACTTTATGATACGACATGAAGTAAGAAATCCTCATAGACAATAATTCAAGTCAATCAAGCAAAAAAAAACTTGAGATTCATTATGTTTATTAGATCATCAAGATGTTTTCCTTATGGCATATCCAACCTATATTTCTTAGAACCATAGTTAGTGATAATTATATAGAGACCTAATGATGTATGCTTAAACTTTCACTTTTTCTTGCATTTCGCATTAGTTTTTTCCTAGTCTTATTTAAGTACAAGATCACCAAGCTCAAATTATTTATGCTAGACATGCATATTATATTTATCATGCATCTATTTTTGATATGTTTGAAGGCTATTCAAGGTTGTGATTAATTTTTCATCCAATAATTCTAGTTCCTATAAGCAAGCTACTTTGTAATCCTCATCATCAAGGATATGCTTTAGTGAAATTCATAGAGATGGAAACTTGAAATCAACATGAATAATGGCCTTATTAACATAAATTATGGAATAGGGTGGGTCTTATATTGGAGTGAAAAAATTAGTTCAGTAATCCCAAAGGGTATGGAAATTTTTCAAGTTCCAATCACGGCTAGCATGATTGACAATCTTCTTGAAGATATTTACAATGGTTTTGTTAGATGACTCTGCTTAGCTATTGCCTTGTGGGATGTATGGAATGGGATTTTTTTGGTAATATGGTACTTAGAATAAAAGGTTTTAACATCCTTATTTTTTAATAATCCTCCATTATCATATATAATTTTGGAGGGAATATTATAATGGCAAATGAAATTATTAAAAGTGAACTTGGATATTTATTTACTAGTCATGTAAGTTAGGGAAATGGCTTCCACCCACTTAGTGACGTATTATGTGGTGGTAAGGATATGTTTATAGCCATATGATTATATATTATTAATATTTCCTATGATTTTAATTCCCCACATTTAAAAATGGCCATGGCATGGTCAGTGGTTTGAGTGTTTGAGTGGAGCATGTATCATATTAGCATGTTTCTTATATTGTACACACTTTTTAACATATATAGCAACATCAACTTCCATAGTTGGCCAATAGTAAATAGTACATATTATTTTTTTAGAAACAATGGCCCCAATGGTGTGGTCCTCATTAATCCCATCATGAACCTCCATCAATACAAATCCATATTCTATCAAAGTTAAATATGAATCAGATTTCCATCAAAATTAATATGATAAAGTGTGGCTCCAAGTAATGTGTAATGAGAGGTTTGGTGGATGAAGGATTTTTTATTTTTATGATACAAGTTAGGTGGGATGGTTTTTTCATGGAAGTAATCATATAGTTCAACATACCAAAAATAACTAGGACAAAAAATATCATAAATCATCTCAATGGCTGAAATTTTGTAAGAAGGAATTAGAAGATGTTCAACAAGGAACTGGTAATTTGTTACCTTATCTATGATCTAGATCATAGAACCAATTATGGTCATGACATTTATTATTATATTATTGGCCCAAGGTATCTACTCAAACTGATCATGGGAAATATGTTGTTTGATAGCTTCTACCATGGCTTTATAAGGCACAAATTTAGCATTCATGTTATGAAATTGGTCAGTGACCTGATTGATGATAAGTTAATAATCTCCATGAACTAGTAGATGTTAGATATTCCATTGTACTACTAGATTAATCCCTAAAATTAATTATTCATATTCAACCATATTATTGGTACAAGGAAAGATAATATGAAAGGATTTGGGGATGATATCCCCTTGAGGTGTGATAAAAAAAATCCTACTCTCAATCCATAAGACATGAAGGAACCATCAAATAAAGTGTCCAGTATTATTATTTAGGAGGTAATTCTACTCTAGTCATGATAAACTCATTTGGAAACCTAAAATTGAGTGGTTGAGTGTTGGAAAGGGGAGCTTTGGCAAGTTTTTTTTATAAGTATATGTCCCTTTATGGCCTTCTAATTAACATACTCAATCTATGATTCACTTATGAGCATGATCCATTTAGCCATTCAGTATTGTAAATCTATTTTTGAAAGTAGATACTTGAGTAGATCTACTTTAGATATGATGATGGTATTATTGTTAAACATGTAGTGTTGCAAATTCTAATCTATAGAAACTATGGATGAAAAAGTTTTCTCTATTGGCATATAATTATGCTCATATGAAACCAATGTTTTACTCAAGTATTATACATCATGTTCCTTTCCCTAATCAACATGTTAGTTAAAAGTGCCCCCCAGGCATTTTTAGTTGTTGACAAATAGAGTAGTAATGGATTTTTTGGTGAAAGTAGTAATAAAATAGGCATATTGGCTAAGTATTACTTCAAGTGTCCAAACGATTTCTATAAATTTATATTCCATGAAAAAGTGGTTCCCTTATTCATTAAGTGGGTAAATGGATGGGATTTGTCGATCAATTGAGAAATGAAGCACCTAATGGACTGTATTTTGCCTTACAAACTACAAAGCTACTTCAAAGTAGATGGAAGTAACATCTTATCAATTACCTTAACTTTGGATGTATCAACCTCAATGACCCTACCAAAGAAAATAAAGCCTAAAATTTTTCTTGAATTGATGCTAAAGATGCAATTTTTAGGGTTAAGTCTTAATTTTTACTCATGAAGGTGTTCAAATATTATGTGCAACACCTTGATAAGTTGTAATCTAGTCTTAGATTTTCCTAGGATATCATCAACATAATCCTCAATAATATTATGCATCATGTCATTAAAAATGACATTCATTTCACATTGGTATGTGGCATTGAAATTATTAAGGTTGAAAGGCATTACCTGATAACAAAACATTCCCCAAGGAGTGGTGAATGATGCCTTGTGTTATTATTTTGGCATAATCTTGATGTGATTATACCCTAAAAAAACATCCATGAAATAAATCATCTCATACTAAGTTTTATATTCCATAATCATATTAATATTTGGTAGAGTAAGGTCATCTTTTGGGAAACTCTTGTTGATATCAAAAAAATTGGTACATAATATAATACCCTATATATTCTTGCTAACTGGCATAATATTTGAGATCCACTCAGAATAGTTGATGGGATGAATACATCATGATTTTAAGATTTTTTATAATTCTTTCTTAACTAATATAGTAATACGAGGATGCATTTTCCTCATCTTTTACTTAATTGGCTTTGAATTAGAATGTACTACAATATGATGTATAACCAATTAAGGATATATACTTGGCATATCAGAATAAGCCCATGTAAAAATATCAATGAAGTCCCTATGGAGAGATATAAGAACTTCACATTCCTCCTCAGTGATAGATGTGCCTATGTTTATCCACTTTGGATCATCTGGTGTCCCAATATTGACTTCAAAAGCGTCCTCCACAAGGAGTGTAGAAAAATCTTCAAGGAGAGTTGTCAAGGAAGTAATTTAATTGGTAATGTTGTAATCCTCTGGTATGACTAGTCCATCAAGTTCACCCAGACAAGATGAAGCATAATCACCAAATGATGGTAAGGGCCATGTAATAAATACTTTGGGACACTCTTGGATAATATTATCAAAGGCTTTATATTATTTTTCATTGATTTACAACCCAAATATGATCATGGTATTGGTGGTATCTTGAGATTCATTTGAAGAAGGACTAACATCCCCATCTAATTGTTCCTAAAATAAGTTTTCACTAAGAGACTAGCATTTTTATTTATTATTACCCTAGTCTGAAAGTACCACAATGAGGTTTTCACTTTAGGACCTTAATGTTTGATTTTATTTTTGATTTTAGATAAGGAAATTTACCCACTCTCTAAAATGGGTAATAGGATCCAATGTGATAGAAAACTCTTGTTTATGATCACCTAGAGGAATATTATCTCTTAGGCCCATGAAGTCACAAATGGTCTCATCATTTTTGAACTCATTGAGTGATATTATGGATTCTTATTGGTCTTAGTTAATGAGTTGATGGTGATGAAAGAAAAGTGAGAAAATATGAATGATAAGTGTAATGGTACATATGGCACGAGGGTTAAACAAGTTGGTATTAACTAAGTCCTTGTGTACACTTTAATCCTACTCTACATCATTATTGGCATCATCTTCACTAGTCATTAGTGTAGGAACATGAGTAAGAGACATAAGGTCACCCCTAGGTGGTTTAAATACAATACTATAAGTTCCTTTATGTTTGTTCATGGAGATAGGCTCTAGAATGCCTTATTAATTTTCCCCCAGGACTCTACCTTCATAATCTCAATTATCCATGATCTAGTTAGGTATGGGATACTTTTTTGTTTGGAAAAAATAAGATAGATCATCATTATAGAGCCATGAATCATCCTCATCAAGTGGGTCTTATTCTTGGCTAGTGGATAGTGTTAAAATAATAATCTCTTGGTAATTAAACTTTCCTTTTTATTTCCATTCCTTGTGATTGACCTTGGATTTAGGTTTTCTATAGGATTTAAGGGACTATGAAAGCTTGGATATGTGGAATGCATTATGCATGAGGTATTCACCTAGACCTTTATTTAGATGAATTGGAGTCAAGTCTATCTAGGTCAATATAATTGGACTCTATAAATTTAACAAGTACATATTTATCCTTCTTTAGAGTAGAGTCTAAGCTAAATCATTAATTATAACTCTTATATTTAGCTGTTAAATGATTATAAAACTGATATAGTTGTAGGTCTACAAGAATAATCACTTCCATCCTAGAATGGGGGAACTTGATACATTGGTGTAATGTGGAAGGTATTTCCCAAATTTCATGTATCCATGGTCAGCCTAGGAATAATTTATATGATAAATCTAAATCTAAAACATGACAAAGTGTGTCATGGGTAAAGGGACCAATAATAACTATCAAAAAAATTATTCCTATGATTTCATTTCTTCATTTTCATAGGCCTTGATGGTAATGGTCTTTGGTTGAAGGTACTCTATCATGTATCTAAGATGCTTGACTAACATTAGAGACACAATGTTGAGTCTTGATCCATTGTCTATGAGGACACATTTAACCTTTTTTTGGGCTATGACAACTTCAATATATAATGGGTTATTATGGAGAGGGCCAAGGGATGACATGTAACTTTGGTAGAAAGTAAGTTATTGTATAGGAGCTAAGTGTCCTACCAAATCTTGGACTTTATATCGCATAATATCATTCAACACATGGGATTAGATTATAATTTTGGGAAGGATGTTCTTATGGATAGTGGAAGTATACAACAAATTTAAGATAGAGATTTTTATATGTTTCTTTTATAATTACTCCATGATGTCACATTATTTATCCTTGATATTAGTAATTAGATTGCTTCTAGTTGGCATGGGTGTTTAGATAAGTTCATTGGTAGAAGGTTTCATACCTAGAATGCTAAATTTAGTTCATCAAGTTGTGATTGTCTAAAATAGATTGGGTGATGGACCACTATGACTAAAAGGAGGGGGAGAAGGACCTAGGATGGTAATTTTTGGGTATTACTGAGCTTAGTTGCCAACACATACCATAGGAGTATTATCATCATAAGGAAGTTGAGTATTATTTGGTAATAATCAGGGGTGATTAGTTTTTTGTCTAGGGTTAATGGTAATAGCGGCTATGTGACCACCCATGATGTGTCCTATAAATATTTATAGTTATGCTAACCCTAGTTCCTACCATTTTGTGGTTATGCTTACCATCGTTACTATTATTTTTGTTATTTCTACTACTTTTATTGTTTTGGTGGTGGTATATGTTATTGTTAATGTTTCTATTGATTATTATTATTAGTATCATGTTGTGGAAAAGGGTTATGATAAATGCTTAAGTTTTGATTAGATGTAGGGGCCCTATTATCTAACTCTATTTCTCCATGTATATTGTCAATCAGGTTCCTTAATTTCACACACCAAAATATGGAATGACCTTTGACTCAATGATAGTCACAAAACTTGTGCTTTTTATACTAGTTAGGAAAAGGACCACCCTTAGAAAATGTCTTTGGAATAGTCTAACTAATCAAATTAGTGATAGCTAGTTTTCAGAACATTAATTCAATGGGCTCTCCCAAGTCACTAAAGACTCTATTTACAAGTTATATTCTTCTTGTTTGAGGCATTTGTAAAGGAGGTGGCTGAAGTGAGTACATGATCAGAGATGACTACATAATTAGAGTTGGTTTAATATATAGTGTTTTCATTATTTGTATATGGCATGATTTAGTAACTCCATTAACAACAATGTTCTTGTTGTAGCTATAAATCTTGGTCTTCTTAGAAGTATTAGCTTGGGTGGGGATAGGATCTTGAATATGAATTAGGATTTCACTCTAGTTAGGAGTATACGACTTAGTTACCCCTTTATCGATAAGGGATTTCTCAATTTGTAGGACATTATTGATAATATCCTCAAACATGTGGGCACATTAAAGCTCCAAGTGATAGGATTTATCACTTTTTAAATTATGGGTAAACACTATTTCCATATATTTTTCTAGTAAATTATGTTTTAAATCGTTAGTAAGTGCTCTCTCTCACTGTAAATAACTTGGAAACTCTCACCAAGTCTCTATTAAGCTTGGCCCAAATCAACCATGGTTATATCATGCTCAATATTACAAGTGTTACACAAACTTCTTTGAGAGTTCATCAAATTTAGGCATAGATTTATTTAGAAGTTAGAATAGTCACTCCAAGAATTGCCTAGATAAACTATGAATAAAAATAATAAGTAAATAGATATCGCTAAAGGCCCCCAATAGGAAACTAACATAAAATTCCTTCAAATGTTCCTTTGGGTCACCTTTTGCCTCTATATTTTTTAAAATTTGGTGGATCAAAACTTATTCCATGGCATCTAATGATATTCCATGTTGAAATTATATGAATATATTTAATTCAATTTAAACTTCTTTACATGCTTCCCTATCTAAAGAGCATAAATTACATTCTTCACTCATTTCAGATCTTAGGCTAAATTTTTTTATGGTTATGGTTGGATTTATGTTATCTAATGTGGACTACCTTGACCTAGATACAATGGTGGAATGAAATATTAATTAATGTTCATTTTTTAGTCACTTTACTAGGAATATGCATTTGTTGGTTAGGGTTATATTGATGGTGTGGTATTTATTATTAGAAAATAATGGGGTTAGGATTGGTAGTGTGACAATGATTTGGAGGGAATTATGGCCTGAATGGAGGTGTTTAGTGTTGGGGAATTAACTATGCATGATGGGATTGAAAGGGAACTTACTGATGGATAGTCCAACCCTCTTGTATAAAAACACCTATTTTTGGTTAAAGGTCTGCTATGAAAATTGATGGATTTTAGGCATGTGTTGTGGATAAGGTAAATGTTTTGTATGAGGTAAATATTACCCAATACATATTTATTAGATGTGAGGCACTTTTTATTGGTTAGAAACTTGTTTTTTATTATGCACTTGTTCAAAATTAGGAACTTGTTATTGGCTAGGTATTTTTTTCTGGCTAGGTAATTATTGTTGTCTAGACACTTATTATCTAGGCATCTGATGTTGTTGATTAGATAACATTTGAGGAGTTGGTTTAACACTTTTTGTGGTGGTGTGTTCATTTCAACCTATTAGGGTGTAATATTTTTTACCACCCATTGTGGTGGGATATTCAATGGTGGTTGAATACTTACTCCTTGTAAATTTGAGGAGGTAGATGGTTATGTAGGGATAGTCTCATATTATAAGCTAGATGTACCACCCCTTGTTTTTGCAATCTATTTGATGTACATGAAGGGGGATTGTTTGAAATTGTTTGGTGGTATGTTCCTTGGTATATTAGGTTATACTTGGTGTGGATTATGTAACACATGTGTGTTATTTGTGATAATTTAAAAAGGGATTCTCAAAGAAGTCACTATTTTTTCTTCATTTAGAGTAACATTTAACATATCTATAAGTGTTGTGGATAGAATAAATAGATTTGTGTGTACATTAGAAGAGTCTACGAAACTAGTTAGTAGTGCACTTGATTAAGCTAACCCTATAAGTGGCATGTTTAGAATAGTCATGCATTAAAGTTTATTTCTAGATCAAGGTAGGTTTGGTAGGTCTATTGAACTTGTGTAAATTGGTCATCACTTTTACCTTTTCCCTTACTAAATGTAACAAGTTGCTTGTTAGGCATGAGTAAAATGACTTAAATTTGACTAGTAGAGGCTTACTTAAATGTTTGGGTGAGAGGTTCACAACTAAGTGCCCTAACTAAACAAGGTAGACTTTTATGTGGAAAATATAATAGTAACTTGGCACCAAATTTAACCTCTCTAATAAAAATCTCATCTTTATGTTCTAAAAGATGATTATTAAATAAGCATGGATCATAACTAGCACTATATGATGTGTTCACATAATATGGTTGTTGTTGTTGAACCATTTCCATACTAGGTGGCATATTGGTAGGGTATTGTGCAAATGGGTCTTGTTTTTTACCTAGATAAGGAGGTGTGTTTGTGAGGTATTGTTGGAATTGGTCTTGCCCTTACCTTTTATTATGGAATTCATATGTGGGATATATATCCATCTTATATGCTACGTTATCACCATAAGGCTCATAGTCCAAAGGGTCACTTTCAATAATGTTCTCATAATATGGATTATACATAGTTATGCTACATGTATATCGAGGCATGGTTAAATCTAAGTTTTTACCTTGGGAAAAGGTTGGTCTAATGTTTGTAACTTTCAAACATTGGTTTAAAATAATCTTTCCTTAAAAACTAGAAACGATAACTTGGTCTAAAATTATCACTAAACCACTCTATCTCTTTGAAATAAATTGTCAAAAAATTAAAAAAAATGGATTTGGTCTTGGAAAAGGAGTAAGCAAACTTGTATTTTGGAACAAAAATTTTAACTTGGTCTAGGAACATGAAATTTGAACTAAATGAAAAACAAACTAGGTCTAGGTCTAAGCACATGAAATTTGAACTAGGTCTTGGAAACAAACTTGGTATAGGCAAATGAAATTAGTATTTAAAAGAAAATTATTCTAGGAAAATGAAATCAATCTTGAAAAAAAATTAGTCTAGGAAAAAGAGAACTTGGGCTAGGCAAGTGAAATTTTAATTACATCTTAGAAATAGACTTAAGTCAAGGCAAAAGAGAACTTAGCCTATGCACATGAAATTTTAACTAGGTCTTATAAACAAACTTGATCCAAGAAAATGAAAATAGAAAAAAACTAGGAGTAGGAAGAGAACTTGGTTTAAGCACATGGAATGAAACTACTCTTACATCTAAGGATCTTGATTTAAAATAAAAGGCATATTTGGTCTATGTGAAACTTGAAAACAAGGCAAAACATGGTCTCAATCTAAAAGGAAACCCATACTTATGAAATATATTGTATGAAATTGGTCTAGGGAAATGTCTTAAACAAAACTAAACATTTATCCAAGTTACACAATCTAAACACAAAGAGTGAACAACTCAAGCCCAAGTTGTAGGTAAGACTCAAGCGTAAACTAATTGCTTTTAGATCTAAACTATGAAAGAATAATTTTGAACTTGTTTTGAGAGTCTTGGATTTTAAAATGAATAATGGTCTAGACTAAAATGAGCAGCATAACATATTTTATAAATTAAGGAACAAATTTCTTCTTCAAGTCTTTGGTTTAAGGCAAATGGTTTCACCAAATTTGGGCAACATAACACTTCTTAGTGTGAATGTGTGTACATATCAAGTGTTTTGTTATCGAAATTGTTTATTTTCATGAAAAAAATTGGACTCAATTATACAAAATAAGAATCACATAAGTATATGTTCTTATCTTAATAACCTACACAAGGTTTGCATAGTATCGACCAAAATTCTATCAATATACTAGTTCTTGAGAGGAATTAATTGTTAACTTGATGAATAAAAGTGCATGAAGGTAGAGTTTTTATACCCCCTTTATATATAAATAAATTATATATGGAATGGAACTTAGAGATAAAAATTGTTGATTATCAACTACCCCTTATTCCTATAATGGGGACCCTCCTTTCTTCCATTGTAAAAAGTGCCTAAGATGCCAAGCTTGCCAAAACATTTGAATACACATGGCTTTGATTTAGTTTACCATTGCTTATGATTTTACAAATCTAGTTAATTATTCATTTTAAAATAATTGTTGACACTTAAAAATATATAAATTTTTTCAATTCATCTTCAAGTTTTATTCAAACAATGAATTTTTGGCCATTGATGGTTCAAGAATATACAGATAGGCTTTGACTAAGGGAGTGTGACCTAGCTCTTCAACTAGCATGAACACAATAGAAATTTTTAGATTCTACTAAACTAACATTATGTTGTGTTTAAATCATTTGGTTGCAAATTTTTATGTCTAAACTTATCTAAATTTGATTAAAATGGGAAATGGTGTCCTTATAAAGATAACTTAGTTTCACACTTAATATCACAAGATGTCAAATTTAAAATTTATGGTTTATGATTCCTCATGAGATGTTAAAATTAAGACTAAGTTATAAAGGATAGGTGTCCACCTCACTATTCTTTGAACCACCTTAGATATTCATCACATCCTGCATAGGACACTTAGAGAAAATCAACTGAGTTCATGAGGTATGTGGTGCCATCTAGAGAGCTCGTAAGGAAGCTAGCCATTATAATTCAAATCCTAGGCTACATGTCATGATATTGATCCCTATGAGTGAACCCATTTTATCTGAGTATCCATATATCCCACCATAATTTTGAATCTCATGAGATACCACTACATGTCTCTTTGGTAACTAGTTAGACCCAAACAACCTTTTGAGATGATATGGGTACCCTTCAAATTTATCCAATGTCAATGCATGTTTGTATCATGTTGCATCCATACAAATCTCTTGAGATCTCATAAGTTAGATATGTGGTTACACCTGAGCTATTTGATCAAGGCTTGATGACATATAGTTGTTTGAGGCTCCTTCTAAGAGTGAAACATGGTAGAAGAATAAATAAAATCTTGTGAGAACAATGTGTGTCCCCTTTGGACCTACATAATGACTCCACATGTCATTCTGTCACTGTTTCTACTTGAGATCAATGAAATCACCTCTAATATGGATGCATGTCTCCACTTGAATAACATGATTAGTTCTAAGTTACCTATAATTTTCTAAAATCCTTCCAAAGGTAACACCTAGCAAAACAAAGCCATGATTTCCCATGAAAGAGCTACTTGGTGAAAACAATCTATGATTTCCCATGAGAGAAACTTATGACACTCCCATGACCAATCAAAACTAAGAGGCATCACCTAAGATATCATAATGAATTAAAATATGCCACTTGTTAGGATAAAAATAAATCATCACACTAAGCTACATTATGAGAATTCATGAGGTAATCAAAAGGTGCCATGTGTCTAGACATTGAGACAACTAAATAGATTTGTTATATTCAAGCCCCACAAATACCTAGCTAGATTTGAAGTGGTATCCACATGTCAAAAGGTGGAAATATTTATCTTTAAATATAAAATTAATGGAAAAACAAAGGTGAATTAAAGCTAAATTTAAATTTTGGTGCATTTAAGTTCTAAAATCAATAGTTTGAATATTGTTTCAAATATATGCAAAGTTGACAAGCTTGTCATTAATATGGCATGAACTAAAATCACCATTTACTTTGCCTTAATTAGGGTGATATTTCAAAAGGTTACTCAGCTAAACTATTGTTGTTTTTATTTTAAGCTATACACATTTACTCTTTCTATTCATGCTCTCATAGTTTGAATAAGATCAAAATGTTTGTGCATTGTACCCAGACCAACATTATTTAAGCTTGAAAATTATAGGAGAATTCTATAAAGATGTTGATTCATACCTATAATATCATAATATATGGCACAATTATGTCCCTTCACTCTTGGTAAGATAATTTCTTTTGAAAATGATGGCTACCTTTTCTAGTATGGTAATTTAGTTATTTTCAAGGACACTAAATTCATCCCCAAGGCCATAGCATCTAGTGATATGAACTACACCAACATTTACTTCAATGTAAAAATAGATAATGCCATTGATGAGGATAAAATAATGCCTCATATAATTCAAATATCTTTAGACATCCTCGCCATCAATCTAGTTAGTCTTCATAAGTTTGTGGCCAAGTCAAAGGTCATGTTATGTGCTAACCTAGTTTATGGCATCTTTGGGAGGTCAAGGTGTCAATATGGGATACTCAAGTCAATATCTCAAGGGATCCTAATCACTTTAATAGAAGGGATAAGTTTTGAGAAATATTATGACCTCCCCTCCTCATAGATTGACTACAGCCAGTCCATCATTGATATTTGGTATGAGGTGCACTCCCTAGAGAAGGTCTTGACTTCATGGGTACATGACCCAACTGGATCTATCTTCATGGATAAGAGAGATTTCATATTCATCAATTTAATAAAAGGGTTAGGATTGGCTTGGCCTTACTAAACATAATCTTTGGAAATACACATATTGGTTATGTGGACATAAGGACTCTTTTGTTGCTTCAGATAATCCTAGAGGATCAATAAATTTCCCTAATTAGGGAGATCATTAGAAAAAAATGGATATATTTAATGAATGACACTTGTAAGAATGGTGTCCCATTATTCATGATAAGCTACTTATTGGATTCAAACTATGTAACTACCGAACTAGGTCAGAATTCATATTATCTTAAGTGGTAAAAGGTTGTGCCTTAGATTTTCTCTACAATGCACATACACCATTTTAGGTGAAACATAAGGGTGATTGTATAAGAATACTACCTATTTTTTTACAAAACAATCACTAAGTGTGAGATGTTGAGGGTTACCCTAGAAGTTAGGCAAACATTAAAAGACATGGGTAGCTACTAGTTGTACCCAAATTTCATAGTAATTAGAGTAGAGGGAGTCGTAGTGGCTCCTCTTCAATTACCAAGGTATGTGATAATGAATTTGGATGAGGAAGATATAGCTTATCAAATAATACATGGAGTTTATGGCATCTTTAAAAACAAAAAGAATATAATCCCTCATAAGGTCCCTTACAAACTGGGGAGGACCAAAATTAAAAAGTGGCATTATGTTATTGTGTCTTCTAGGCATAGAAATTCTTACCTATTGCCTAAGGATGACTTCAGGCCATGGGATCCAAACAATGTCATTTCCAAACACATATTCATATTCAAGAAGTATATAGTAGTGGATTATAAGCATCAATAAGAGGTCCATAAATGGATATATAAAGATGTTATGAATGATGTGGTGGTTTTCAAGAATGCTGACAAGAAGAACATTGAGCTTGAAATGAGGATAGATAGAGAGAAAAAGGATGATATTTTAAATCCTCAACCACCACCAATAAATTCAACACCTACTACTACCCCAAATTAGGTCAGGGATATCATAGAGGTAACAATGCAAGACAGGCCTCAAGTAGTTCTCTTTATGCCTCAGATTAGGTTGAGATTTGATGTTGACATAAGCATAATGAAGAGGGTGGTGATAACCCAAGTTGAGAAACCATAGTCTATCTCAATTTTGGTCCATGAGAGTGAAGAGCCCCTATTCACTTTGATAAGGAAGAGGAAGGTTGGCCCTAAATAGGTTAAATAATATGTAAAAAACCCTGTGCTTTTAGTTTAAGCCTAGGTGAAATCCACCATAGCATTGATGAATGGAATGCAGTACGAGTTTAAAATCTTTAAATAAAAAGCATTACCTATAATTATAGATAACACCACTATTCAGGTAATCCATGTAGTTATCAATGTCTTTAATCTGTATAAATTCATGAAGAGGAGGTAGGAATATGGGACCCTGCAATTCAATGTGGTCGTTATTTTTGACCAAAAGCTTACACTCTATGATGCCAAGTTGGCAAATATATATATATATATATATATATATATATATATATATATATATATATATATATATATATATATATATATATATATATATATATATATATTTGTAAGAAAAAACATGTTCTCAAACCTCAAGATGTTACCACTTGAGGTTATCATCCCTACATAGACCATCCTATTGAATATGATAAGGATATTGAAGAGATGGTTGGACCAGGTCAATGATGCAACTACATCCTTTAAGAAAATAGAATTCAAAATTACATTCTTATTGAAATATGTCATGGTCACTAGGGTGACCAAGGCTGATGTCACCTTTATGGATGTCTTAGAATTTAGGGCTCAGATGAAGGTGTTTGTTTCTAAATTATAGTAAGATATAGCTAGTGTAAAGATAGTTATCAACATGATGAATATTATGGCATTTGCCAATAAAAGGTTGGGGAGAGTAGAGGCTATTGAGGAAGCACTAAGGCTAGTACTTGTAGATCATTTTACACTCATTCAAAAAAATGCCTAACTTGTTTCAACTCATGATACTATATTTTGGCCATATTGACCAAGATTACCTATCCTACAAAGAATTTTGGATAAAGGAGGAGGTAGAGATAAAATAGAGGTATAAAAACCAAGTTGGTCAACTACCTCCTCCAGGGCCTTGGAAAATGTTCCATTTTTTTTTGTAAATTTAAATTTAAAATATTCCATTATATATGTGGCATTTTATCCACTTGGTAGTATTTGGGTATATTTCATGGGCCCACTTTAACTTATGTAGGCAATTTCTTGAGGCCTATAAATAGGGGGTTTCTACCCTCATTGTAATCAAGAACAATTGTTACAAGAATCAATACAAAGGAGCCAAGAATTTGAGAGTTTGTCTGAAGTGATTTATTGTATGTGTTCTATGATTTATGTTTCTAATGCTTCTAGAGAATAAATGGTTTCCTTTCTACTTACTAATCTCATAATTATATCAACATATGAATATATTAGTTTGATATTGACACTAGATTGATAAATCTGCTAGTATATTTATTCTATTTTCACCTTATTTGTAACTAAATGTGCAGATGTAATTTACTATGGATGAGTAATCTCTGTGAAACATATGCTTTTAGATATATTCACTCATTT
Source organism: Torreya grandis (assembly GCA_037957365.1). Taxonomy (NCBI): domain Eukaryota; kingdom Viridiplantae; phylum Streptophyta; class Pinopsida; order Cupressales; family Taxaceae; genus Torreya; species Torreya grandis. The sequence goes on from JARHVA010004279.1 coordinate 1,126,912, forward strand.
TCCTTTGAATATTTAACTGAATTCATTTAGCTTTGAGTATTATTCTAGGTTTGGTGAATGTTAGTTTCATTTTTTTGCCTTAGAAGTTAGAAGAATTGATACCATTGGTCATCTGAAGCAAGTGCAGACATCAAATTTGGGCCTCATGAAATAGTTATTTAAATTCAAATGTTCTAATGATGAATGCACGACTAACAAGTGTCAATATTTTGGTAGCTTAATTCAATATATAATAGCACATAAGTTATTAGTGATGTCAATGGGTTTAGAATATATAATGAAGTGTGTTAAATCATGCATCAAATATTGAAAATGAGATCATAATCAAAAAGTTAGAAAATCCTAGGAAAAATATGTAGTTTCCAAGTGTCACAACCATGGTAACTGTTGGTTAAATTAATAGTGCATGTGTATTCCATACAAAGGGAGATCGATGGTGCCTATGAATTCAAGGAGCCAATGAGCTCAAGATGAATGCAAGTCTGTCATGTAGCACAAGCATAAGAACAAAATAGAACTGAATGTAGGCCCCATAGAATAAATGAAGAGATAACAAATGTCATGATTTGGGAGCCTAGATTAAGATCAGTGGATAAAATTAAAAGTCAAAAGCTAAGGGACTTCAATACAAAGAAAATATGACCTAAGTTTAAACCATAGTAAATATTTCAAGGGGATGCCACAAAGGTAGACATGTTAGACAAAGGATTTCACCACCTTGAGTAGATAGAATACATAAATGCAAGATCAAATGTGTTATAAGTTACTAGTAGAAGACCCTGCAAAGTCATCTAATGGCATTAAAACCTTGTAAAAATTTTCAAGAGATTCTTGATGTAGGTTTTATGTCTCATTTAGATTCAAGAAAACCTGGCCAATGGATCTTTATTTGTAATCATGACTATATAAAAACTAATAGGGTGATTGGTTTTCATCCATAATAGATCTATATTCAATATTTAGAAGAAATGATAGAATGGTGTCTACATAAGGAATGTAAAAAAGAACATCAATAAGTAAGCTCAAGTAACTCCCTGATAACATGAAGAACATCAAGCATGATTAGGAAATACAGTGGGGCATTTAGTGTTTCAAGGTCCTTAGGGACTTGTTCATGTTTGATGAATTATGAAACAACATCCTTGGATTAGTGTTACTTGATCAAAAGTGGTTGGGTCACATTTATTAATGGCTATCACTTTAGTTCCCACTCTCTCTCCCCTTTATTCTATATATTTCATTCTATTTCCCATTGAAAAGGGCTGACTCAGATATTTTTATTAAACACAGAGACTCGTATGCTTTGGCTATGCCAAATTTGTATTATAATAGCTATTTGATATAATAAATACTGAATTCCTTCATTTTAAAGTGGAATTGAAGTGTGTCTTATGAGTTCATTGATGTGGTTAAGTGAATCCATGCTTTCCTTTGCCTCTGTCTAAATTCCCTCACCTTAATGAAGTGTTTGGCATCTCCCACAAGTCATTAAAAGTGCATATATATTTTGTTGATTAGTTTGGAAGTGGATAACTACTTTTCCATGCTACATTAATAGCCAATTCATGCCTTTTAGTGAAAAAATTATGTGGAATCTTTTCAAAGAGTGAATGAAGTGATTTTTAGTAGTCTTGAGAGTATCCTATAGTGTTTCTTTTGAAATCATAAGTGTTCAAAACATTAGTGCATCACCTCCTTTTTACATGTTTATATGCAATTAGTGTCTTTTTCTCTCCCTCTTCCAAGTCATAGGTTAGTGTAGGTAATAGATCCAATAGAAAGTAGGCCTTCTCTAGAGGCTCAACCTCACCATAGGACAACCACATCTTGAGGTTTTTCCCATTTTTTGGCTTAGTTGGAGGGAGCCTAAAGAACTCCCCTCATGGGTTAAAATTAAGACCACAAAAAGAATTTAGTATCATTATAAATTGTTTGTATTTCATTGGGTTCACAATTATCATAATTAGTTGGAATGAATTATAAATTAGGATGCATGTTCACAAACTTGGGAGTAAAGGGATTATTAAAGTGAGGAATAGTTAGAGTGTGATATTATGTTTTAGGATTATAAACTTTGAGCCCCATGGGTTGGGATCAACTTCATGTTTATAATATTTACCACCCTAATTTAACTTAATACTATTTTTTATTTCATAACATGCCTTAATTTCTACCAAAATTAAGGTAAGTCTTTTTTATTTGGTTTTGGTCTCACTTGACGTTGTCCAATTGGGTCCTGACTTGATTTTGTGAGGTTGGTTATTTTTTCATGTATGTATTCATAATTTTGACATATCTTGATTTGTGCACAAATTCAAGTCATGTAACATGGTCCCATTTCATTGACCATATCTAAGCCATAAGTTTTCATGTATAACACTTCTTAAAATGAGTTAACATCCATTTTTGTAAGAGTAAGTTTGAGCACAAAATTATGGCACATGAATTTGGCATAAAAATTGGGCATAAAATTATCTCACAAGAGTCTAGCATGAAAGGTTAGCATGAGAGTTTGTATTTAAAGTCTAACACAAGATTTTGGCATGAAAGATGGGCATGAAAGTCTGGCATAAGAGTTGGGCATGAAAGATCGACACAATAATTGGACATGAAAGTCTAACACAAAATTATATCATGCAAGTTTGGCATAAAATTCCTACATATAAGTTGGGAAAATTAGTTCAAAACATAAGTTTAGCACAATAATTGGGCACAAAAGTCTTGCATAAGACTTGGGCATGAAAGTTTGACACATAAGTTGGGTGTGAAATTTCATCATGTGAGTCTAAACATGGAAATCATGTAAACTTTATCCTAGTTGTACATACCGAGTGTAAAAGTGTTAAATAATTTAATACATTACTTTTTATTAATTTTTTAATAAAATTAAGATTTTATGTAAAATTTCCTAATTGAGTGTTAAATGCATAAAAACACATTTTTTCTCATCATAACTCTCACACTAGATCTCTATTTTTCAAGTCATCAGTGGCATCAAGAAGATAAATTTAGTGACCTCATGATGGCATGGATCTCATATGGATAAATAAAACTTGTCATTATCACAATTTAAATGTGTTACTTTTAAA